>OU612067.1:34636633-35043895 GCA_914767715.1 Membranipora membranacea | reverse complement strand
CCCAAACCCCAAACCCCAACCCACCACACCCCAACCCCAAACCCCAAACCCAAACCCCAACCCCAAACCCCCCCAACCCCCAACCCCCCAAACCCCCCCCCACCCCCCCCACCCCACACCCACACCCCCAACCCCAAACCCCACCCCCCCCCCCCCACCCCACACCCCAAACCCCAACCCCAAACCCCAAACCCCCCAAACCCCAAACCCCAAACCCCAAACCCCAAACCCCAACCCCAAACCCCAAACCCCAAACCCCAAACCCCAAACCCCAAACCCCAAACCCCAAACCCCAAACCCCAAACCCCAAACCCCAAACCCCAAACCCCAAACCCCAAACCCCAAACCCCAAACCCCAAACCCCAAACCCCAACCCAAACCCCAAAACCCAAACCCCAAAACCCAAACCCCAAAACCCAAACCCCAAACGCCAGACACCAAAACCCAAACCCCAAACCCCAAACCCCAAACCCCAAACCCCAAACCCCAACCCCAAACCCCAAACCCCAACCCCAAACCCCAACCCCAAACCCCAAACCCCAAACCCCAAACCCCAAACCCAGAACCCCATACCTCAAACCCCAAAACCCCAACCCCCAACCCCAAACCACAAAACCCCAAACCAAAAACCCAAACACCAAAACCCCAACCCCCACCCCCCCAACCCCACACCCCAAACCCCAACCCCAAACCCCAAACCCCAAACCCCAAACCCCAAACCCCAAACCCCACCCCCAAACCCCACCCCAAACCCCCCAAACCCCAAACCCCAAACCCCAAACCCCCAAACTCAAAAACCCAAACCCCAAACCCCAAACCCCAAAACCAAAACCCAAAAACCCAACCCCAAACCCCAAACCCCAAACCCCAACCCCAACCCCAACCCCAAACCCCAACCCCAAACCCCAAACCCCAAACCCCAACCCCAAACCCCAAACCCCAAACCCCAAACCCCAAACCCCAAACCCACCCAAACCCAAACCCCAAACCCCAAACCCCAAACCCAACCCCAACCCCCAAACCCCAAACCCCAAACCCCAAACCCCCAACCCCCAAACCCCAACCGCAAACCCCCAAACAACCCCCAACCCCCAACACCAAACCCCAAACCCCCCAACCCCAACCCCCCAACCCCAACCCCCCACCCCCCAACCCCACCCCAAACCCCCAAACCCCAAACCCCAAACCCCAAACCCCAAACCCCAAACCCCAAACCCCAAACCCCAAACCCCAAAACCTCAAAGCCAAACCCCAAAAGCCAAACCCCAAACCCCAATCCCTAAACCCTAAACCCCAAACCCAAAACCCCCAACCCCAAACCCCAACCCCCAAACCCCAAACCCCAAACCCCAACCCCAACCCCAAACCCCAAACCCCAAACCCCAAACCCCAAACCCCAAACCCCAAACCCCACCCAAACCCCAAACCCAACCCCAAACCCCAAACCCCAACCCCACCCCCAACCCCCCACACCCAACCCCCAACCCCCAAACCCCGACCCCCAACCCCCCCCAACCCCAAACCCCAAACCCCAAACCCCAAACCCCAAACCCCAACCCAACCCCAAACCCCAAACCCCAAAACCCCAAACCCCAAACCCCCAAACCCCAAACCCCAAACCCCAAACCCCAAACCCCAAACCCCAAACCCCAAACCCCAAACCCCAAACCCCAAACCCCAAACCCCAAACCCCAAACCCCAAACCCCAAACCCCAAACCCCAAACCCCAAACCCCAAACCCCCAAACCCCAAACCCCAAACCCCAAACCCCAAACCCCAAACCCCCAAACCCCAAACCCCAAACCCCAAACCCCAAACCCCAAACCCCAAACCCCAAACCCCAAACCCCAAACCCCAAACCCCAAACCCCAAACCCCAAACCCCAAACCCCAAACCCCAAACCCCCAAACCCCAAACCCCAAACCCCAAACCCCACCCCAAACCCCAAACCCCAAACCCCAAACCCCAAACCCCAAACCCCAAACCCCAAACCCCAAACCCCCAAACCCCAAACCCCAAACCCCAAACCCCAAACCCCAAACCCCAAACCCCAAACCCCAAACCCCAAACCCCAAACCCCAAACCCCAAACCCCAAACCCCAAACCCCAAACCCCAAACCCCAAACCCCAAACCCCAAACCCCAAACCCCAAACCCCAAACCCCAAACCCCAAACCCCAAACCCCAAACCCCAAACCCCAAACCCCAAACCCCAAACCCCAAACCCCAAACCCCAAACCCCAACCCCAAACCCCAAACCCCAAACCCCAAACCCCAAACCCAAACCCCAAACCCCAAACCCCAAACCCCAAACCCCAAACCCCAAACCCCAAACCCCAAACCCCAAACCCCCAAACCCCAAACCCCAAACCCCAAACCCCCAAACCCCAAACCCCAAACCCCAAACCCCAAACCCCAAACCCCAAACCCCAAACCCCAAACCCCAAACCCCAAACCCCAAACCCCAAACCCCAAACCCCAAACCCCAAACCCCAAACCCCAAACCCCAAACCCCAAACCCCAAACCCCAAACCCCAAACCCCAAACCCCAAACCCCAAACCCCAAACCCCAAACCCCAAACCCCAACCCCAAACCCCAAACCCCAAACCCCAAACCCCAAACCCCAAACCCCAAACCCCAAACCCCAAACCCCAAACCCCAAACCCCAAACCCCAAACCCCAAACCCCAAACCCCAAACCCCAAACCCCAAACCCCAAACCCCAAACCCCAAACCCCAAACCCCAAACCCCAAACCCCAAACCCCCAAACCCCAAACCCCAAACCCCAAACCCCAAACCCCAAACCCCAAACCCCAAACCCCAAACCCCAAACCCCAAACCCCAAACCCCAAACCCCAAACCCCAAACCCCAAACCCCAAACCCCAAACCCCAAACCCCAAACCCCAAACCCCAAACCCCAAACCCCAAACCCCAAACCCCCAAACCCCAAACCCCAAACCCCAAACCCCAAACCCCAAACCCCAAACCCCCAAACCCCAAACCCCAAACCCCAAACCCCAAACCCCAAACCCCAAACCCCAAACCCCAAACCCCAAACCCCAAACCCCAAACCCCAAACCCCAAACCCCAAACCCCAAACCCCAAACCCCAAACCCCAAACCCCAAACCCCAAACCCCAAACCCCAAACCCCAAACCCCAAACCCCAAACCCCAAACCCCAAACCCCAAACCCCAAACCCCAAACCCCAAACCCCAAACCCCAAACCCCAAACCCCAAACCCCGAACCCCGAACCCCGAACCCCGAACCCCGAACCCCGAACCCCGAACCCCGAACCCCGAACCCCGAACCCCGAACCCCGAACCCCGAACCCCGAACCCCGCACCCCGGACCCCGGACCCCGGACCCCGGACCCCGGACCCCGGACCCCGGACCCCGGACCCCGGACCCCGGACCCCGGACCCCGGACCCCGGACCCCGGACCCCGGACCCCGGACCCCGGACCCCGGACCCCGGACCCCGGACCCCGGACCCCGGACCCCGGACCCCGGACCCCGGACCCCGGACCCCGGACCCCGGACCCCGGACCCCGGACCCCGGACCCCGGACCCCAGGACCCCAGGACCCCGGACCCCCGAACCCCCGAACCCCCGGACCCCGGACCCCGGACCCCCGAACCCCCGAACCCCCGAACCCCCGAACCCCCGAACCCCCGAACCCCAAACCCCAAACCCCCCGAACCCCGAACCCCAAACCCCAAACCCCAAACCCCCCGAACCCCAAACCCCAAACCCCCCGAACCCCAAACCCCAAACCCAAAACCCCCCGAACCCCCCGAACCCCCCGAACCCCAAGCCCCCCGAACCCCCCGAACCCCCCGAACCCCCCGAACCCCAAACCCCGAACCCCCCGAACCCCCCGAACCCCCCGAACCCCCCGAACCCCCCGAGCCCCGAGCCCCGAACGCCTGACTGAATAAGATAATTCTTTGATTATTTGTATACTCTTATATGTCGTGAACCCGCTCCTTGGCGCTGAGTCAATTTTTTATCTTCTTGTTGAAGAATAGGCCTCCTTGGGCTGAGTGAATCAGATAATCTCTGATTAAATATGTTATGCTGTACGTCGTGAACCTGCCTCCTGGCGCTGACTGAATCAGATAATTCTTTGATTATGTATATTCTCTTATATGTTGTGAACCTGCCTCCTGGCGCTGACTGAATTTACGAAGGTCAATCAGGCTTTTATAGTGCTGGTTTGCTGTCCTGTTATTGTGCAACGCTTGCATTTACAGGCGTAAAGGTGTTAACCTCGATATTGGTTTTTGCCTCATCAATTTCGTCATTAATCTAATTGTCAGTTTTAATTATCTAGCTGTCAAAATATGGTTAGTCTATCCTTTGCATGACCTTCCCTCATTTTTGTTTTGGTCATTTTTAGATAATTTATGGTGTCAAGTGCATAAATGTTTATCCATGGTGTAATCTGTTGGTTTTCCGGCTTTGCAATCTTTCCAGGGTTGTTTTAAAGATCTTTTGTGACTTCTATTACTCGTTACTTTCAAATAGCTTATGGCGTCAAGTGCACTGGTTTTCCATGTTGTTACACTGCCCAGGTTTCTTGTGGCTACGTAATAATAATTTTGAAATATTTCGTCATGTGCACCTATTTCATTTTCTATGGTGCAATCTGTTTGGTTTTCCAATTGCGTAATTCTGCTCAGGTTGTCACACGTGCCCAGCTCTCTCATGACTTTGAAATAATGGTTAGCTATGTTTCAATAATAATTTGTTGTAACTTCACTCTAGTTTGTCCTGTATTACTATTTCCAATCACCATGTAGCTTGTGTCTAGATAAATTCTAATAATTACCTATGATGATTAAGCCTTAACCTAAACTACCCGTCACCATGCACTGAATGCCTATGCATGTATCCGTTGGGTCTCAGTTTAAGCTCTTAGTAATAATTGAATTTAAACTAACTTTGCTTTGTTTTGTTTTACAGATTATGTGGGTTAATGGTGATTTCCTGTCTTCACAGTACAGTGTGAAAACCTAATTCTCTAAAGAATACTTTACCACACTACTGCTCGAACTCTATCTTTAATGTATAAATTTGAAGTCCTTGAGTTTTGTTTCATTTTGTGTCATTTGGCTAAAGGTAATGTTCCGATGTCTGGTGACCTGAGATGAACCCTTGGTTCTAATTCCTAAACTTTTCAAGATTATTGAAAACAATAACAGACAATAATAGATAATTAATTGACAGCTTATTATGTCAATTTGACAAATGACAAATGTGTTTAACCCTTGAATTTTGCACTCAAGATCCATCAATCATAATTAGTTGACACAAGCTCAGTACAGTTCACTTATTAATAATAAATCATTTGAGAATAAGGATACTTCAATACCGTGTTGTGTAAATGATCGTTGCACATTCGGAAGAAAATATGGCTGCTCTTATACCCTTAGGTAATTATAAAACATGATGTTCTTTATGATGATTACATAAGAAAATGTCATCTGACACTACGTTCCCCACCACTTTTTTTAACAACTTATGTTTTAATTACCAATTTACTCTGAACTGTGCATTCTCATCACTTTTTACAAATGAAATATAATCATCCAAAAAATCCAATCAGTTTTGTTGTCGCATATTGGGGAGAATAAACAATCCAACAATTCATTTTTTTTGCCTGATCTATTTCTGCACCAGATTTGGCGTAGAAATATAAATTTCCTAAATCCAGTCATGATAGTGTATTTCACAATAGTTCACAAGCTGGTTTGTTAATTCCTACCTGTCATTAAAGAACTCTCCTTCTTTAGAACTTGAAATTCATGTCAAGGCTTGTTACAACGGTTAATAACGTTAATTTTGTTAGGGCTTCTTTGCGCTGCCAATCCTGGTTTGATACAAATAAATACTTGTGAGGTGTCTGAGCCAAATGCTCCCATTTATTGTCAGCTCCTGTTCTTTTGCCTGTGCACCGTTGGCTAAAATTTTATATATTGCAATTGCAATAAAGATAAGTGAGGGTTTAAAAGTTGCTAAGCGATGAAAAGCTATAATTAGACTGAAAAATCAAGGAAATCTGACCAGTAGTTCTCAAGTTAGTATTCTAGGCGAGGCATGACCCTAATTGGGCAGGTATGCCAACTATTCTTTGTAGAACAAAAGAGTAGTTTTTGTTGGTGATTTAGATGACTTGGCTTCTACAAAGATCTGTTACCGACCCTTATGTACATGTAGGCTGTTACGGACCCTTATGTACAGGTAGGTGCTGCTACAAAGATCTGTTACCGACCCTTATGTACATGTAGGCTGTTACGGACCCTTATGTACGGACCCTTATGTACAGGTAGGTGCTGCTACAAAGATCTGTTACGCACCCTTATGTACAGGTAGGTTGTTATGGACCCTTATGTACAGGTAGGTGCTGCTACAAAGATCTGTTACCGACCCTTATGTACATGTAGGCTGTTACGGACCCTTATGTACGGACCCTTATGTACAGGTAGGTGCTGCTACAAAGATCTGTTACCGACCCTTATGTACATGTAGGCTGTTACGGACCCTTATGTACGGACCCTTATGTACAGGTAGGTGCTGCTACAAAGATCTGTTACGCACCCTTATGTACAGGTAGGTTGTTATGGACCCTCATGTACAGGTAGGCTGTTACGCACCCTTATGTACAGGTAGGTTGTTATGGACCCTCATGTACAGGTAGACTGTTACGGACCCTTATGTACAGGTAGACTGTTACTGACCCTTATGTACAGGTAGACTGTTACGGACCCTTATGTACAGGTAGGTTGTTACGGACCCTTATGTACAGGTAGGTTGTTACGGACCCTTATGTACAGGTAGGTTGTTACGGACCCTTATGTACAGGTAGACTGTTACGGACCCTTATGTACAGGTAGACTGTTACGGACCCTTATGTACAGGTAGGTTGTTACGGACCCTTATGTACAGGTAGGTTGTTACGGACCCTTATGTACAGGTAGGCTGTTACGGACCCTCATGTACAGGTAGGCTGTTACGGACCCTTATGTACAGGTAGGCTGTTACGGACCAACCGTTACCAAACAATAAACTTATAATACATTCATAATATTTAGCATTATTACGATTAAAATAGGCATGGTATTATATAAAAAAAAGAAGATTATTATACATTTTGAATAAAAGCAGGAGAGTAGAGAGTAGCATTGGAAAAAAGAGCAGAGATGGTTCGCTGCCTTGCCATTTGGGCCCAATATTTTCCAAATGATGTGCCTCTATTGCTTTCAAAAAATTAGGTACTATTAAATTACAATCTTTAGAAACCCAGTCAAACTGCTTGACAACGGGGTTTGGTTTACAAGGGGTCGGCTGTATTACATTACCGAACTTGTCGTCCAATCAAGAATGAGAAATGTGTGCAGTCAACCATACATAAAATAATCATATTATACTTATTCACAGTTATCTAACGAGACTACTACATATCACATACATACAATTTTGGGAATTTTTCTCTGTCTATCATGTTTTTAGAATAAACAATACAGATCAATTAATTCTGTAGGAAATAATATTTGTCAGATCACCTATATAAAGGCTCAAAACTAATTAAGAAAGACGAAAGCTGCCATTGCTCACATCGCAGCAATCACCTACAAAGAACATTGCTTATTTGAGGAAATTTGCTTGCTTTATTACTAAGTTATGATTTATTTATCTCCCCTTACTCAGATAAACACATATATAACTTGGTACTTTGTTTTGTCCAACAATACTTTCTACGGAATGGTACCTACCATTAGCACCATTAGTACCGGAGCAGCGTAGAATATACAAAGATTGGCACCTACCTATCCACAAGTGCTTTGGTATCATTGTAAAACTTTGTATACCTTTGAGACACCAAATATGGTAAAATACAGCTTGACAGAGATCTTTCTATCATAATGTACAGGTGGGGCTAGAACAGAATGCTGCAATTATGTAGAAATTATGCATCTCTATCCCGTTAAAAAACAAGGTTCTCTTCAGAGCTCAAACATGGGCTATCTGTAGGTCACAGTTGAATGAACTCCATTGTATGAAAATACTTGGGTAAGTAAATAAAATATCATAGGCAAGCTTAAATCCGATCACACAGTGATATACAGGAGAGGCAAGCATATAGCCCTTGTAGTTTATGATCCGTGGTTTCTACCTGAATACTGTGTGTCTTATAGTGGCAATCACATCTGTGTACGTCACATATTCACATCAGCTTACATCCTGCCACCTATCAGTTTGTTTTCTGGTGGTTATACTTAAGAAATCATAATATTATACCTTCCTTATAGTTAGTTGTGTTCTTCTGTTTAAGGGAAGGGTAACTCTTATTTATTCGATTTGCCTCTCCACACTGCCGTTATGTAGTGTTGTACTGCTTGCTGTATAAAGCGTTTGATTGCACCACTATGATTAAATGTGAAAGATTATCCATCTGAATTTAAGTTGACAAGACAAACGCAATTCCCAACATGTTCATTTTTGCAGTGTATGAGGAGGTGATTAGATGTCTTATTTTATCTTATTTTCAGGTGACAGAAAGTCACCAGAGTACTGTCATCAACTAGAGAAACAGCAATAAACACATTGAGTTTATCTGAAAATAACCAAAATTTGTTCATCATCATCACATAATAGAGTGATATTCACTACTCATCTTTTCGTTCTCAAAGCATCAACGCTTCAAGATCCGGTTTATTCCTTCCAGCAACAGCAAAATATTTGAAATTATTGCCTCATTGTTTCCGAGAAGATTCTAAATATGAGGGGGAAGGCGAGCGGTACATATCATAGCTACTGAAGCTCTACAAGGCTTAGACTCTGTATATATTATATCGTTCAGATCTAACCGTATACTCATTATCTAAAGGGTGCTAACAACCACTCAAAGCCTAAGGACCTCCATCAAGCTTAACACCAGCTATCTCTCTCCTGTCATTCTCGTCACGATGAGATAATCCTCCATACACTATCCGAAATTTATTTTCAATAAAATGTACCGAACTATCCCATTTAAATGGAGGTTAACAGCTAATTGACATTACTGCTTCTGCATAATTGCCTTTTTTCGTATAATGATATCCTACAATGTCTTCTATATGTTTACTATATACTTATTAAGTTTCTGTAGCTGCTGCTTATTTATATTCACAAATCTTCATATTAACTAGTATAGTCTAACCATAGACCTTCTATATTATTAGTAGGTCTATGAGTCTAACCATGAAATTCACAACAATTAACTGTATCCTATACAAGGTAACCTTACTAGACACCATGAACCATGCCTTATATTCAGTCCACTTTATTACCCTTTACCCAGAAGAGGTCGGGGTTTGGGGTTTGGGGTAGTATTTTTTGCATTTTATTATTACATTATTAAATATACACCAATAGAACAAACACAATTAAAGATTCTCATCTAAATAATCATAGCAAGTTGTATTGGGCCATTCATGATAAGATCCGTCATCTGCGTCAAATAGAAAGGCAAGGAAAGATAGATGATGTCATGTTCTCTTCTTATGTACAACTGGCCTCACACTCCTCCAGAGAGCTGTAATAATATAACAGAATAACTGCAGTTATGTGAAGACTGCAGGGAGACTGCACAGCTAATAACTTATACGACTGCATTGTTGGGGTCACACAATATCCTTGGTGTAAGCTTATCAAACTTAGTAAATATTAACAGAATAGTATCAAAAGTGTAAATGTGGACAGTTAACAATATGAAAGCACAATATTTAGTTTTTAGCACACAAATTTCTATGTCCATAATTCCCAGCTATTATGGGAGAAGATGGTCCGCAGGTGCAAGTCTTAATTCATGTCATAACGAGAAGAATAAATATTTGTCACAAAGTCCAAAGAAACAGAAGTATTTATGATACCTGTATTACTGACTAATGTCTGATCTGATGGTATTAATTTTAATCCCCATTTGGAATAAACATGACCATATCGCCTACTATGATTGATTTCAGTCTAATAAGTAAACGTATAGGAATGTCTGAATAGTTTATACTTCTGAGTTAGCCTTTCACATAGAGTCAACTTAACATTCTACTCATCAGGCTTAGATTTATGGGATCAAAACTTAGATATCAGTATGCAACTTACCCATAGCATAGATAAAAAATAGTTTTTGGACAAAGTTCTAACAAGCTTGGAGTTTGGAGAAAGCTTGTAAAAACTGGGATCGGTGTCAGCGACCCAACCATCATCCAGTTCATCATCTTTACAAAATAAAGTTGTTGTTGTTTTAATTACGATAATATGGTTACACTACATGTACTACTAGATGTGCTGAACAATACTATATTATATACATACTAGAACCTGTTGAAGTTTCCCAGACATCCGCTGTATCTGAACTCTCTACAGCCGTCTATTAGCGGATCAAACGCCCAGCGATATACAAAGGATGAACATGGACCTGCAGTGATAGGTAGTCTGCAGATATCTACTTTACCTTCACAGCTTGCTCTGCATCCCTCTAAGGTTCTGTAAATATTTGTATAAGAAAACCGTGTAGTTGTCTAACATCAAAGATTTCCTCTCGTTCAGTGGTGAGAATAATGATTTAATGATATTATATTGTAAGATCGATTATCGATTTCCTCTCGTTCAGTGGTGAGCAATGAGGATATGTTGTTATAATATTATATTGTAAGATCAGTGGTGAGGAATGAGGATATGTTTTGTAATGATATTATATTATATTATGTTATATTATATTATATTATATTATATTATATTATATTATATTATATTATATTATATTATATTGTAAGATCGATTATCGATTTGATGCATTCATTTCCCTACAGATGAGTAGTTGGTATAATTCAGACTTTTACTGTAACTGTATAATTATTACCTTCAGACTTTGACTGTAACTGTATAACTGTTTCTTATCTGATCATTATCACCACTATATATCATGGAAAGTTATCTCTTTATACTTTTGTTCAGTGACAGTGGCGTATATTAGCAATCACGGACCACGGATATCCGTTAACCAAAAGAAAGTTGTGGGTTCGATTCCCATTTCCCATTTGATTTTTCAAATGGGTGCTTTATAACTGGAGCATTTTTACTTTTCCCAAGGGGGATGGGATGTCTTATAAGTGAGGAATTACGTTACATACAGAGTTTGACTTTTGACCTTGAGCTGGACAAGCCAATCAAAAGCCCGGTGTATTGACACACCCACACCCTCCCCGCCATGCCTACGGCATGTGGATCATTATGCTCATCTCTAAAAAGTCAGTGAGTGAAATTTTTTAGAATATACGCCCCTGTTCAGCGAGTAGGGTGTTTTCTGTTTTTAAGAGACTGAAAGCAGCTGCCATTATTAGCCAGCATGCTCAAGAAGGGAGCAAATACCAATAATTGCTATTTTACTTTGCACGTGACTGCATAGCATGATATATGTGTCCAAGAAAACTGATGATTAATACCACTCACTCAAATCGGTTAGCGTTTCCATCACAGCCACTATATACAAATCTTTGGCAAGTGAGAGAGTAGATGTCAAACCCATAGCTCGGAGTAAAGTTTCTACAAGAGCCTCCAACTATAGGTAGCTGACACACCGAGCTTTCTACAATATCATAAAAACAATATCTTTGAAACACAGTAGTTGGAGGTGGCTCAGTTGGTTAGAGCACCGGTCCTTTGTTGAAGGTCGTGGGTTCAAATCCCACTGCAGTCCATCGACTACTGAGGTTTTGTTGGCCCCCTGGTGTGATCCGGCCTGCCTGCAAACAGTGAGCAATTCGGTGCAGATATTGCAGCCTCACCACTAAGGCACTAAGCTCCGGGGTGTGGCGTGTGATAAGACATCTGATTTTAATGAACCTATTCGATCAACCTATAAATCTCAAATAACTGGTTTTAAATATAGAAATATTTATATACCATCTTTTGTGTAAATTTTCTCTGGGATAACTCATTACCTTGAGTGGTGGTTTATAACACATTACCTTGAGTGGTGGTTTATAACACATTACCTTGAGTGGTGGTTTATAACACATTACCTTAAGTGGTGGTTTATAACACATTACCTTGAGTGGTGGTTGGCAGAGGTTGGGTTGTGGTTTGTAAAAGTTCCTCCAATGACCTAATAATAAAGAGAAAGATATAACCCTGGATTTACGTCAATATCTACAGATGATCATAGAGGGCGAATAAGCATCAGGCTGTGTCTTATTATGTTAATTATGTTAATCCTATCCGTGATTGGGTTATTACAAATATCCCCACTTTGTATGGCAGCTTGTACTACATCATTAGGTAGTGTAGAGTCTGATGCTGAGACTTTAAATTTTTATAACTGTTAAACCAATGAACTAAACCCTAGTTCATTGGTTAAACCTCTGTGGTGATCAAACATTAAACCCAACCGATGGACAACCTAGCTCAGACCTTGTTCAGATCTTTTTCAGACCTAGTTCTGACCTTGTTCAGACCTAGTACAGACCTTGTTCAGACCATGTTCAGACCTTGTTCAGACCTAGTTTAGACCTTGTTCAGACCTAGTACAGACCTTGTTCAGACCTTGTTCAGACCTAGTTTAGACCTTGTTCAGACCTAGTTTAGACCTAGTTTAGAGCTTGTCCGACCTAGTTCAGACAGTGCCTGTGTTATTAGTCATATTTAACATACTTATCAGTTTGGGAGCAGCAGTGCTGATTGTTATCACTACCACAACATTGTGTCTCATCACTAGAATCAGCCGCAGAAGGACACACAAAATAACGTCTACGGTTCTCTACTCTATCCTGCTGTTGGTGTACTGTGCTGTTACAATCTGTACCATTATAGTTAGTATCGGTCCAGATACCGTTAGTATCAGTTTCTGTTCTGTTACAATCGCCCTCTACGCTGCTCATGATGATGTTTCTATACTCAGAGTAACACACTGCCGGACCTGATCAAACATGTAAGTGATTATTAGCTGCTGTATTTCAGTACAGGCTTGGGATATTTGAGGTCCAAGTTTAATTCCCAGTGCCGGCAGTCATTTCTGATTTGGTACTGGCACAACATTCATCATAGCCAGGTCCTTGCAGACGGCGACTACAAATACCAGATGTTCACTGTGTGTTTGCACACCCCACACGCACACACGTTAATGAACCCCCTCTGCCTCCTCAATAGGGGATGGGCATAGGGTGCGGCATGAGCACTATGAGTTCTAGAACCTGTACCAAAGAATGGATAACTCTCCCCACTTCAAATATGATATATATATATACATACTTACTCGAGTTATAGAAAGGTGTACCATAATATCTAGTTCTGTAGTCACTCATTCCATCAATAACGTAACCGGATGCAATAGCTAAACCATAAGCGGTTGGTCTTTTATTCGGACTCCAGCTAGAACCTCCTCTAAATCTACTGATTCTAAATGAAGATCTTCCTCTGCTGCCTCCGCCTCGTCCGCCGCGTCCATAGACAACTGTGGTATATAGGATCATGAGGATTATAGACAACTGTGGTATATCGGATCATAAGGATTATAGACAACTGTGGTATATAGGATCATGAGGATTATAGACAACTGTGGTATATAGGGTCATAAGGATTATAGACAACTGCAGAATATAGGATCATAAGGATTATAGACAACTGTGGTATATAGGATCATAAGGATTATAGACAACTGTGGAATATAGGATCATAAGGATTATAGACAACTGTGGAATATAGGATCATGAGGATTATAGACAACTGTGGTATATAGCATTATAAGGATTTCTATGCAAAACAAACTGTTAATATCGTGGTGTAGTTCATTGTATTATGAGTTAATAGCATTTTAACACTAGGAAACCGTTTAGTGACAGTTAGCCCTGCTGACTCACAGTTAGAGTGACAAACTACATGCAGAGGTAATATTCACTCACTTACTTCTTAGTGTTATTTAGAGATCAGATGTACACAAACACACACACACACACACACGTATACACACGTATACACACGTATACACACGTATACACATGTCATATACATATCATATACATACCTACTATGGCGACGAGTAGTAATAAAATAAAGCAGCTTTTGAATACTATCTGCATCATGTATATATTTGTGTTTTATTATAGCCCTCTTCTCACAAACACACAAGCTCTAATGTTACTTTATCTGTTCAGTTACTAACTATATATACATATATATACATATATAAATAAGGTCCATATGGTGGGTTAGTGTCACCACAAACACATGATAAGGGCTTGCAATCAGTTGTGAAACAGTGATGGAGATAACAGCCTGATTACAAGTACACATAATAAATAAGGATTATAGTGTATCCTTACTCTGTGATATTATTGAGGGAACTTATTTGTGGTGATCTTGCAATACTCCCGGATGAAGTAATATCAATATAACACATGGTTTATTGTTATTCTATATCCGATTCTCTTCGGGGTCGGTTAGTCATAAGGAAACACACGACATTGCGTCACACATTTCATCATATTTATTCAGGGATTTTGAATCATCACATACAGTTCCTTCTAAGCTGGGTTATAATATGACTACTGGGGTTTGGGTTCCCCCCCCCCCAGGTGTTCTTCAACCTGCCTACAAACAGAGAGCCATCAGGTGCAGAAATTTCAGTCTTGCCTTTGAGGCCTCCAACATATTTCTGTTCAAGCTTTGGGATGTGGCGTGTGATAAGACTCACTGTTCAACCTTTGGGATGTGGCGTGTGATAAGACTCGCTGAATTTAATCAACCTTTTAGTTATTGTACAAATCCCAACTATCTGCTTTGAATCTAGAAATAATTGATTTATTCATTTTATATGTCCATTTAGCGGCAGTTTATATTTTTGTGACCTGCTAGCGCCCACTTTAACCTGTTTTGTGTTATTAATCATAGAGTAGATATCTCAAACCTAGTGAAGGGAAAGTGAGGCACAGTTTTATGAGAACAGTTCAGTTATTCTGAATCACACCAAACAACACCCAACAACAAACAATAATACCCTTATTTTCAACTCTTGTGTAACATATTACTCCATCAGTGACAAGCTGTACATAGGGGTTGTCAAAAAAGTGCCAGTGACATATTTATTCAACCATCATAAATTTATAATAAATAGCCAATTAATTACTAGGGTTCCCTCCACTCAATAACTCTAAATGTCATTAAAAATGTAAGTCAATCTGATAATCCTGATCATCAAGCCATGTAAGTTAACCTAATCATCCTGATCATAAAGCCATGTAAGTTAACCTAATAATCCTGATCATAAAGCCATGTAAGCTAACCTAATAATCCTGATCATAAAGCCATGTAAGCTAACCTAATAATCCTGAACATAAAGCCATGTAAGCTAACCTAATAATCCTGATCATAAAGCCATGTAAGCTAACCTAATAATCCTGATCATAAAGCCATGTAAGCTAACCTAATAATCCTGATCATAAAGCCATGTAAGCTAACCTAATCATCCTGAACATAAAGCCATGTAAGCTAACCTAATCATCCTGATCATAAAGCCATGTAAGCTAACCTAATAATCCTGATCATAAAGCCATGTAAGCTAACCTAATAATCCTGATCATAAAGCCATGTAAGCTAACCTAATAACCCTGATCATAAAGCCATGTAAGCTAACCTAATAATCCTGATCATAAAGCCATGTAAGCTAACCTAATCATCCTGAACATAAAGCCATGTAAGTTAACCTAATAATCCTGATCATAAAGCCATGTAAGTTAACCTAATAACCCTGATCATAAAGCCATGTAAGCTAACCTAATAATCCTGATCATAAAGCCATGTAAGCTAACCTAATCATCCTGAACATAAAGCCATGTAAGCTAACCTGATAATCCTGATCATAAAGCCATGAGTTATTACATTCCTGTGTCCAGTCAATTCTTCTAATCCAACTTAAATAATTTATCATCATATTCAATTATTCATAACAGTCCCTATGATATCCAAACCTCGGCCCGATCATAATCAAAACTTGAAACGAGGGAGACAACTGAAGGTTTCTTCAGGGAGGATGGTTCCCTTCCTGGTTTCTTTGATAAACTGACCTGGAGTGTACAGGAGTTGTCTGTTCTAAAAACAAGGTGCAACAACTGATACGGCCCAAGTGTTACTTGTTCTTGTAGTGGTAGTGGTAATGGTAGAAATCAATTAAAGAAATCCACTGGTTATATTCTATAGAAGCATAGATTTGTAACACTGCAATATAATTTAATGATTTATTAAGCGATGTTAAAATATTATGTTTGGATGCTCAAAACAGGTGCAAGCACTATTGAGTGTGCAAGATGTAGAGTATGACTGTTACAAGATGTAGAGTATGACTGTTACAAGATGTAGAGTATGACTGTTACAAGATGTAGAGTATGACTGTTACAAGATGTAGAGTATGACTGTTACAAGATGTAGAGTATGACTGTTACAAGATGTAGAGTATGACTGTTACAAGATGTAGAGTATGACTGTTACAAGATGTAGAGTATGACTGTTACAAGATGTAGAGTATGACTGTTACAAGATGTAGAGTATGACTGTTACAAGATGTAGAGTATGACTGTTACAAGATGTAGAGTATGACTGTTACAAGATGTAGAGTATGACTGTTACAAGATGTAGAGTATGACTGTTACAAGATGTAGAGTATGACTGTTACAAGATGTAGAGTATGACTGTTACAAGATGTAGAGTATGACTGTTACAAGATGTAGAGTATGACATCTCACGGAAAGTTCAACTATTTCCCGTGCAGTATGATTATAATTGTTTTATATTTCTCCTTATGTATTTATCCTATTATATATATACTTTTATTGTCAGCAACAATTCATTATTACAAATGTTTTTTCATGATGTGACATAAGTGGCAAAAAAGAAAAATGATACAAGCAAAGATTCAACAAAAAATAAGACTATGCCAATAAACTGAAAAAATGTTGCATGAGCCTTTTCTTAAACATATTAAAAGTAAGAGTGCTTCTCAATGTAGAGGGGAAAGTATTAAATTTTGTTGCTATTTTGTGGTCTAAGTTGTCTAATTGTGGTTTAAGTAAGTTGGTATCGCTTCTTGGAAAGCGGTGTGGTAACAAAAAAAATCAGAGATATATGGAGGTGATAAATTATTCAGAGCCTTAAATCCCGTAATGCAAATAAAATAATTGCTCAGTATTGGAAGGGGTAAAATTTTAAGTGATGTACATAGGTCATTAGTAGCTGACAAATAAAAAGGTATATGTTGAACATTGGCCACAATTCTCAAGGCTCTTTTTTGCTGAGTGAAAATTGGGTTTGTAATATTATTTGATGCACATGAGTTGTATTTTATATATGGATACCATAAATGAGATAACAGTGAATAAATTGAAAATAAAATTGTTTAGCAGAATGCGTGGTCAAGTAGGGTCTGCATAGCTTAAGTAAGTTTGTATTTTTTGACACCTTATCCAAGACAGTCTCGTGCTGTGCAGTGCGGAAACCGGACTGCGATGCAGATATTAGATGGTTATCATTTAAAAATATCTGAATATTAATATTCAAATGTTTTTTTAAATATCTTAGAAAGGACGGGTAAAACTGATATAGGTCTATAATTTCCTGGGTCATAATTTGACCCTGACTTATAAATAGGGGTTTGGGGTTACGCGGCGAGCAGTTTTAGGGGTTACTGAAAATATCTGTGAGCACTGGACCTACGTAGGGAAATGTTTTGTTTAACATCCGAACTGAAATCTGGTCGGGACCAGTGCTTTTGCCAATGGGTATTGATTTTAGAAGCTTATGCAATGAGACTGTTGTCAATTTTGGAAATTGTTTCAAACCTTTGTGGTGGTAATTTCGTAAAGTACTAGAAAAATCAGAAATCAAAGAAAAATCTTTTGATAGCTTCGCAGCGATAGATGTAAAATGCTCGCTCAAATTACTGCTAGAAATATCAGCAGCATTGTCAATGTAAGTTTTAGTTTTGTTTTTGGCATTTAGCGCATTCCGCAATGATTTGGTATTATGGCCTTTGGAATTTCCAACCAGTTTTGTCATATACTTCTTTTTTTTCTTTTTATCATGTTAGTGACTAAGTTTCTTTCAGTTATAAAAATCCCATAACTTTTGAGATTTATACTGGTCTCTTAGATTAGATTAGATTTATTTGGTAATATTGTCAATGACATATTACAATGAAAGTGTTGGAATATCTCTGTTATTTAAAATCTTAATACTAACAGGTACAAAACTATTTATAAATCTGCTGGTCCTTACTTTTGGCAAAAGGTATTGGGATCTTGGGCATGAATAGCAGTTATTTAAAATATGTTCATCCCAGTTGGCATAGTTTGTGGCTAAAATATGAATATTTTCGACTAGGTAGCTAGTTATATCTACAGAAAAATTGTTACGGATAAAATGTTTAAAAAGTCGAGTTCGTTCTTGAACAGTTGATGAAAAATACCACAACTCGATATTATAAGTAAGAATTGGAAAAATAAGTGTTTTGATAAAATGATATTTCTGAGAGACACTAAATTAAATTTGGAAAAAGCATAGAATCTTGAGCGTAACTTGCTAATAATACATAAAGAGTTCTCATGCCATTTAAGGCTATTACTAAAAGTGGTACCAAGGTATTTAAAATGATTAACTTTATCAATTACACTACCATTAATGTATAAAATATCACAAACATAAAAAGTTCTACTGAAACTCAGAACCATCACCTTGGTCTTAGGCATTAATCAAAAGGTTGACCGATCGGCATTTGTCTAAAACTTCTTCTAAAGCATCAAAATAAAATGAAGCATCAGCTTTAAAATCTAGAAGTCCTACTATTGCCATATCATCAGCATATTTAAAAATTCAAATGTCTTTGTGTTCTGATTGAATAAAATTGGTGTATATATAGTCTCATATGATCACGCACTTCATCATCAATCCACATAGGAAGGACCTCAGTTTTGACATAGCGAGTCCTCCGTATTATAAGTTTTGATGTTAAATTTAAGAAAGTTTCAATGAAATTCTCTATGACATGGTTAATGTTGCTGTAACATAGAGATTGGTGCCAGTCAACATTGCTGAAATATTGGTGTATATTTTCATCGGTAAATTTGCTATAATCGTTGAAATTTATCTTAATTCTTTTCTCTGATTTTACAACACCCTTTTTTCGTATTGCCATAACCAAAAAGTGATCACTTAAAGAGTATTTCAGAACTAAGCTAGAACGAACATTGGCTGGTTGGTTGGTGTATATGTGATCAATGATAAATTCAGAATTTTCTGCAATTCTTATAAAATCCTTTATTAGTTGTGTAAGTCCAAGTGGACTTATGACATTTCTAAACCACCTGACCAATGTGCTGTTATGACTGAAGTCAACATTAAAATAACCCATGGTTCCAATCAACAAGTGCGCTAGGTGGGCGATAAACGAGGCATGTTAAAAAATATTGTGAGTGGGTTTGGGAGATTTTCAAAGTAATTGACTCAGGCATCGAATGGTTCGCAACATTGACCCCTTCAAATGAAATACCAACACGTACATAGCATAGCAAACCCTTTCCTTGACCAGACAAACTATTCATCCAATAGTTTTATCGGCGTCTGAGTCTGTCAGGGTTATGTAGTGGTACACTAAGAGAAGACGCTGATAGTTGTCAGATAGTTCACACTTATCATTTGGGGGAGCAGTTTTACGTACTGCCAGCGACAATTTGTCAGAGATCAGACAAGGGGGTCGTTTTGGCGTCTCTTTCACTACAAGATCACCATAAAGTGGGTAAAGATGCTAAGTGATAAAGTGGTATGATATGGGGTGATTAAATATGTGAAAATGTTGAATGAAATTGTGCCAGGTCCAGTTTTTTTAACAGGGTTCAGGCTCCAACAAGCAAGGGAAAGAACACACAGGCGCACTTATATCAGGCCTCACCCATCAGACCAGCACCCACAGTGAATTAGGAGCAAAGTCAAACTGATAGTCACAATGGCTTTATGTTACAATAGTCACGGGTAAAATGAGCTTCTGGGTTTGGGTTGGGGGAGATACCTGATTGAGACATTCAGTCCTAGCTTTGATAAAATTGATTTTGCATATGGTATGTATTGTGCATTATTTTGTGATCACTTTTAGAAGTTGTCCTTCCTTTCATCAAAGGTGGGCAAACAACTCTTTGAGTAATTGTCAGGTTGCTATAGAATTTATGTAAACAATATGGCCGCCACAGGGAAAACAAAACTGGGCCTGAGTATGTTTGCTGAACGCAGTCAGATTAGGCGGTCGGTTCCCTGTGAAGTGGGCAGGAAATTTTACTGAGGGTTGAAACAAGCCCTACTTCATCTGCTTTGCTGACATAAAATAGCAAACATGGAGCTTAGAAGGAGCATTGTTCTTGTTGGTGAGTAGTGGGATTGTTGGATGCCTTGCTTTTTCTCCTAGTGGTACTCCTCTTGTCCCAAATTCAATGTATGCAAATTATTACCTAACTGGTATCCAATCCCAATGGTTTCAGAGAATTAGACTGTGTCTTAGTTGCAAACTACATGTATTGGCCTGTATCCTCACTTTTCTTATCTTTCTGAACTTCTCGTTGTTTGCAGTGAGCTTAGTAGTAATGATAGCTATGGTGACAGGAGCCCGCTCAGGTTCAAGGTACAGTGGCGGCAGTAGTTATAGTGGCACATACAGGTCATACAGCTCATACAGGTCATCCAGCACGTATAGATCATACAGCACCTACAGATCTAGCTCATATCGAACCTACAGGTGTGTGTGTTAGTGATGATGTACTACTTTTACTTTGAACATTGTAACTGATGAATGTGTAAAGGTGAAAACTAGCTCAGCTGTTCTGCCTTTAACTCAGTTAGAAGTAGTCTTAAGTCAGACAAAACCTCTACAGTTGTCTTAGCAGCGCACTTGATCGGTTCACAGGAGAACATGACTGACTATATGGAACATATGGGATAGATATTCAGCTGCAGTCCAGGACTCCCTACAAAGAATGGCAAACATGACTGGATGAGGGTAGTATCACAGCCTGTTATAGCTTACATAGATATTTTGTAGTCGGGTTTCATTTTGTCAGTGATTTCTTGCAGAGGTTATACTTCATATATTCGGTATGCCAGGAGTTACTACAGTGGAATATATTATTATTACTACAATATGTACTACTATCACCTAATACCTTATAACAGAGTGCAAGGTACAACATACAATGCTGGTGAGTACGCTCTGTAATTCCTCTCATATCTTCTTTCTCTTCTTAGTCTCTCTGCCATCATTGTTTTCAGAAATATGTTAACTCACCATTATGAGTTTTAGACATGTAACATAACTCAACTAATTCTGAAGTCTTATCTGTATTAGATTAAGATTACATTTATATGTTCTACTCAACAGGGCGCCCTAAGACCAACAATAACGATGAACAGTTGTAACACTATTATTATTTCCTGTGCCTTTGACTGAGTAATATTTTACCTGCAGATGCATCAGGTAATATTTGTAAGAACTGGGAGGCTAACTCTAACGGTACAGTTCTCGGCACATTTAAGTGTCCGCTGCCATTTGAGCCTGGCAGCTATAAGTTCTGCTGCGGCAAATCAGATCTGGAACACTGCTGTGCATTTAAGAACAGGTCAGTTTACACATATTGTTCTCATACTCTTATAACATACCAAGTCTCTATAACGAGTGTGCAAACTCGTTATAGAGACTTGAGACATGAGTGGTATCTTATATGCGATAAGACACCAGCAGTGCTGGTTGGGCCAACCTAGTGCTTACATTATCAGCTAATTTTGCATGCTTCACACATCATAGATAGATCAGGTTGTCCACAAAAGTGAATTCTCCAACAAAAGGCGTTCTTTCCAACAATAAAGGAGTAATATTTTGTGGTTCTTTTCAAGTTTCCCTGCTTCCAAGGGATCACCATAAAAATATCATTGTGTCACGTATATGAATAAAAATTTTAGTTCAGTTGTTCATTAAAGAATAATAATACCCATCAAGTTTCAAACTAAAACCTAAATTTTGAATTATTTGTCTTGGCTCTATTTTCACTTATGTTAATATTTAACAGCTCAGCTTTGTATGGAGTGATATTTGGAAGTATAGCAGGACTGGCTGTGATTATTGTTTTTGTTATGTGTATTGTTAAATACAATTCATCTAAGAGACAAAGAGTCCAAGAACCAGGTTAGTTTATTATTTCTATCAGTTCATTATTAGCTAATCAATAGAATTAAACAAATACAGTTGATTTATCCAGGTGCTTATGTACTCAGCTCAAAGTAAGCAGCCCAATGAATCAGGGAGTTTGGGATATAACTCCCAGAATGAATTGAAATTCATCGATTATCAAATCAAAGTTTGTAGTAATCCACACACGATTCTGTTTGAAATCAGCGATTTGTTATTATTGGTATTGGCTGATGACAAATTTATCTCAATCATCAGAAGATTTATTAGTCTTATTCACATTCTTCTTCTTAATCTAAGGTCCAAGTCAGCCACCACCCTCCATTAGAAGGTCAGCCCCTCCTCCTTACCCTAATGGTGGGTATCCGATGACTGCTACTCAGCCGGGCTACCCATCCACTGACTCAAGAGGCTATCTGGCTAACAACGGTCCGGGTTATCCTGCAAATGGTACACCGAGCTACGCACCAAATGGATCCAATGCTTTTCCACCCAACAGATCTAATGCCTACCCCCCAAACGGATCTAATGGCTACCCACCAAACGGATCCAATACGTACCCGCCTAACGGACCACCTGATTACACTAAAGGTACTTGTAAAACTCAGATGTGGCTCTTTCTATAGGTTTTGGTCAGGAGGAAGCTCTCTGAATATTAACGGCATGTTATTACATGTTATTTCTTATCATGGGGTCAAGAGACAAGAATGGAGCGCTTCTGTATTGGACAAAAATTAGTCTTAATTCATCATGATTCTTGAGGAGTTTTTTTTTGTTTAAATACAAATTTACATCTTTATCACAAAACCCAAAAAACTGCAGTATGTTGTTCTGACACCACAATAATGATAAAACACATTTTCACACAAATGAAGGATAAAATTACAGTTAGTTTTTACATCAGCTTATAATAATCAGAATACTGGATTAGCTGTTATAATGTTGATCGGCACAAAATGGATTTGACTCTCTGGATTCGGCAGTATCGTACAGACTGAGAGCCAGGACCTTGGTACTGTTATGTTTGTAGAATTCTACTTTACTGAACTTACTATAATACATCAGTCAACTAATAATAATGGCTCCTTATTTACTGCCTTGACTTTCTCTTACTTGTGTTAACTTTTATCAGATCATAGATCATGATATGATCACACCAATTAATACTCTTCTGACATATTTACAGCAAACATAGAGCCCCCATCACCAGTATATATGTAAGTCAAAGGTCACCAGAAGGTCATCACTTAACTCCCAGCTTCCCTCCCAGCTACCCTCCCAGCTACTAGAAGCTTGTTTCAACCTGCACAACCTGCTGACATTAATCAATAAACAGGTTTTCGAGCTGCTTTCCAAGAATTTCCCTCTCACCATTGAGGACACACCCAGAAAGTGTTAGTGTTAAAACGGTTTTGTCTGGAGAGCCATCTATCGTATGTGGAAGACTCTTTCAAATTCAGCATCTGCACTAATGAAAACTCATGGGGACATGGTTCTCAAAAGAGTCTATATTCAAGTGCTGTCTATATTTTATCATTGATAGGATTACACTGTATGATTGTTGGTCATTCATTAGATTAGCTGTTTGATGGTTTATTGGAGTTATTTGTAGAACCTGTTATATTTCCTACTTGTTTTCTACCAGCCAATTTACATTTTTCAGTTTGCATAACATTGTTCTTTCATAGTCAAATTATTTTCTTACAAATTATTTCTGAGAACATTTCTGCAAACCGTCCTTTACAAAACACTTTTTAGAGTAGAGTATTTTTATATTGGTGTTTATTTGACAGCCTTATTCCTTTTTGTTCCTTTTTATCATAATGTGCTTGAATCTCACTTACCATTATAAATGATGTTCAAAATTCCAGACAATTCATAAAGTTATTTTAAGATCACAAGAAGCGGCTGATTCATAAGCAACTCTCAGGGGTTGGATACTGCAAAACGGTGAAAAAACCATCACTACTAAACGATTCAATCTCACTAGGTCACCAAAAATCAAGTGCCAGTCTACATAAGCCGCGTCTATACGTTTTCGATTATTAGGTATATGTATATGATATGGTATGTGGTATATGGGTCCACCCTACAGTCCTCTCTACAGTCCAGTGTTTGGTCTGCCTTACTATGCTCCTCCTTGCTGCCCACCTAGCGGTCGTACTTCACAGTCTGCTCCCTACTGGCTCAGTTTCATCCTCCATCTAAGCCAGCTAACCTGACCAAATTCCCATTCTGATGTCTTGTAAAAGGTGCAGGGTACAACTCCAAGCAACCATTAGTTGGTAATAAGATGATCCCTGTATAATGATTGTGAAATCAAAGAGAAGATAAGATATACAGAATTTTCCAGTTTAAGTTTAGGCCGGGTGAAAGAGCAGTATGAAAATATTAGTGATCCTTGAATCATCATAATAAAACCCATGCTTAATTGGTCTGATCACACAGACATGGAGGATAAAAAGCTCGAAAGTCGCAATGGCTTGCTTTTACCATTATACTTACTTTCTGCTAATGGACTTCTGCACTCAAAGAAAGCAACTGATGCTTACTTTACTTTAATCATAAACTCACAACCTCAATAAATAGATAAATTGTGTTTATCTCATCTTCACTAGAATCTCATAAAACATGCAAAATTTCCTCATGACATGTTATTTCATATAAACATTTTATTTTGTCACACTAGTGACAATGAAACAAGTATGTAAAATCATAAATACTTCAGCTTATTTCTCCATCCAAATATGTAAAGCAAAATGACCGGTGCGCATACACTTTCTACAGAAATTCAACATATTCATAATATACATGTTCAACGGCAATAAACCAAATATGGCAACCCATACCACTATAGGCACTAAAGGTTTCATTCCCATCAGGACGGTAGGGCACCCCTATAAATAGTCATCTACAGACGAGGGGCTAAGTACGTTGACATTCAATTCTCACTATAACGCAGCCTGCCATCCATTATACATTTAGTCCTGTCAATATGAATATAATTATCAAAATACAAAGCCCTACACTCACCAGTTCCTTACAACATGCTCATTACTTTCAAATCCACCATATTTAATATATTTCGATATTAGGATAATAAAATTACCCTTGAACAAAATTATACTTGCATTAAGCCAAATTTTTTTATTTTTGCTATACCGCATTCATATTTTACTGTTATTCATAATATGCTTGCAAACAGAGGCTTTTTCTGTACTATTATAAGTCTGTACATGAAAATATCTGAAAATGAAAATAAAAGATTAGTAATTAACTATTTATTTCAATGACTTTCTAACTAAATGCCCCTCAGGTCGCTACCGCACCGTTAAATATCGGGGTACATGGGGTAGAGACAGCTTTTTAAGACATCTCATACATACACTTAATAATATACTATTCTAAAAAACTCTTTATACAACAGAGATCTGATTTATTCCATGTTTTTCTTTCTTGTCAGTATTAACAACGTATTTCGTGACAAATTTTTGTCTATGATAGTAATAAATCCATCCATCCAAGTTGTCACCCCTTGTCAAAAGAACATGCAACTCTTGTTAAGGTGTACCCTGCAGCTTTTATTTTGTAAAATCAGGGAGGGTGGGATCCCACCCTCCCTGGTAAAATAAGTAGTTCATATTCATTTATATTTTGATATTTTTTATGACAATTATTAGAATAATATTCATCATGATCAAAATTAATTTTGAGATGAAAAAATTTGAAAACAATTACTTACAAGCAATTTGTTTTTTTTGGTATAGGAAAAGCATCACCGGATACTGAGTAATTTCCGCAGGTTTGCTTTTTAGCGTGCCTTGCAACCACCAAACAATCACCTGCTAGGTCCACTAAAAGCTTTACTGTTGAGGATAAAGGTAATATATTCACACACAAGCACCATGGACGTGATCAGTACTGCAGATGCCAACCCACAGAATGTACAAGACCTCACAGGCTTTGTAAGTATTAAGATTAAACACAGATTTGTTCCATATCATGGAATAGTGGAACTTACAATAATTCTTCATTACTTGGTTGGTTGGACATGATGATCAGTCTGGTGGCAAAATACAAATCATCAAATGACATGTACTCAAATGAATAGTACATACCTTCATTAAGATGCCCACATGCTAATTTTTGTCTGTCACATATAGGAAAAATCCTCTAACTCTGTTACTTATTGGACTGGTGTCCCATATCAGTCATTGTTGGTGAAATGATAAATTAATATTAAGAGCTGTCTCTCTAGTTGTTTTGGGCACATCCTCTTATTATTGAATAATGTTTGAGTCATTCAATAATGTTTGAGTCATTCTTCGAGGAAGGGATAACTCTGTATTATCTAGGGTTTCTCAGAATAGCCTCATATATCATGTTACTGATTCATAAGTTCACTCTGTCTGCACAGCACATTCCATGTGACATGTTCCTGTTCTGCTCGACATCACACATTCCTCATTGCTGTAGGTACAAGGAGTAATGCAGCAAATGCAGGATAAGTTTAAAACTATGTCAGATCAGATAGTGACAAGGCTGGATGATATGGGTAACAGAATTGATGACCTTGAGAGAAATATCGCAGATCTGATGACACAAGCAGGAGTGGAAGAAAAATAAATTACCAATGTAACAGATAGTCATGACAGTTGTAATCAATATTAACTCTACTTATATAGGTTCATAGTAGTTGGCCACCCTCTAAGTATGTTGTAATATTTTTTGCTCAGAGATGAAGACTCAAATAACTAAAAAAAAAGATGTAGAGAATTTCTTCAAACTGACATTATTTATGAAAGAGCTATTTTTGAACAAACATGTTTAAAGCTTAATTACAGTAGCAAAATTGGACCGTATTTTTTCTGCTTTCCAAATGCTTGACTCTAGCGATGTAGAAAAATAAAACTTATTTCTTTTGTTTAAAGTTGTGTTTTATTCGATCAAATTGTGACATAATTCAAACAACTGAATAAAGGGTCAGTTAACAGGTAAACTTTGTTGTAACAGTTGAAGGTGCACTAGTAATAAGTGATTGATAAAAGTATTATACTACCCTGATAAAACTAAATTAGTATATCTGATATATAATGAGCAATATAAGAATGACTTGGAGATAAAAGACTCTGTAACATTTGCATAGACTAACAGTTGGTGTTTTGCTTAGTGAGTAACCAACAAGTACCAAATTGATATAAAAGATAGGAAAGATGATTGTTTAACGAGAAAAGTATACAGGGTCCTCAACGAGCAAAATCTCTTAAAGGATATCATGAATATTGCATTTCAGACTACAGTAAAAGGAGGATAATGATGCAGTTGTATAAATCATTAAAATGTAAAAAATGCAGATCTACAGTGGACATGAATACTAAGTATTACAACCCGCCGGTATAATAAGGCCGACCAGGGGCAGTGGTACAACACACAACAGTCGATATGTGAGCTTATCTAAGTAGACTAGTTTGTGTAGTAGTGCACTCTCAATAGTTGGGTCATTATGTCATAAGGCGGTCGTGTGTATATCGGTATAAAAAATCCTCAGATATGTCATGTGTATAGAATATCACAAAGTATAACAAGTAATTCTTAACTTGAGAATGAGTGAAAACTGCTGGTGACTCGGCAGAAATCATCTAAACATTAGTCTGCTGAGATGTACCTTCATCCTCATGATAGCCTTGGTTCTGATACGAACCTGAAGTATTTTTACTTGGTTTAGACCTAGTTTTCTTGTGGAATCCCCCTATTCGTGCAGGTGAAGGGGTAAACTCTAGGTCTAACTCGACCTCGACATCGCTGACATACGCGTCATTATGATAGGCGATATCTGGACTGAGTGGCCGTCTCGTCGGCTGTTCTGTAAGCTCATACACTTCAGCCTGAGCCACAGATTGTTTATTCTTATTCCTTGATTCTTTATCTTTCTTCTTATTACGTTTACTGGGAGGAGTCGGAGGACTGTAAGGAGCTAAGGGGACATAACTCTCATCAGGAATACTTATAAATGACTCTGTATCTTCCTCTTGCCCTGACTCCCCCGGCTCATAAGAGTGGAATACTGGGTTAGAGTACTCTTCTCTATGTATCGGTATATCATTCTCTGTAACAGGCACATATTACATCATATTATACGAGGCTCATGAAGACTACAGAGACCTTGACAACCTGAGCGGTTAGATATCTTATTCTGGTCATATTATTCATAATATGCCAGACAAGGACAGTAGCCTAGAATCCTGTGTGGTGTTACCAAGTATGGTGAGGAGATTAAGAGTAAACAGATGTGGATTATTTATTCATTTGGTGGATATACGAGCAGCTCGACTTCAAACTTATAAGTCTTTTCGATATTATGTTATGCCACGCAGACATATATGAAACTAACATCAGTTAAAGCGCAGTGAAAAGTTTCTTGGATCAAAGCGTAAAATAAGCGTTACAAACTTATTAGCAGAAGCCGGTAAGAGAAATGTGAGTAAATCATATTAATATCTGAGCACTGAGAATTAGAGCTTAGCTCAGCTGTATAGTGATATGCGTTTACATAATCAGGCTTAGTGACCCATTGCTCTGAATGCAGCTCTATCGCTAACATAACCCCTAAATACACAACTTAAAAGGTTGAGAAGACTTTTGAAAGTTTGAATAACATTATTTCCTGAAAGGAAAACAATGTCACCATACTTATTACAATTTTGATCGTAAACAATCCAATAGCCTTTCATCTTAAGCTTAATTATAATTAAAGATTCTGTAGGACCAGACTGCTTAATCTTGGTATTTATGACAATCTAATTGCAGAGCATTTTTCAATCACATACATTGTATGTATATGACATAGTAGCCTATATAAAATGTAATCATTCTCAGTTAAGATTCCCACAATCGTAAACCTAGTTATGTGATAATTGGTGACATGGGATCAAAGAATTTGAGATAAAACTTGGCAGGCCACATCAGGTAAAATAAATAGCTAACAGAGGGGAGGAAGGAGGGGGTCAAACTAAATGGTAACAAAGGGCAGCACACCAAATACCTAAAGCTGAGCTGATTATCTGAGCATGCCAGCTGTGCAAAGCTTTGTTATACTGAGTGCGTTGCGTAGCGTAGCTCATGCGATGATGGTTACGGGCGTTAGGTGCACTAGCCCGAGAAGAGTTCGGGCTACTAATGCTAGAGACTGAGGCTTCATTACCGCTAGTAACACCATCAGAGAATGCTCTGTCTGTACGTCTCAGCTCATCCCATACATTATGGTCTCTAGTCTGTGACATCTGTAGATGGCGTAGTACTTCCATCTCTAGCTGTGATCTGTAAATGTGCCGCAGTAGTAGATGGGGGTTAGGTTAGTATGATGGTAAGTGGCGCATGTTGTAGTTAAGCTTTAAGGGAAATTCTCAGTAACCGACTTGGAATCGTCGCATATCAAACACAATAAGAACTGTGAGTAGTGGATGCTGGAAGCATTGCTGGTAAAAACAATCGTTCTGCATGAATAATATTACTAGACCCTGTGATCATTATTATCCCTCTGAAGTTGTCCGCTCTTGGATATTGAGTAGGGTGACCTTTATTATATTATTAGTAAGTATATAAGTAGATACGTACCTGTAAGTCTGATCGCCTTCGTGTATCTGTGTTCCGATACCCTGAAGGTGTAAAAGTCTCGTCAGTGAATTCTGATCTAAATCCTTATCGTTAAGATTACTACCGCCGCTTGACATGACATCATCAGCGTGACCGGTATGTCCGTGACCGGTGTGACCGCCTCCGGCCAGTGTACCGTCTGAGTCTGTAGTGTAGTACAGAGATGACTTATTGGGTAGACTTACTCCGTCACAAAGAGCAGACATCTTGAACAATAACTCATCTACCTGGTACTCCATCTCAGCTAATGCAAACTCCTACAAACAACCAAACAACCAATCATATCACATCTACCATCGGTCCTCAAAAGTCCCAATAATCAACAGCAAAATTGGTAAGTTTGTGATTCCTTTGTGAACATATTCATTTCATGTATCTATTGGCAGGCCTGACCGCCTCTTATCCGCATTGTGAACAAACAAGCAAGGGAGATCATTCTAGCTTGAGTTTGCTGCGGAACTGATCACATTCACAGAGACCGTCTTAGCACAGACAGACTTACCGGAGAGAGACATACAGACAGGCAGACGTACGGACAGACATACAGACAGGCTCACTGGAGACATACAGACAGACAGACTTACCAGAGACAGACAGACTTACAGACAGACAGACTTACCAGAGACAGACAGACTTACAGGCAGACTAACAGACAGACTTACCAGAGGGAGACTTACAGACAGACTCACCAGAGATAGACAGACTTACAGACAGACTTACAGACAGACTTACAGACAGACTTACAGACAGACTTACAGACAGACTTACAGACAGACTTACAGACTTACCGGAGACATACAGACAGACAGACTTACCGGAGAGAGAACTTGACTATGTGAATCTTCCTCTTCGGGCTCTTTTCTTTTCCTCAGCTTCCTGTTAACTTTCTTCTTGAGAAACTTAAATGCTTCCTTCATATTCATAGCTAGTATTCTCTCCTGTCTGAAATCTCTCAAGTGATACGATAATATCGCCACCATCTAAAACATCACAAATCAGCAATATGTTTAACATAGCATATTAGTAATATGTGAAACATCATATCAGTAACATGTTGAACATCACAGAACAGAAGCGTATAAGCAGGGAGTTACAGAGAGGGAGTGGAAACGAAATGTAGCCTGTGACTTAACAAGGCTGTTTCCAAGGGTTGTACTAATATGGTCCCTCCATTAAAATTCATTTAAGTCCTCAGTCTTTTTATATGTCTGTCTCCAGTTGAAAATTATTAAAATATTTGACATGTTTACTCAATGGTATATTCAGACACCCAGAGACAATATATCATGATGCAAATCACCACAAGTGTAGATGAGACATAGCTAGTAATATAGTAACCACTTTTGCAGGGTATTGAATTGTAATTCCAATGCAAATGTTTGATGGGGGATAGAGACTGAAAATAAATCATTCATTCACCATTTAAAAACTATGTGAGGAACTTAGACCAGATAAAAGTAGTGAAAGTACTTAAATAAGCCCTTTCTAACACCTAAGTGACAATGGGAGGCATAACATACCACGTTTGACTGATGAAAACCGCCATTGATTACCAAATTATGAGGCAAATTTATGGCCATGTCTGCAGTGAAACTTTCCCTTCTCATATGAGTAGCAGAGGGCTTTGGAGTCCCAGGTAAAACTAGACTATAGTTTGAAACATGGACTATACCTGAGTGCTATCTATATCTCTCTGCTACTTAGTTTAGTTTCTTTTCAAGAGGTTCAAACATTTTAGGAAATTTGTGGTATAACCCATCTTGATAAATGGGATTTTACAACTATGCTCTTGCTGATTGGACAGTTCATCAAAATTATTACAGCAACTCAAGTTGTACTTCTTTTTGGCAGGAAGTCACTCTCTGCAGTCTCTGCTCTGATTGGCTGTGGTCATGAAAAACCTTTGCTGATAAAGAGAGGACAATTACCAGTGGAGACAAACAACAATTTGAAATGAGAGGCTGTTTCCACTCCTTTTTCAAACTCCTTGGTATAAGCGTTTATAGTTCCCTGTGCCAAAACAATGAGGGATCAGGCTCAAAGACTTATGTCATGGGAACGATGTTCTTATTAGCTATGAGATAGATTATCTCATATACACAGATCAGCTATGAGTAATCAGCTATGAGTAGTAGTAGTAGTATATAACTCCACCCACCAGAGCAGTAAGAAGTCCGTATCCACACACTGATATAACTACAGTATAAGCTCCGCCCCAGAATGGCATTGTCTCTCTGTATTGGTTATAGTTAACAGAACCTGTCATATAACCAGTGACTGTCATAACACCTCTCCAGTATTCACTGAATGAAGATGTAGCTGACTGGAAGAGAGCAACTCCCACATTAGTGAAAGTGATTATCAGTAATAAGAAGAATATCTATAAAACAAGAGTAAATATGTAAATATGTGTACAGAGAAATATCCTACAGAGAAACATGCTGCAAGATTGTACAGAAATAGAAGTCTCCCCGTTTATCCATTTTATGTGGATAAAATCGTAGCATTTAACAATATTAACACAACTACACTCTATAATCTATATATTTGTCAATATGAAGATTGTTTGTCAACAAGTGTTTAAAAATACATATGACCCATTATTATATAGTATATGATAATTCTATGATACATATGACCCATTATTATATAGTATATGATAACTCTTTAATACATATGACCCATTATTATATAGTATATGATAACTCTATAATACATATGACCCATTATTATAGTATATGATAATTCTATGATACATATGACCCATTATTATATAGTATATGATAACTCTTTAATACATATGACCCATTATTATATAGTATATGATAACTCTATAATACATATGACCCATTATTATAGTATATGATAACTCTATGATACATATGACCCATTATTATAGTATATGATAACTCTATAATACATATGACCCATTATTATAGTATATGATAACTCTATGATACATATGACCCATTATTATATAGTATATGATAACTCTATAATACATATGACCCATTATTATATAGTATATGATAACTCTATAATACATATGACCCATTATTATATAGTATATGATAACTCTATAATACATATGACCCATTATTATAGTATATGATAACTCTATGATACATATGACCCATTATTATATAGTATATGATAACTCTATAATACATATGACCCATTATTATAGTATATGATAACTCTATAATACATATGACCCATTATTATAGTATATGATAACTCTATGATACATATGACCCATCATTATAGTATATGATAACTCTATAATACATATGACCCATTATTATCGTATATGATAACTCTATAATACATATGACCCATTATTATAGTATATGATAACTCTATAATACATATGACCCATTATTATAGTATATGATAACTCTATGATACATATGACCCATTATTATATAGTATATGATAACTCTATGATACATATGACCCATTATTATAGTATATGATAACTCTATAATACATATGACCCATTATTATACATACATATTATACATTATTATACATACAATTACTTACAGCAAATGCTCTGATATCTTTAGCAGCTCGGCGGTAGACATTACCGATCCTAGCAAAGGTTTTAATGTATCTGAATAGTTTGAGAACTTTGAGTACTACTATAAATAGTAGCAGCCCAATAAGTGTACGCAGGATCGAGTCCCAGTAGATCAGAGGAGCGGCGCTTACAAACGATGAGTGGAACGTCTGTCTCAACTCATCATGTAACATCTTCACTATCTGTGAACCGCAAATACAAACTTATATTAATAATCTAATACAATATATTGTATAATATATTAGAATGAAATACATTATAAGAGTCCAAGTGATATATGGGTGAGTATTAATGACTGTTGAACAATACACCGAATCATCATGTAATGAGAGTCTGCCCACCAAATATAACAAATGTATAATAAGTAAGATACCCTAGCCTTGTGACCGCGCGGCCATGTGACAAGGCTAAAGATACCCAGGCAGGAGTATCAATAGTACACAATGTACCACACTGTACATCACATTGTCAGCTGATTACTGATATAGATCAGAGTACTTACCGCGTGTCTGTAGATATAGATAACTATATAACTAAGAGCGATAAGTAAGTAGAATATGTCCAGTATATTCCATATCTGTGAGAAGTATCTCTTTCTTAGCTGCATGATGATTATAACATAGAAATGTGCCTGACACAGATAAACCATAATAAATAGCATCTCAGCTGTAAGCACCACAAAATCCCATCCTGTACGATATCTGTAACAATAATTATATAATCACAATATAACAACCTGGGTACAAGCACTCCAGTATCTAATAAAGACCACACAACGATGAAAGAAATATGTTATCCAGCAGTAGTTCTGCAGTAGTTCTGAAGTGACATTCAGCATTTACAGCAGAATGAAGTGGCAGTTTACTGAGCTTGTACAGTATCTGGCCCGTCTTTTTATCATGGATGAGCACGGATACAACTTCCAACTGTATCGATAATATATAACCAGGTACTGAAGTACATACCTATAGAGTTTAGCACTGTCCACATTAACTCTGGGTAGAACCTGACCACTGGGAGATAACTCAAACATCACAGTCACAGAGCTGTATAGATTAGTAGGTATATTATATATAGTCATCTCTATAAATATCATACGACTCTTCTTATCCACCCAGCCGGACTCTCTGAGAGAGGCGAGAGATTGTGAGAACTGAGCCTCAGTGGTCGGTAACAACACCTTAAATCCTACAGATAAATAAATTATAGTCAGTATATAGTAGATGTCATAGAGACCCGCTTCTATCACTGTGTCCGTGCTCTGTGACAGAGACCCGACTCTGTGACAGAGACCCGACTCATAGATCAATATTTTATGAAGTGCTTGATTGTCCTATCTTACACAGTGTTCTGAATACAGCACCTGACTCTTAAGGTCACTATTTTACTACAAAAACTCAAAACAAACCTAATGTTTCCTGCACTCACTTGTTTATTTTACATAATTAATATATCATTTATATATATATATATAATAATTACCAGACTCATGATAACTGTATAAATCTCCATATATAACTGCGTCTTCCTGAGTAGATACTTCATAATAATCTACAGTACGATTATCTAGCCTCAGGCTCTGCTTATCAGCTGTGTAGAATGTATAGGGTGGGTAGCACACGTCTCTCATTGCCCACTTAGGCATACAGTTCTTGGCCTCGCATTCCTTAGCATGAACTCTGACCTGATAACGTAATGGTATTTGTGGTAATACTCAACAGAAGTGAATACGGAAAATTTGAACAAAATGGAATCTGAGAAGAAAGGAGTACATACCTTGTTGATTAGAATGTATTATTACCTGTTCTAGTTTAGTAGCGTTGCCGATGATTATACTCGATCCTAGATTATGAGAATGATCAGAGAATATGACGTCACGTAAGTCATTCTCTAGCCACGCCCACATCTCACTGGGTTTACTTATATTGACGAATGATTGATGTCGTGCTGTGAGTGAGTTAGTAGACATTATACGTCTTATATTAGAGTTCAGGTGGAATGTTTTATTTCTCTCACAGTCTACAAGTATATATATACAATCATGGATATCAAGATCTCATTAAATACATCATCAATCTAGATAGATTTAATAGATATAAAACAAGTTATATGTACTCTGCTATTCTGCTTATAACGTGTATAATATACAATATATATATATATTTATATATATATATATATCACCCTGATACGCCCGGTACTACACGTAGCTAGTTCTACAATCCATCTTTTATAACAATATGATACAATATAATATGATATAATATAATATAATAAAGTGTAGAGCTTTGTACTCTATCATATCATACTTACGGAACACTATAGCAGAGAGAAGTAAAAGTAGCAGAGCCACAACTCCAACTTCAGCGGAGAGTTTGAGAAACTTCTTCTCTTTTATTGTTCTCTTTCTGGCGGCGATAAGCTGTTTCTCCTGTGGTGGTCGGGCGAATCTTAGATACCGTGATCTCTGTCGCGCTCGAGTACCTACACAGATAGTATAATTAATACATATATAACACTGCACAGATAGTATGATTATAACACTACACAGATAGTATAATATATAACACTACACATATAGTATAATTATAACACTACACAGATGGTATGAAATATACACTGCAGAGATAGTATAATATATAACACTGCAGAGAAAGTATAATACTGAGATGTGACAGAGCGATACACAAAACGCTCTAATACAACACGAGAATATTTACCTCTAGTTATCTCATCCTCATCAGTAAGGTGAGTAAACCTCTGTCTGATCTCTTCTATATCTTCCTCATATCTATCGGGGAAATGCTGAAGTACTGTAGGATCTCGTCTGTAAACTAAAGCTGTACCCATAGCCTTAAATAGTATACCTAATGGCTGTATTATAAACGTACAAAACAGGAATGTCACAAATATAGCCTGTAACCAGAGCGAATATTTCCCCTCCTGGAAGTCTTTACTGTAGTATACTGTGATAAACCCGCTTCCAAAGCCGATAACAAAGGAGAGAAACCAGGCTATATAACGGAAGGAAGGTGGCAGGTAGAATCGTCGAGTTCGTACAAAAGTATCATCTGATAGAGAGCCTAAAGAAAAGGAAAAACAAAACATTGAGTAAGTAAAACAAGAAAACAGAAACTCAAGTCTTACTCCTTAACTCACTAAGTCATTACACAGTAATAATAACTTAAGTCATTACACAGAAATATAACTCAAGTCATCACACAGTAATATAACTCAAGTCATCACACAGTAATAATAACTCAAGTCATCACACAGTAATATAACTCAAGTCATCACACAGTAATATAACTTAAGTCATTACACAGTAATATAACTCAAGTCATTACACAGTAATATAACTCAAGTCATTACACAGTAATAATAACTTAAGTCATTACACAGTAATGTAACTCGAGTCATCACACAGTAATATAACTCAAGTCATTACACAGTAATATAACTCAAGTCATCACACAGTAATATAACTCAAGTCATCACACAGTAATAATAACTTAAGTCATTACACAGTAATGTAACTCGAGTCATCACACAGTAATATAACTCAAGTCATCACACAGTAATATAACTCAGGTCAGGTGACTTTCTATGACCTAACCGCTGTAATTGTTCCTCTAAGTTAGAGAGAGAGAGAAGGTAACTTACTATGACTGGATGTGACGATACTATCACTATCACCATCATGTGAATGAGGTATCAGATGTTTGACATCACTGGCCGAGCCAACTTTAGATTGATCTGTACGATTAAAGAATAGTCCGCTTTGTGTACTAGCCAATGTTAACACCTGTGAGCAAAGTAATATTCATGTGAGCAAGCACAACTAAAATAGTTATATCCTAATTACAATGGCAATATATCCATGTCAACGATTACAGGCTGTCTGTGATGGGAGATTACAGGCTGTCTGTGATGGGAGAGTTTGATAGACGAGTTTTTACATAAATCAAAACTACGAAAGCGCTGATACCTGAAAAATGTAATCAAATGAAACCAAACATTATTGTTTACTAATATTACCAGATGGTAAATAAATAAGTGATACCAGCAATGACTTCATGAGTTCAGTACATTATGAACAGAAGAGAATAGTATTACGTGAAGTTGTTACCTGTCGAGTGTTACGTTAAGTTGTTACCTCTAAAGTGTTACGTTAAGTTGTTACGTTAAGTTGTTACCTGTTCTTGTGTTACGTTAAGTTGTTACCTGTTCTTGTCTCTGCATCTCTATATCAGCAGCCATCTCCTCACCAACCAGTAAAGCTTTTTGATATCTCTTCTCCCACTGTTTCTGAGCCCACTCCTGTAAGCTCTGCCAATGTACTATACTCTGCTCCAATACAGACTGAGATCCATGTAGTGACTGGTCCGGTGGTAAGGGACACGGTACAAAGTCCCCAAACTCCTCAGTACTCTTACCAGCTAACTTATGCTTCTTTAGCTCTTTAGCCTTCAATGCCTGACGGCCGCCTACCTTACTTCTCCTGTTTATATAATAAATAACAAAATCATATGAGTAAATTACAAGGTACCAGAAACAAGCTGTCAGATATAAGCAGCATATGATAGAATTTAGCGAGTTTTATTGCGGTATGTATGATATGATATAGTAGGTCGATGATGACCTATATATGATATGATATAGTAGGTCGATGATGACCTATATATGATATGATATAGTGGGTTGATGATGACCTATATATGATATGATATAGTAGGTCGATGATGACCTATATATGATATGATATAGTGGGTCGATGATGACCTATATATGATATGATATAGTGGGTCGATGATGACCTATATATGATATTATATAGTAGGTCGATGATGACCTATATATGATATGATATAGTGGGTCGATGATGACCTATATATGATATGATATAGTGGGTCGATGATGACCTATATATGATATTATATAGTAGGTCGATGATGACCTATATATGATATGATATAGTGGGTCGATGATGACCTATATATGATATGATATAGTAGGTCGATGATGACCTGTATATGATATGATATAGTAGGTCGATGATGACCTATATATGATATGATATAGTGGGTCCATGATGACCTATATATGATATGATATAGTGGGTCGATGATGACCTATATATGATATTATATAGTAGGTCGATGATGACCTATATATGATATGATATAGTGGGTCGATGATGACCTATATATGATATTATATAGTAGGTCGATGATGACCTATATATGATATGATATAGTGGGTCGATGATGACCTATATATGATATGATATAGTAGGTCGATGATGACCTATATATGATATGATATAGTGGGTCGATGATGACCTATATATGATATTATATAGTAGGTCGATGATGACCTATATATGATATGATATAGTGGGTCGATGATGACCTATATATGATATTATATAGTAGGTCGATGATGACCTATATATGATATGATATAGTGGGTCGATGATGACCTATATATGATATGATATAGTGGGTCAATGATGACCTATATATGATATTATATAGTAGGTCGATGATGACCTATATATGATATGATATAGTGGGTCGATGATGACCTATATATGATTTGATATAGTAGGTCGATGATGACCTATATATGATATGATATAGTAGGTCGATGATGACCTATATATGATATGATATAGTGGGTCGATGATGACCTATATATGATATTATATAGTAGGTCGATGATGACCTATATATGATATGATACATACTGAGACTTACCTGAATATCATAGAGAGAATAAGCATTATAGGGCAGGCTATTAGATTAACACACAGAGATACTAATACTGTCTTAGATGATAAATCATACAAGTTATACTGTCCTCTATACTCCTACAAATAATAACAATACACATCATATACATAATATACATAATATACATAGAGGGGGAGATAACTTACTGTACTGTATATCCCTCCTCTTATCACATATACATACATTCTCAACTATCCAGCTGAGATTATTCATCACAAATTAGTACTGCAATAAAAAATTGCAGTAATAACCTCTATTTTTATGGCCTTCTCTGTATGACACCTACTCAAGGTTCATTATATCTTATAACACATTATAAGTATATTAGACTGACTGTCCTCGATCACTGCTTACTAAGCTGTAGCAGCTCTTACCTCCACCTTCTGTTCATAGTACAGAGTACATAGAGCCATATGTGAGAGAAGTCCTACCCAAAGACAGGTAAGTCTCTCTACTCTAGAGAAGTGACTGTATGTAGGCTTATATATCAGAGATCTCAGTAGGTGATAATCATTAAAGTACTGAGGAGCCTTCACCTTAAACACCTACAACAGAAAGTACATATCTATCTATATCAGATAATATGTCACTGTAGGCACAGGCAACTCCAAATTACCAGTAAATTCAACCAAACGCCTGCACAATCCTTCAGCGGTGCTATAATATCACTCATAATCAAGTACGATATATACTTACAGCTATATTATATAATTTATATATCCGAGTGATAACTTATATAACTTACCACACTAAAGCCGATATGAGAATCGAGAGCCATAAATTCTCTCTCTACTTTTCCATCACATTCCTCTACAGCTAACCAGCTCTCACATAGAAAGTAATAAGACTGTCCGCTGTCTACGTCTCGTACTGTTACTCGCTTAACGTACCAGCCTGGTGAGCTACCTTTATTATTGTGCCATAGCTGTACCTATAATAATAATAATAATAATAATAATAAGGGTAATCAGGTAATCAGGTAATCAGCTAGTCATGTATGATGTGTATAGTTAATCGTGTGCTTCTGTCTGTATGTGGTCATGTTGAAATATCACAGAAAATAACTTACAGTCTATCATTTCAATATCATCTAGTGTAAGTTTCGCTAACATACTTTACTGATGTAAGTAACACTTACATACTTTACTGATGTAAGTAACACTAACATACTTTACTGATGTAAGTAACACTTACATACTTTACTGATGTAAGTAACACTTACATACTTTACTGATGTAAGTAACACTAACATACTTTATTGATGTAAGTAACACTAACATACTTTACTGATGTAAGTTACGCTAACATACTTTCTGATGTAAGTACCACTAACATACTTTACTGATGTAAGTTACGCTAACATACTTTATTGATGTAAGTAACACTAACATACTTTACTGATGTAAGTTACGCTAACATACTTTACTGATGTAAGTTACACTAACATACTTTATTGATGTAAGTAACACTAACATACTTTACTGATGTAAGTTACGCTAACATACTTTACTGATGTAAGTTACGCTAACATACCTTCCAGATAGGACCGAGACTTGATGGTAGTGTCAGTAAAAATGTATCCCTAGAGTTACTCTGGAATACATGAGTATCTGAATCTGGTGGAGCTATTAGTTCTCTTGTCTCTGACATTCCTACCTCTCCGTGTAGTACTAAGCTCACCTGTAGTAAAGAGCTATAGTATAGAGCTATAGAGCTATAGAGCTATAGAGCTATAGTATAGTATATATATAGTTGTGTAGTGATTATCTCATGTAGGGCTGTCATTATCTGTGTACATAATACTAATTTAGACACATCAGATACAGGGATTATCTTACCTGTCTCATAGCTGATAACTTCACACATTACTCCTTAAATAAACAGCAGTTAATGGTTTCAAGAGAATAATGCTGGACTTCCAGTATAAGATAATTATATAATATAATGCAGATGATATAATACCTTAGATGTAGTACCACAGCCAGGCTCGCTCCCAGTCTCTATAGTTATTATATATCTCTGTCTGTCAGATGGACTATTATCCTGTATAGCTATTACCTTCTCTTGTACAGGAGACTTAGTATCAGCTATATAACTAACTATAGCTAGTATCATATACATAAGTACACTAAGAGCTACTAGTACTGTAGTAGTAGGATAGTGTTTAGTGCTGTGAGGAGATATAAAACAGTAAGTAAGTAACAATCTGTCTCATTATAGGTGTAACCTTCAATGTGTCTCTTTGTGTAATGTGAGGAGATGGGAATACAAAACACGGGGTTGGTGAAAAGCCAATGAATGTTATTCATCAACAAACAGCAGAACAGTCAAGTATCATAAGCCATGGCTTCCTAACATATCTCTACTCAATTCAGAAAAACTCATTGCAATGGGTTGTTGACCATTTTTTATTCTCATCTTCATGACGGCCCGAATATTGACTTATTGAATTTTGATTTAATGCTTAGTGAGTTTATAATAGATACGGAGAGAAAATCAACCACAGACCTCTCCGTATATAAGTGTAAGTTACATGAACATGATGTGTACACAGAGTAAGGATATATCCCTTACTATGTGATGATGTGTAGGTCAGTTACCCACTCAGAACACCCAGCACACGCAAGTTAGAATTGATCATTATTAACTAAAATTAGATCTGCAGTAAAATTCATGTTAAGTGCTTTCAAATCAGTCTCCAGTAAGAATAGCTATCAATTAGAGGTTAGAGGATGTCAGAGTGAAGCAGAAAAAGATGGCAGATTGAAAATTGTAAATGCGCTGCCAGCAAAACAAAGAACTCAAAATACATCAAATACATGCCAAGGTACCATAGGGTACACTCAAGCATTCTACATTTTGTAATACCTCTAACAAACACCCAGAGATAATCGCTCAACATACTCACAGAAATAATACCTCAACAAACGCACAGCAATAGCACCTCAACAAACGCACAGCAATAGCACCTCAACAAACGCACAGCAATAGTAGCTCAACATTCGATGATACCAGGTTACAAGGTAACACTGAAGCTGGTAATACAGTAGATCATTCTCAGTATATGTCAGTATGTCTCACCTGAAGAAATCATCGATTAGTTTAGTGTTTAGTTTGGCTATGACTACTTCTCTCCTGCTACTGAATGCTGTCAGATGATTACACGAACAATGAGTAGATGTCAAGGCCGTCTGCTGTGTAACATTACAACCCTGACTAGACCAATCTGATGATCTACTGTCCCAGTATACACACTCACTCCAGTATGTGAATATAGAGTAGTTACGTACAGTTATCTGTTAATAAAACAGAGTGAAAACTGCAATATATATACACATATATACAGACATAGCTAGAAGTTATTAAGGAGAGACATCAGGTCTTGAAGAAAAGGTTCAAGGTCCCGCCCCCTACTGGTGATCTGGAGAGATCGGTGATACTGGTGCTGTCCTGTGATACTGGAGAGTAATATTTCTTTCTCAGCCGATTGGTAATGATTAGTTTCCTTCTTACAAATAATTGACATCTGGACTTGTGTTCAGAATGAATGAAGTATATAAGATCTACTTAGAGTGAGGATTATAGTAAAATATAGATTAACATGAATTAATGATGCCTTAATCCACTTCAGTAAGTATCACTTAAGTGGGTAAAAGGAAAACTCTGGCAGAAAGATATCCGCCTGCAGAAAGATATCTGCAGCCCTCATTGTAAGCCCCAATCAGAGCACAATGTTCATGCTTATTCATTATTGATAAAGATTCTAATATAATTCTGGCTGTAGGAATGACTTACAGCCTGGGATTTACTGTAGATGATACTTACCTCTCTCTGACGTGGTTCTCCCTCATTAAAGTTAACATCACTCAGGCCGATATATAACTTCTGAGCAGAGCCGAGATCCTCGTTACTGAAGAAGAAGTCGTGTTGTTCTGTTTTTCTGTGTATGTGTATCATTTTATCATAGTCTCCTTTATGTGGCTTAGGCTCCTCATCTTTTCTGTAAATCAATCAACACCAATACTATATATCGTTATCGTATACTAGATACAAACATACTAGAGTACAGGAGATGAACAACTCTACTAGTGTAACTCTCAAACTTTGGAGGAAATAAAATTGTCAATACCACTTTTCACTTCACATGGTGTTTCAAACCGGTAGCTGGGCCCAGTTTCATTCCGTAGCAAATTATGACATGATTGAGCTCTCTGAATCCCATAACAGGGCAGCTAGAACCCACAGCACATTCCAACTCTCACCTGAGAGATGATGACCCTACTTAGTCACTAAGTATTAAGTACATATCTAGTAAACATCTAATATATATATTATACAGATCCTATATATATATATATATCACATACATATCTCATATACAATCACCATGGTGTCTACTATGATATAAATAACACATTCTACCCAACAGCATACATGTAGAGGATATACTGTACAGTCCCCTACCCCTCCCCCTCCTCCTTCTCCTGCTGCTCTGAGGATAAGACTCTTTGTATCGTAAATGAGACACCTGAATCTTTGCTCACCTAGATATTATACACAGGTTGATCAAAAACACAGGCGTCCCATTAAAGACATACTGTAACGAGATTCCTGTACGGAGATAAACAGTGGGGGATTCACTGTACAGGAAATAAATTATCTTTTGAATGTTATAATGTTTGGTATGGTAGGGTAGGGTATGGTAGGGTAGGGAAGGGTATGGTAGGGTAGGGTAGGGTAGGGTAGGGTAGGGTAGGGTATGGTAGGGTATGGTAGGGTAGGGTAGGGTAGGGTATGATATGGTAGGGTAGGGTATGGTAGGGTAGGGAAGGGTATGGTAGGGTAGGGTATGGTAGGGTAGGGTAGGGTAGGGTAGGGTAGGGTAGGGAAGGGTATGGTAGGGTATGGTAGGGTAGGGTATGGCATAGATGTGTTTGTATGTGTAGCTAGGAAGTGGGCAGTATGGAGTACTCCTGAACAAAAATAACTATTGCCAATCGATTCAGAAAGATGAGAAATTATTCAATATCAAAGATTTTGAGGGTAGCCCAAAAACGGATGATGGAAGTTTTGTTTTATATTATTGATCTATATTATTGTTTTAAGCCATTTGGAATCAAAGTTAGCCAGGTAAGCAATAAAACACTATTCCTGGCAAAAATTCAAGCGATCTAAAAGTTCAGAGTACTAGGTACCTAAGGTGTCTAAGGCACCTAATGTTAGTCCTTACCCAACACTCTACATCCCAAATCCACCAGCAGTTTACTAATGACTCTGGCTAATGACTCTCATTGACACCTGTTCAATTGACTTTTCAAGGCTAATTTATAGGTGAATAATGTTTTTAATTGGTTTCCTCTGAAGTAATTAATCAAGATAAAAATTACATAATTGTCACTTAATTACAGTTTTAGTACCGAGAGTACACATGATAGCATATATATGAGTGGAGAGACGCATGGTGAGAGATAGCCCAAAAATAAGGGCATCATAATATACTTCCAGCTGTAGAACAAAAGTAGAAGTTAACCTGCATGTACTAGTGGGGCTAACAGCACATTACCACACCTGGAACATTACAGCTGGAACATTACACCAAGTAGAGGAAATGTGGTATATCAGCTGCACTAATGATTATTTCCCTTCCCCAGCTGTTCAGGTTATTAATACAAGATACAGTATCACCAGAGACTATAGAAAATATCCATAATCTCTGGTATCACCAGAGACTATAGAAAATATCCATAGTCTCTGGTATCACCAGAGACTATGGATATTATCCATAGTCTCTGGTATCACCAGAGACTATAGATACTATCCATAGTCTCTGGTATCACTTTATTTGTCTTTGTTATCAGTGCTCAGAAGGGGAGAGGGGTGGGGAGGGGGGGAAGGCAGAAGACGAACCACATACACTGATGTGATCAGAAATGATCTTAACACGATATGTTGCTTATCAGATTGGCGACTATTTGTGTTACCTACTGTAATGTACATGTAACATACAGTACACCTGAATCTTCGCTAAGTACTTACTGTAATGTACATGTAACATACAGCACACCTGAATCCTCGCTTAGCACTTACTGTAACGTACATGTAACGTACAGCACCCCTGAATCCCCTGTTATTACTTACTGCAACGCACATGTAACGTACAGCACACCTGAATCTTTGCCTTGTACTTACTGTAACATACATTTAACGTACAGCACACCTGAATCCTTGCTTAGGACTTACTGTAACATACATGTAACGTACAGCACACCTGAATCCTTGCTTAGTACTTACTGTAACGTACATGTAACGTACAGCACACCTGAATCCTCTGTTATTACTTACTGTTACGTACATGTAACGTACAGCACACCTGAATCCTTGCTTAGGACTTACTGTAACATACGTGTAACGTACAGCACATCTGAATCCTCTGTTATTACTTACTGTAACGTACGTGTAACGTACAGCACACCTGAATCCTTGCTTAGTACTAACTGTAACGTACATGTAACGTATGTGTAACGTACGGCACACCCGAATCCTTGCTTAGTACTTACTGTAACGTACGTGTAACGTACATGTAATGTACAGCACACCTGAATCCTTGCTCAACAACATGATAATAGAATGTTGAGCTCAGATTCGGATGGACCGTCCATCACTGAAGGTTCTCTGACTGTCCATCACTGAAGGTTCTCTGACCGTCCATCACTGAAGGTTCACTGACCGTCCATCACTGAAGGTTCACTGACTATGACTGATTAGCTTCTCTGAGAGAGGATTGTAGATCCTGATACTCATACAAGGTGCAGTACCTAACCTATATCTGAAAGATCTGAGTAGTCCTGAGTAGATCTGGGTATATCTGATTCAGATATATACTCACAATCATACTGACTACACTGTCCAAGTCTAAGTCTAAGTAAGCTTACCTGATAAGTACAGCTATAGGGAATGTATGATCCTGTAACACATTGAATCTGATCACTATATTCAGAGCTTGTCCACCTTTACGTGACGTTGTTGGTATCTCGTGTATGTTCATGTTCTCTTTACGGAGGCTGTGCTCAGAGAAAGTCTGAAAAATACAAGAAAATGGGAAATGAACAAATACAGGGGTAAAGGGTCAATTGCAAGTCCAGCTGAAATATTCGTTAGGTCGGAGAAAAATAATAATAACATATGTCACAGAGCGCGGGAGATGACATAAAAGATCACATTTAGGAATAACTTTTTGAGATAACTTCATGAGAGGCGTAAACATTTCAACCACAAGATTAGCTACAAAACCAACCACAGGAGTGTTACAATGACATCATAATTAGAACTCACAGAGCTTTTAGCCGAACAATAGACCAAACACTGATTAACATGTAATTTACATATTTCAGCCAATCAGAATGCATTGAACTTCTGGTAACAATTAAAAGTGCCAGGAATAGTATCAGGATATGGTTAGAGAATTTGGTAATCTGCATTTGACCTGAAAACAGCTGTACACTATAATATGTATGATTATATTAGTTATTGTGTCATCACCACTAGTAGGAGGAGAACAGTAGACAATGTACTGGGCCCGTAATACACGTAGAGAGAGTCTATACAACAATAGTAGAATCTCATACCTGGTTATACTGCTGTACGAGAGGTAGATTAAACGTAACGTACGCCTCGCTATCATCAGTACGTACATCAGTTATCTCATCACCCTCACAATCATACAGTGTAAGAGCTGATACTGTGGAGGTAACTCCTGAAGCGTACGGATTATCTGGATACTGGATCATGTGCGCCGAGTAACAATCCTATAATGTAATATATATAGCATACATAATATGTCGTATATATAATACATGATATATATACATCTATAATGTATACAAAATAATATATATATAATATAACAAATAACTCAAGGGTTATAGGATAGCTAAGTGAAGATTAAAACTATTCTGCTCACTAATTTTATTTCTATAACTCTTCTAATCACTTGATCACAATACAGACTGAGAACGTCATGTTCTACACTTACCTTAGTCCTGGTTCCTAGATGATGTACCAGTTTAGCGGGGACGTTGAATGACACCTTCCCGTGTTTGATTGTCTCATCTTTGACAGTGCTGTATCTGTTGACATGTATGGACATACCATTAATAGACTGTGTGAGTTCTCTATCAGTGTGAATATAGTCTGAGTTCAGAGACATCTACAACAGCAAGTAAAATTATACAATACAATACGTGTCACATGTAAGTGTTAATGTGGTGACTTAACTATCAAATCTTATAAGTTATTTATATGGGATAATTGCGAGATTAATATGGCGATAGATGTTCAGGTGTACATAATATGTATAACATAGAGCAGTGCAGATAGGCAGATCACAGCCCAAAAACTTATTGGACATTTTTTATAGATTTTGTTACCATTTTGATTCTCAGTAGCATCCTATATCTGTGAGTAATCATAAATATAACTAAGTTGTGTAATCATAGACTTTAGAATATATTATATGTTCTGTGATGTAATATCCTGTTTTATGGCCCTTTATACGTTAGTCGGCACAATATTGTAAGGTGAGAGAATAAAGTGAGCTGTTAGAGTTTAAACTCCGCCCCTAAATCTGCCCTAGTTACTCACAGTAAGAAGAGTACCAATACTATGGTCCATCTTGTTGATGACATCATAGTTACTCTCTGCTGACTCCGCTGCCGACTCCGCTGCTGACTTTGACGTTATACTGATGAGAGCGCTGCCGATCTGATACACAGCGTCAGCGGTCACACTTATATTAAATGGCTCTACAGTGCGTGAGTACTGAGCGAACGCTTGTGTTAGATTATACAACATATCTGCCGCGTAACCCGTTATATTAGAGTACAACTAGAGAGAAAAACAAAATATATCATATAAATAGTATATAAATAGTATGTCATGTGATTCTTCTCTGATTCTCAGTCAGTCTTATAATTATCATCAAACAGAGCTTGGCAGGTGATTAGTAGATGGACAGTTTTATCTCCTTTATCATATCTGTGACATATAGTAAGTAGGTTTGTCATGGTCTGTCTTATTTTACCTTCACTGTCATGACTAAATCAATGATGATGATAAGCATCTGACAGAATGTTCAATAAAAAACTAGATCATCCATCCATCCCCCATCCATACCTTCACATACCCCATCCATTCCTTTACAGCACCCCCATCCATTCATCAATTCATGAACAAAACTGACACCCAAAATATCATCGGACAAGGATATGGAATATAGAGTAGCCGGTATAAGTTACCCATAATGCATTGCTATGAATCAGTTTTCTGATGTAAAAAGGACAGGGTGGGGTTTATTTCCAGCTTCTAACATTTTGACCCTCATTTTCACGGATGCACATACAGACATGATGATTGAGCGGATCTTGAGGTAACTTATGTCATCGGCTAGATCATTTCCTAAGAATTAGGTTATTTAGGAAAAGTTAAATCTTGTGTCAGATATTTTAGAACATTTTTTGATATTATGATGAGTTGTGTTGACAGACGAATATAAACATACTTATTCAGTATGCAGTTCACATAACAAGATCACATGTAGAGTTTTATCAGCTATTCATCTAAGATTTATAGAAATGTTTGAGCATTATGATGATATTTTGTAAGGTATATTATTTTCAGATGATTGATTGAAACACTGGGAGAGGTATTGCACACCCCTCCCCCATACTCCCTCAAGAATATGAAATTGATTTGGATATAATGAGATGTTGTGGGGGGGGGGGGGGTGGGGGGTTATAGTAGTAGACGGGATGCCATTTTCAGTGTAAACATAATATTGAATTAGCTGCAAATATATAACAGACACAGCAAGGCTAATTGCATTTAAATAATTATCATACTTTGAGCATCACAAATAAATCTGCTTCCTTTTCATCAAGTTTTTTCTGACTTTGCGAATTGCGTGAAGCAAAAAAAGGTAATATCCATTCCTCCCAAATCTTGTACAAGATATAAGTTGTTTTACACACTGATCTCTAACCAAGCCCTGATCTCCAGCCTCGCTCTAATCGAACTGGCTCTCATTATTGATGAGTTGAAATTGTTGATGACAGCAAAACGTTGAGGCAGCAAAGTTACTTAGAGGAAATGGGATTAAGTGAACTACTACTTGAGAGCCAGCCTAGAGCTCTTATAAGTCTAGAAATCAATGTGAAAATCTCCAACTGAAGGCACAATATCTATCACACTACATTATCACATCACAGTCGCCCGCTGCCGAGTCAGTACCACACAGTTATATTTAAGTATATCAGCGTCACACAGCGTCACACAGCGTCACACATCACAACACAGATCAGTCGAGTGCCTCTCTATTTGTGTTCAGTTCCCATGGCAAGAGTTAGCAAGCACAAAATTATGTGCTTTCTAACTCCTCCTAACTCCTCTACGCTCAATATTCAGATGAAATGCATGAATAAATAATTTTCAGGAAGAGAGATCACTTGAGAGATGTTTAATATAGTTTGACATGTGAATTAGCTTACAATGACCATCACAACCCCATCACAGCTACAGCTGCAGCTCATCTATTTATAACTCTGTCAATGAAAGTAACTAACCACCTGTCATTCAATGTTTGCCCTCACTGTCTCACTGTGACGGTATATAACTACATATATCTGGACTCTGTGACATGGTATATAACTACATATATCCGTCTCACTGTGACGGTATATAACAACATATATCCGGACTCTGTGACATGGTATATAACTACAGAGTAAAGGTGTACATCCTTACTCTGTGAAGTATAACTTTGAGTGTGACACAAGAAATAGTGTCCCTATAGACAGACTGGGTAACATCGCTCAGTGTTCATTAATCTCAATATATATAGCTATGTTATTATAATAAACAGCTGGTACATCGCTGTAACACTCATTCTACCACTCATTCTACAGCCTATCTGGCTTAGCTTACCTCAGATTTAATATGAGTCAGAGATTTGAGAACATTAAGCTGCTGCTCCACTTCCGCCTGTAAAAGTACAAGCAAATACTGATAAAAGAACGTATGGGCTTATACAAATATTATATACATAGACTAGATGGGATATATATGCAGCTATCTCTTAGGCTGGTATATCTATATCTCAAATCTTGGTTTTTTGTGTCTTGTCTGAATTCATTGTGATTTGAAATTTTCCTGAATGAAGATTGTGATGAATACTAGCATAGTAGACGCTCTGAATCAATATGGATTAGACTGACTTCAAAGCATCTTACAGATTTAATCTATAAGTCCAGACTACGATGATACTTAGTGAGATGTACCGTCTCCAGTCAGTACAATATCAACTATCGCCCATATAAAACCAAAGTCAATATAATATCAACCAAAGTCAGTATATTATCAAGCATTGCCAATTCTAGCATAAGATCAGGACAAGAAAAATATCACAGCTAAGTCTGCAGCAGCCCATCATGATCGTATCAGTACCAGAGACTATAGATATTATATCTATAGTCTCTGTCAGTACTATACAGTACTATACAGTCAATGCCTATACAGTCAATGCCTATACAGTCAATGCCTACACAGTCAATGCCTTCTCAGTGCAGTGGTTATAGATCAGTATCATATTTCAAAGTTCACATTCCAAATTGACATATTGTGAATTTTTTCACACCTTGGTGTTTAAGTCAATGTTAGAGAGGTTCAATGGACTTAACAGGACCATAGAGACCCGCAGGTGTGAAGTTTTAACATTGTAAATCTAAATGCCTCAAGGCTTGTCAGAGAAAGTATGATGTAACACCTCGTAAAACCAGTGTACCCTCAACTAAAACCAGCATCTAACAATAACGGCTTTGTTTGTATCCCCGGTATTTATAATCTTTGTCCCCAGTACAAAATACTCTGAGTCAGACAATTTTGATGAGCAATAATGCATTTGAGGTCTACTAGAAACAACATACTTAGGAGTACACTTTAGGAGTATAAAACTCGGGAGCTTAGGATTATAAAAAACTCGGGAGTTTAGGAGTATAAAACTCGGGAGTTTGGGAGTATAAAACTAGGGATATAAAACTTTGAGTTTAAAATTACAACTATCCTGGTGATGTTTTGTAAACATTAAGAATTTGATTTCTATTTTGGTAACTTTTTTACAGTAAATAACCAAACCTGCAGCAATAAATTATATTGATATATAGGGAGTGGGGAAGGTAGCGGGGGGGGGGGGGGGATAGGGAGGAGAGCCTGGAGAGGTATTACACTACACTAGAGATCCTACATACTGACCTAACCTAACCAGTAATAGTATAATAAAGGAGTACAGTAGACTTTACTCACCATGTATCTATAAGGAGTAGAGTTGAGCTGTTTGAGTAACATACTACGGCTCTGTCTCCTCCTCCATACCAGCTCTTCTCTCTGCTCCGTCTCGTCATCAGCCGCTCGGTTGAGCATGTCTGACAGGCCGAGCATACTGGTACGAGAGTAGAATACATTACCCTGAGACAACTCCGAGTCGTACCAGTCAACAGTATCAAGGGTAGAGGACGGCTCCACCAAATCATATCTGAATAAGAGAAGCGAGTACTATCGTATTACTCGGGTACAGTTTTAATATCCATAATAATCTACTGAGCATGTCAGTCGCACCCAAAGACAAAATATCAGAGAAAACATTCTATGATATTTGCTCGAGTTAAAAAAGACTAGGTAGAGTAGGCGGAGGTAATGGGCTACGTTATAATACACTAATGTAGAGTAGGCTGAGGTAATGGGCTACGTTATAATACACTAATGTAGAGTAGGCTGAGGTAATGGGCTACGTTATAATACACTAAGGTAGAGTAGGCTGAGGTAATGGGCTACGTTATAATACACTAATGTAGAGTAGGCTGAGGTAATGGGCTACGTTATAATACACTAAGGTAGAGTAGGCTGAGGTAATGGGCTAAGTTATAATACACTAATGTAGAGTAGGCTGAGGTAATGGGCTACGTTATAATACACTAATGTAGAGTAGGCTGAGGTAATGGGCTACGTTATAATACACTAAGGTAGAGTAGGCTGAGGTAATGGGCTAAGTTATAATACACTAATGTAGAGTAGGCTGAGGTAATGGGCTACGTTATAATACACTAATGTAGAGTAGGCTGAGGTAATGGGCTAAGTTATAATACACTAATGTAGAGTAGGCTGAGGTAATGGGCTGAGTTATAATACACTAATGTAGAGTAGGCTGAGGTAATGGGCTACGTTATAATACACTAATGTAGAGTAGGCTGAGGTAATGGGCTACGTTATAATACACTAATGTAGAGTAGGCTGAGGTAATGGGCTACGTTATAATACACTAAGGTAGAGTAGGCTGAGGTAATGGGCTACGTTATAATACACTAATGTAGAGTAGGCTGAGGTAATGGGCTACGTTATAATACACTAAGGTAGAGTAGGCTGAGGTAATGGGCTACGTTATAATACACTAATGTAGAGTAGGCTGAGGTAATGGGCTACGTTATAATACACTAATGTAGAGTAGGCTGAGGTAATGGGCTACGTTATAATACACTAATGTAGAGTAGGCTGAGGTAATGGGCTAAGTTATAATACACTAATGTAGAGTAGGCTGAGGTAATGGGATACGTTATAATACACTAATGTAGAGTAGGCTGAGGTAATGGGCTAAGTTATAATACACTAATGTAGAGTAGGCTGAGGTAATGGGCTACGTTATAATACACTAATGTAGAGTAGGCTGAGGTAATGGGCTACGTTATAATACACTAATGTAGAGTAGGCTGAGGTAATGGGCTACGTTATAATACACTAAGGTAGAGTAGGCTGAGGTAATGGGCTACGTTATAATACACTAATGTAGAGTAGGCTGAGGTAATGGGCTACGTTATAATACACTAAGGTAGAGTAGGCTGAGGTAATGGGCTACGTTATAATACACTAATGTAGAGTAGGCTGAGGTAATGGGCTACGTTATAATACACTAATGTAGAGTAGGCTGAGGTAATGGGCTACGTTATAATACACTAATGTAGAGTAGGCTGAGGTAATGGGCTACGTTATAATACACTAAGGTAGAGTAGGCTGAGGTAATGGGCTACGTTATAATACACTAATGTAGAGTAGGCTGAGGTAATGGGCTACGTTATAATACACTAAGGTAGAGTAGGCTGAGGTAATGGGCTACGTTATAATACACTAATGTAGAGTAGGCTGAGGTAATGGGCTACGTTATAATACACTAATGTAGAGTAGGCTGAGGTAATGGGCTACGTTATAATACACTAATGTAGAGTAGGCTGAGGTAATGGGATACGTTATAATACACTAATGTAGAGTAGGCTGAGGTAATGGGCTACGTTATAATACACTAATGTAGAGTAGGCTGAGGTAATGGGCTACGTTATAATACACTAATGTAGGGTAGGCTGAGGTAATGGGCTACGTTATAATACACTAATGTAGAGTAGGCTGAGGTAATGGGCTACGTTATAATACACTAAGGTAGAGTAGGCTGAGGTAATGGGCTACGTTATAATACACTAATGTAGAGTAGGCTGAGGTAATGGGCTACGTTATAATACACTAAGGTAGAGTAGGCTGAGGTAATGGGCTACGTTATAATACACTAATGTAGAGTAGGCTGAGGTAATGGGATACGTTATAATACACTAAGGTAGAGTAGGCTGAGGTAATGGGCTAAGTTATAATACACTAATGTAGAGTAGGCTGAGGTAATGGGCTAAGTTATAATACACTAATGTAGAGTAGGCTGAGGTAATGGGCTAAGTTATAATACACTAATGTAGAGTAGGCTGAGGTAATGGGCTACGTTATAATACACTAATGTAGAGTAGGCTGAGGTAATGGGCTACGTTATAATACACTAATGTAGAGTAGGCTGAGGTAATGGGCTACGTTATAATACACTAATGTAGAGTAGGCTGAGGTAATGGGCTACGTTATAATACACTAATGTAGAGTAGGCTGAGGTAATGGGCTGAGTTATAATACACTAATGTAGAGTAGGCTGAGGTAATGGGCTACGTTATAATACACTAATGTAGAGTAGGCTGAGGTAATGGGCTGAGTTATAATACACTAATGTAGAGTAGGCTGAGGTAATGGGCTAAGTTATAATACACTAATGTAGAGTAGGCTGAGGTAATGGGCTACGTTATAATACACTAATGTAGAGTAGGCTGAGGTAATGGGCTGAGTTATAATACACTAATGTAGAGTAGGCTGAGGTAATGGGCTAAGTTATAATACACTAATGTAGAGTAGGCTGAGGTAATGGGCTACGTTATAATACACTAATGTAGAGTAGGCTGAGGTAATGGGCTACGTTATAATACACTAATGTAGAGTAGGCTGAGGTAATGGGCTGAGTTATAATACACTAATGTAGAGTAGGCTGAGGTAATGGGCTAAGTTATAATACACTAATGTAGAGTAGGCTGAGGTAATGGGCTACGTTATAATACACTAATGTAGAGTAGGCTGAGGTAATGGGCTACGTTATAATACACTAAGGTAGAGTAGGCTGAGGTAATGGGCTACGTTATAATACACTAATGTAGAGTAGGCTGAGGTAATGGGCTACGTTATAATACACTAAGGTAGAGTAGGCTGAGGTAATGGGCTACGTTATAATACACTAATGTAGAGTAGGCTGAGGTAATGGGCTACGTTATAATACACTAATGTAGAGTAGGCTGAGGTAATGGGCTACGTTATAATACACTAATGTAGAGTAGGCTGAGGTAATGGGCTACGTTATAATACACTAATGTAGAGTAGGCTGAGGTAATGGGCTGAGTTATAATACACTAATGTAGAGTAGGCTGAGGTAATGGGCTAAGTTATAATACACTAATGTAGAGTAGGCTGAGGTAATGGGCTACGTTATAATACACTAATGTAGAGTAGGCTGAGGTAATGGGCTACGTTATAATACACTAAGGTAGAGTAGGCTGAGGTAATGGGCTACGTTATAATACACTAATGTAGAGTAGGCTGAGGTAATGGGCTACGTTATAATACACTAATGTAGAGTAGGCTGAGGTAATGGGCTACGTTATAATACACTAATGTAGAGTAGGCTGAGGTAATGGGCTACGTTATAATACACTAATGTAGAGTAGGCTGAGGTAATGGGCTACGTTATAATACACTAATGTAGAGTAGGCTGAGGTAATGGGCTACGTTATAATACACTAATGTAGAGTAGGCTGAGGTAAAAGGCTAAGTTATAATACACTAATGTAGAGTAGGCTGAGGTAATGGGCTACGTTATAATACACTAATGTAGAGTAGGCTGAGGTAATGGGCTACGTTATAATACACTAATGTAGAGTAGGCTGAGGTAATGGGCTGAGTTATAATACACTAATGTAGAGTAGGCTGAGGTAATGGGCTAAGTTATAATACACTAATGTAGAGTAGGCTGAGGTAATGGGATACGTTATAATACACTAATGTAGAGTAGGCTGAGGTAATGGGCTACGTTATAATACACTAAGGTAGAGTAGGCTGAGGTAATGGGCTAAGTTATAATACACTAATGTAGAGTAGGCTGAGGTAATGGGCTAAGTTATAATACACTAATGTAGAGTAGGCTGAGGTAATGGGCTAAGTTATAATACACTAATGTAGAGTAGGCTGAGGTAATGGGCTACGTTATAATACACTAAGGTAGAGTAGGCTGAGGTAATGGGCTAAGTTATAATACACTAATGTAGAGTAGGCTGAGGTAATGGGCTACGTTATAATACACTAATGTAGAGTAGGCTGAGGTAATGGGCTACGTTATAATACACTAATGTAGAGTAGGCTGAGGTAATGGGCTACGTTATAATACACTAATGTAGAGTAGGCTGAGGTAATGGGATACGTTATAATACACTAATGTAGAGTAGGCTGAGGTAATGGGCTAAGTTATAATACACTAATGTAGAGTAGGCTGAGGTAATGGGCTACGTTATAATACACTAATGTAGAGTAGGCTGAGGTAATGGGCTGAGTTATAATACACTAATGTAGAGTAGGCTGAGGTAATGGGCTACGTTATAATACACTAATGTAGAGTAGGCTGAGGTAATGGGCTGAGTTATAATACACTAATGTAGAGTAGGCTGAGGTAATGGGCTACGTTATAATACACTAATGTAGAGTAGGCTGAGGTAATGGGCTGAGTTATAATACACTAATGTAGAGTAGGCTGAGGTAATGGGCTAAGTTATAATACACTAATGTAGAGTAGGCTGAGGTAATGGGCTACGTTATAATACACTAATGTAGAGTAGGCTGAGGTAATGGGCTAAGTTATAATACACTAATGTAGAGTAGGCTGAGGTAATGGGCTACGTTATAATACACTAATGTAGAGTAGGCTGAGGTAATGGGCTGAGTTATAATACACTAATGTAGAGTAGGCTGAGGTAATGGGCTACGTTATAATACACTAATGTAGAGTAGGCTGAGGTAATGGGATACGTTATAATACACTAATGTAGAGTAGGCTGAGGTAATGGGCTACGTTATAATACACTAATGTAGAGTAGGCTGAGGTAAAAGGCTAAGTTATAATACACTAATGTAGAGTAGGCTGAGGTAATGGGCTACGTTATAATACACTAATGTAAGATCAACTAAAGTATGGCTAAGATGTAAATTAGAGGTAAGAAAAGAAGATGTACCACCAGGTTGGTCCGATGACTGAGCTCATCGCTTAGTAAACTAGAATACGTAACTTCAGTTGATATTTGGATGTTAATATTTACCTGCAGCTAAATAAGTTTAACTGTCAGAAGTAAAAATCTCCGAGAACAACAGAGACAGAGAGAAATTAGGAGAGCCTCTATTCTCACAGCTGACTGAAGCCGAGGGATCTCACTGAATGATCTCCTGTGTTTAGAATATGTCCCTTATACAGCCCGCTCTATCTTATATATTATAATGAGAACCAAGATTGTTTATTTCAAAGTGGGCGTGGCTTAAATACACTCTATTACTACTCAAGCAATGAATTCCCATTGACTAAAGTAAAGAGGAGACAAAAGCAACATAATTACATCTAACTAATAATCATCCTAACTCTATCAAAGGGCTTACAGCATAATGAACAAAACAAAAATAGAAATGTTTGAACAAAGCTCGGAATTGAAATCAGAGAGAAGAGAAGCACCCCCTACTGCTCTGCAACTACAAGAGAAAACATCCCCTACATCAACAAGAACAAAGTCCCCTAAAACAACAAGAACACAAACAAACTAAACGTTACAGTGCAGCATCCAATTCAAGTCAATCCAAGTCAATCCAAGTCAACCCAAGTCAAAGGTCTAAACCTTATAGAAAGTATTATACAATATTTAGTGAGATTTCCTGGCATGGAGCTAACAGTTTAAAAATGGTATGTTACTTACTTGGCACACTTGGCTTATTCACATTCACACAGCTCACAGTTTGAGATTATGTACACCTTCCGTCCGCTAAGTTAGATCAGGTTAGGGTCCACAATTATCTAATATATATATTAACTAATACATGTAATATCTAATGCGTGTATCTGGTTTCAGGTTGATGTTGTAGAGGACTGGGAGAGAACTAGAGAAGCTAGACTACTATTGTCAGCTGATCTAATGTAGAGAATATATTTCTCAGAAGTAAGATACAGACAGACAGACAGACAGACAGACAGACAGACAGACAGACAGACATGCTGTTTAGAATTGATGAACTTGGTCTTATTATTGCTCGTTTGATTACGTCAGAAGTTGAGTAACTGAACGCGCAGTAAACACCTCCTCTGCACACGGCAGATGATTTCACCAGAACTCAGTCACTATATGAATATAACCTGCAGCTTACCGACTCTGTGCGGCGAGCTGACATTTGAGAGGATATAATTAGTCTGCTAGCATTGAGGGCTTAATATTATCTACTGCATAGACATATCAGAGACTAAAGTCACATAGACATATCAGAGACTAAAGTCACATAGACATATCAGAGACTAAAGTCACATAGACATATCAGAGACTAAAGTCACATAGACATATCAGAGACTAAAGTCACATAGACATATCAGAGACTAAAGTCACATAGACATATCAGAGACTAAAGTCACATAGACATATCAGAGACTAAAGTCACATAGACATATCAGAGACTAAAGTCACATAGACATATCAGAGACTAAAGTCACATAGACATATCAGAGACTAAAGTCACATAGACATATCAGAGACTAAAGTCACATAGACATATCAGAGACTAAAGTCACATAGACATATCAGAGACTAAAGTCACATAGACATATCAGAGACTAAAGTCACATAGACATATCAGAGACTAAAGTCACATAGACATATCAGAGACTAAAGTCACATCAAACGAGGACAGGAGAGTTACAGCACAGTTACAGGACAGTTACAGTACAGCTAATCATCGTCACTTGTTGTAGTGATAATTAGCTGCTACTGCCGACAGCAATGGCAGCTTCTATGTCTATAGTTAGCTTATACTGATGACAGAGAAGTATAACAGGGGATCCGTCGTCGCATCTTTCCCAACACCGCTGGGAATTACATCGAATAATGAAATAAACTTTACAATAATGTCACCCAGCAGTAGGCTATAGGTGATCCTACTGGGAAATCAGCGGAGACTCTAAAACAATAATTAGACAATATTGATAACAATTATTGTCACCGCATCTTAGCAATAGACACAAGTTGAGAACAGTTATTGAGATAAAATAGATGTGCGCGTCATCCAATCATCACATCACCGCCATACTCAGCTGCTCGGCCACTCAGCTCAGCTATAGAGAACAGGAGAGGCTTTATTCTCTCTGCTCATCCCTTTGTTTTAGTTAAATGAAGGAATAGCCTTGAGCCGTCCTGCCCTAGTGACATGTGGCCCACAGTGACACTGCTACACACAAACAAACCAATCTGAGCATTGTTATATTCTACCTAACATACAGATACAGCTAACATTAGATTTTGGTAATTTCAGTATAATATATATAATATGGATGTTATAATAATTTTTTTAAATTCTCCCCAATTAATATGGAATTGATAATGATTTCAAATGAGAAGGCTAAACTTTTCACCTCCTTAGAATTAATTATCTCTTTTATGATTGGCTGGTACATTCACATGTCTACATCTGCTGTGTAAGCAAAAAATACTTCAACGGGCAATGACTTAAACAAATAATAAACTTTAGGGGTACGGGCAGTGCCCCTCTCACTATGTGGGATTTGGCATTGTAGCCCTAAGACATGCAGTAGTAGTTCAAGCTGAGGAAATTCGGTAACGTGAAGTCAGCAGAGAAGGTCACTAATATTATAACTATACATACACTCGGCCTACACTCAGCCAACTTTGACGACAACAACAATTTATCAATCAGAACCCAATTGACATGTAACTATGAAAAGCAATTAGCCCTAAATTATGCGCTGCCTCCCCAGGCTTTGACTGTTAGGACTGTTAGGGCTGTCAATGAGAACTTGTGGTAATTACCGGGCTCACTCTAATTATAGCTCCGCTGTTTTTATACTTTTTTTGTCATGTCAGAGAAGATTGGTAAATCAGTGAGCGTAATTAGGAAGCTAATGACAGCAACAGTATAATATAATAATATCAGCATCAGTCAGTACTACAAGGTTAGAGAAACAATCTCCGAGAAACAAGCTCAGAAAGACAAGCTCAGAGAATAGGGCTGATAATTATGTGAAATAGCCTTAGGGCTAACACTCGAGAGGTACTTGTCCTACTTCAGTTTTAGTTACATATAACAGTCTATAACAGGACTATAAGAGCTACCGGAAGTGAATAGTCAGCTATCCGGCAGCTATAAGTCAGCAGGTTATAAGGCAGCAGTGACTGTAACAGCAGCTGGTATACTTAGGCATTATACTTAGAACCAGAAATACCAACCAGCATCACCTAACACACACACACTAATCTAATACCCATATCCGTACCCATACGCTCAACCTATTACACACATCAACCTACATACGCTTAATCTAATATATAAGCATAATTATACATACGCTTAGATAATATAAGCAAAATAATACATACAAGCTTAAGAAATAAAATATAATAAAATAATATAATATTATGTAAAATAATCTACACATGTGATACAGAGTCGGCAATTTAAACGAAACAGTTTTGGCGATGACACACGGAAACATTGGGACAAGTTTGATCTCACTTGCCTACTCACAAGCGGCATTCAAGGATTAACACCTAACTTCAGCTTTTTATATATACATATATATATATACATTCATGTATATATATCCTGCAGAAACACAAACAGGCCTAAAGACTACCAAGAGACCAAAGCATGTTATGGTCAGGCATTACTTATATTAAAGATTGTGTCATATTTGCATGGTAAAATTCAATGCTCTACTTGGCATGAACTATTGATGGTGGAAAGAGTGCCTCCAATAAGGTAAGGTAACTCTCATTCTCTGCATTATGATGTCACAGTGAACAGGAAGTGCTTGTTTCTTGAATTGCATAATCAAAAATCAGCAATATTTCTATCAAAAGATAACATGAGTTGACTTCAAAGTCAAACACACTATGGTAAATTTTCAGTCAAGCCAAACACAAACACAAAACAAAGGTAGGGTGACATCCCTCTATGTAAGCTCAAACTAACACTCAAGCTGTGAATGTTGACATAGTTCTGCAAAATTACCAAAATCTATCACCAAATAAAATACCAAGTCACTGTTGGATCTGGCTTAAAACCAGTTGAAGGTTAAATCAGAACTGCAATCATCACATGACCGATTTATCGCTGAGTTAAAGATAATGTGTTAAAATCTCGTTTAGTTCAGCCATTCTTCTCACTTCGCCTACACACTGATAAAATTACAACATTCGCGTAAACAATCTCAAGGTAGGCCCTTCTCAAGGTAGGCTCCTCTCACGGTAGGCTCTTCTCAGGGTAAGCTTATACGTATGGTATATATAGGTGTGTATACTACATTATGTAACATTACTAATAGAACATTACTAATAGTACGGGGTATGATATATTATAATATATATACATCCCGTCGTCGGTAGGGCCTACTACTGCAGCTGAGTGCTGATATAAGATGATTAAAGAGTTTTGTGTTTAGTGCTGTCTTTTTAATACTACTGCTGGATCCCAACACTCCAGCATAATACATACATACAACCCTATATTTAATAATATATTTACACATATAACAATATACTTACACATATAATAATATAATTACACATATAACAATATATTTACACAGATGACGATATACTTACACATATGATAACATACTTACACATATAATAATATACTTACACATATGATGATATACTTACACATATGATATTATACTTACACATTTATAATAATATACTTACACATATTGACTGATTGTAGTATTGAGTACTGACAAATCCAGAGGTAGAATTCTGTGTCTCAGACCGGATACAGAACTATGATCGCACACCTTGATCCTATTACCATATATATCCACTACATATGATGTAAAATTTACTGCAAATAAACAATATAAATAGTAAACAATTATCTAATAAGGTTATAAACTGTACAAATGTACAACAGTGCTGCAGATTGTCTAGGGACTTACTACCAGTCTGGACAGGATGGGAAACAGGTGAAGAGGTAATATTTAATTATTAGATGACATACAAGGACTGTAGTGGGAGGGGGGGGGGGTGAGGTGCTGACCTGTAGCCTCATTATTAAAATGATAGGTATGTTATTATCATACCTTGATAGTCGTACTGTCTGAAACCAGCAGGGAGTCTTTGTCCTGGTAATGTCATATCAGCCTGGTCGAGGCCACGCTTAATCAGCTCTAACTGCCCAGGTATTCTCTCTATGTATGTCTCGAACCAATAGAAATACTCCTACAACAACATATACTTGTATCATACATTACCCTACGGCCTACACGGTCATAATACTGTGAATTAGCTCTCTTCTGGTCATTGTCTAGAGGAAAATTCTCAAAAAAACTCGAGTAAACTCTCTGTCAGGTAGATGCTCCAGCATTTCGGGGTGTTATTTTGTCAGTTTTATTAGTATTCTAACTGTTCAAACTGACAATAATCCAAAATCACAGTACCAAACAAACCAGTTACAGACAAATGATAAATGGATAAAATTATTATGATCTATGAACATTTCTTAGGCCTTTGCCTTCACTCACATGATCATCTCTAGGGGAGCCATTTAGCCCGCCCCGTCCTGCTTCACAGTACATTAGATACTCCATATCTAACTCAGTACCATGCTCATCCTCCAGTGGAAATGTTTGATATGTACCACCATCCGGCCATCTATCTAACCATGCCAACCAACAGGTTGCTTCTCGTGGTGTATAACTCGTGTTTAACACGTGATATCCAACACCAGTCTCATCACCAGAGTCAACTGTTAGCTGTTCATAACAATACATCAAATAATACATCTAAATCAGACCTTTTTACTCATGTATGCAGGTATGGGGTCAAAAATTAATGCAGGTATGGGGTCAAGGGAAGTAAGCATGAGAGTGTCCAAATTATTCAAACTTTGATTGAAAGATCTTGTGTAAGGTTTTGAATTTGTAATGATTGAAATCTAAGCTCACCGTTATAACATACACCGACTCTTCATCGAGAACATCTGGGGCGATAATAAGATCCTTAGAGTCAACCCCATTCAGTGACTTAAATCCAAATATTTCATTTCTGTAAACAAAATACAAGCGTAACAACACTCAGTCAGGGTATTTGGTTCGAAGGGTACTTGGTGAGTGGATATTTGATTGGACGGGTATTTGGTTGGTGGGGTTTGGTTTGATTGGGGATTTGGTTGGATTGGTATGGGCGGGTGTGTGATTGGGAGGGTGGTATCAGAATATGGCACATTGTAGTTAATTGTGAACTTCCTATAGTTAAAGCAAGATATGGTTTTGATCGATTAAGTCCTCAGATAGTACAAAATCATATTTCAGTAAGATTTCTTAGTTGAACACAGGATAATTTCTTTACTTTGGTTTATTGTTGACACCTACCTGGTCTCGGTGTATACTCATTGCGTATACCCAGTGAATACCGATTGTATACTCGATGTATACTGTAGAGAGACTTACCTGTTCTCGGTGTATACTCTGGGATCATATGAACCTTTATCAGCGTCATAGTTACCAGCACATTGACAGTCAGGTATAGCAGGACTGGGTGTTGTAGGCTCTGGTGTAGTCGGTACAGGTACTCGAGCTGTCTGTGAGTCTGTAAATATAACATATTATATCACCGTCATCAATATATCATATTATATCACCATCATCAATATACCACATTATATCACCGTCATCAATATAACATATTATATCACCATCATCAATATACCACATTATATCACCGTCATCAAAATATCGTATTATATCACCGTCATAAAAATATCATATTATATCACCATCATCAATATAACATATTATATCACCATCATCAATATAACATATTATATCACCGTCATCAATATACCACATTATATCACCATCATCAATATAACACATTATATCACCATCATCAATATAACATATTATATCACCGTAATCAATACACCACATTATATCACCATCATCAATATAACATATTATATCACCATCATCAATATAACATATTATATCACCGTCATCAAAATATCATATTATATCACCATCATCAATATAACATATTATATCACCATCATCAAAATATCATATTATATCACCGTCATCAAAATATCATATTATATCACCATCATCAATATAACATATTATATCACCATCATCAATATAACATATTATATCACAATCATCAATATATCATATTATATCATCGTCATCAATATAACATATTATATCACCGTCATCAATATAACATATTATATCACAATAATCAATATAACATATTATATCACAATAATCAATACAGCACAGAAGGGCTGATGATGAAGAGACATATCAATCGTACATTCTTACTTCTCTTTGTACTGCGGTTATTTGAGTACCTAACACTACTTAGGCAGATGCTTTGTTATATGAGCACCTAACACTACTGGTACAGATGCTTTGTTATATAGGTTAAGTTTTTTTATAATTCCATATTGGGTAGAAAAACTGTAATACTTACATCCTAGACTTTCAGGCCACCAGAAGTTGGGAGCCCCTGTGGTGGTGCTCCCCCCTTGTCCATGTCCGCCTGTACCCCCTTCTTCAGGAATAGGAAAAGGCTGGACATTAACTACAAATATATGGAATAAATTTTTATATATATTATCACTATAAAAGAGCTGATGGGCTTCGTTTTTTAGGAATAAAAAAACTTGATACTACCCAAGGAACAGAGCATGTTATGGTCAGGCAGTTACTTATGATAAAGTCCCATATTTAAAATGTACCCTGATTTCACTGATTATAACGTAGCATGACTGTATATAGCTATACGCCTGTACACAGTCATAATATACGAATGTACACAGTCATATATGAATGTACACAGTCATATATGAATGTACAGTCGTATACAAATGTACACAGTCATATATGAATGTACACAGTCATATATGAATGAACGCAGTCATATACGAATGTACACAGTCATATATGAATGTACACAGTCATATACGAATGCACACAGTCATATATGAATGTACACAGTCATATATGAATGAACACAGTCATATACGAATGTACACAGTCATATATGAATGTACACAGTCATATACGAATGAACACAGTCATATACGAATGTACACAGTCATATATGAATGTACACAGTCATATATGAATGTACACAGTCATATATGAATGTACACAGTCATATATGATTGTACATATTTATATGACCGTATATAGTTATATGACCGTATATAGTTATATGACCGTACATAGTTATACGACCGTATATAGTTATATACGACTGTATAGTTATGACCGTACATAGTTATACGACCGTATATAGTTATATACGACTGTATAGTTATATGACCGTACATAGTTATATGACCGTATATAGTTATATACGACTGTATAGTTATATGACTGTATAGTTATATGACCGTATATAGTTATATGACTGTATAGTTATATGACATTACATAGTTATATGACCGTATATAGTTATATGACCGTATATAGTTATATATGACTGTATAGTTATATGACTGTATATAGTTATATGACAGTATATAGTTATATGACCGTATATAGTTATATGACCGTATATAGTTATACGACCGTATATAGTTATATATGACTGTATAGTTATATGACAGTACATAGTTATATGAACGTATATAGTTATATGACCGTCTATAGTTATATATGACTGTACATAGTTATATGACAGTATACAGTTATATGACCGTATATAGTGATATGACAGTATACAGTTTTATGACTTGCCTCTCCCTTCTGACGGGATGAATACTCCAGGCTGTATAACAGGAGTCGGTGTTGTCGCGGTCGTCATTGTGCTCGTTGTAGTTTCATCTAAAATAGATCCAACATTGTAATTACTCTCATCATGTCTAATGCTGTCCCATGGCTTCCCAAAATAGACAGTTTTCTGAGCTCCAAGTAAAGCCTCTATTTGGAGTTGTCCGCTCTCCAATTTAGTATATTTTAACCCACGCAGCATAGGAAAAGGGAGCTGAAGTTGGCTTATCTTGAAAACCACATGTATAGGTTAAAATTTCTTTTGATTCAAAATGTTTGCGATTGGAAACTTAAACTTACAGGACAGGGATAGATAGGTTTGGGAAATAATTTTGGTATTTGGATAGTCATTTATATCAATTTCTGCCAGTTACGTTGACAAATTTCATGGAATTTTTCATGCATTTTGTCACTAAAATTGAGATTTATCGGCTTTCAAGCCCACAATGATTTGGACACCCTGTCCCTCAGGGTTTTCAATAATGCCGATGCTGAAAAAAACAAAGCGCCGGCATCAAAAGAAAGTTTAAGAGTTGGAGCTTTTGGTTGGATTTACTGCTGCCACTGAGGCAAATGTGAACTTATTGAATTCGGTATAGCTCAAAGATAATTTATGTCACCTTATGGGAAAATAATATGCACAGTCTGATCTTCAAAAACAGGGTATGAAATTAATGCATTGGGTGAGGTCCTCATTATTTTTATCGCCACTACGTAAGTTAGATAATTAATTTCATACCCTGATTTTGACAATCGGTTTGTGCAAATTATTTGCCCATTAGATGACAATGCTGAGATTTCAGCCTCATATCATTTGCTTTGCGCTTTACAGGAATCAACAAGCACACATTTGCCTGTGTGGTAGCAGTGGTTTAGGCCTAGGGTAGTAGAGGTACTTACATGTCACCGGGGTGGTAGGGATAGCCGTAGTATAGATATGCTCCGTTCTCGGTCTACATCTAATCTGCTTAGATGGCTGCTGTTTGGAAAATGTTGGCACTTTTTCTATTAACCATCTGTACTTAGCGTCATCACAGTTAGAGAAGGGACACAGGCCCCGTATCACAATAGGTCTGCTGGGTGAAGCTCTCAGGTTAGGTCCATCTATACAAGACTCACACACGGCATCAGCCCTGAAATAGGAGTGAACAATTAATTACTAATTACAACATATTACATAACAAAATGTTATCAGTTATCTGTGACATCATCATGAATATAGCTACACTAAAATAAGGTCATCTGATTGGTCATCAACTCACCCTATAGCGCCTTCGGATTGGTCAAACTGCTCCCAGATCTGATTGGCTTGTGAATAATCTTGCCCGTTGAGTACTACGAGTACAAACACATACACCCTTCTGTTCTCATTAGCCACGACAAGTAGAGATGTGTTAACCTCTGTGACTGCAGACTCAGCAAACATGATACCGCTATCGACATAATACATAATACATAATACATACTAATCCTCATTGAACCTTGACTTAAGCTTTGATTAAAGTTGTCTTCCATAGATAAATGTTCTTCAAGTTCAACTGTGAAGTTGGTTGATGTAGACAACACAGCCAACGAAAAACAATTGTCAGCTGCAGTTAAACACTACACAGAACGACAACAACAGCACACTAAATATGGGAGTTGAGAACATGCTACTATAACTAACCTGTGATTACTAAAGCAGGGCTTATCTTCCTGATTCTCCACATAACAGGACCATATATACTTTAGCTCACACTGCGGACAGTCAGGATCATAAGATCTCGAGGCGTTCAGTGTGATCAGCTTATTCACTGTGGCAAAATTGATCTTCCGGCCCAAACCTGTTAGTTATAACATAAACATATCTTGCAATGTCAATAAGAAGATTAACTGATGATTATCTATAAGGTGGAGGAGATATAGCCTCTAACCTTCAGGACGTAACAGTCGATGGCTCTGGGTTAGGTTAGTGCTAGGGCCAGCTTACTACTCGGCGGCATGGGTTCCCCCAACTGTATGAGACTCAGAGCTACCTGACATATATACCCATATTCATTGCAGCCTCAAAGAAATCAAACATTTTATCGTCCAGTTGTCGGAATGTGATAGGTCAGCTTACTTTCACCATGAAAATAACCGAGAATCGGTGGGGAAAAACCTCAGGGAAGCCTTGGTATAAAATAATCAAAGATGAGTTTGCGTGCAAGAGTTACCTGCTGAGATGATAGCTTTGATAGGAGTCCTCGTTACTTTAATCAAAGCTTGTGAGGTTTTCACAAAATCTAGTCCAGAGATTGAGGCCTGCAACAAAACCAACAATGATGATTGTAATAACTGTTAAACCAAACAACTAAAGCAAAGGATGTATATCAAAGTGTTTAATAACTAAAATTATATGAGAAAGCCTAACACTGATTGGTGAGTTGTTATCGATCAGATCGATCACAGATCTTAATATGAGGTAATAAGTAGAATAAGAGGTCTCACCTGAGCAGTTATAATATAATCACCGACAGATAGAGTTCTAGCAGGTAGATAGAGATCATCACAGTGTGTATCTACATCTGTGATGGGTATTATCAGCTCTCTACTATTACTTAACTGTTGTTTTATACTCCAACTCATCGACCAGATACGAGAAAACTAAAATATAAACACTGTCATTGTACTATAAGGTAGCAGGATAACTCATCGACCAGATACAAGAAAACTAAAATATAAACACTGTCATTGTACTATAAGGTAGCAGGATAACTCCTCGACCAGATACGAGAAAACTAAAATATAAACACTGTCATTGTACTATAAGGTAGCAGGACAACTCATCGACCAGATACGAGAAAACTAAAATATAAACACTGTCATTGTACTATAAGGTAGCAGGACAACTCCTCGACCAGATACGAGAAAACTAAAATATAAACACTGTCATTGTACTATAAGGTAGCAGGACAACTCATCGACCAGATACGAGAAAACTAAAATATAAACACTGTCATTGTACTATAAGGTAGCAGGACAACTCCTCGACCAGATACGAGAAAACTAAAATATAAACACTGTCATTGTACTATAAGGTAGCAGGATAACTCCTCGACCAGATACGAGAAAACTAAAATATAAACACTGTCATTGTACTATAAGGTAGCAGGATAACTCATCGACCAGATACGAGAAAACTAAAATATAAACACTGTCATTGTACTATAAGGTAGCAGGACAACTCCTCGACCAGATACGAGAAAACTAAAATATAAACACTGTCATTGTACTATAAGGTAGCAGGACAACTCATCGACCAGATACGAGAAAACTAAAATATAAACACTGTCATTGTACTATAAGGTAGCAGGATAACTCATCGACCAGATACGAGAAAACTAAAATATAAACACTGTCATTGTACTATAAGGTAGCAGGATAACTCATCGACCAGATACGAGAAAACTAAAATATAAACACTGTCATTGTACTATAAGGTAGCAGGACAACTCCTCGACCAGATACGAGAAAACTAAAATATAAACACTGTCATTGTACTATAAGGTAGCAGGACAACTCATCGACCAGATACGAGAAAACTAAAATATAAACACTGTCATTGTACTATAAGGTAGCAGGACAACTCCTCGACCAGATACGAGAAAACTAAAATATAAACACTGTCATTGTACTATAAGGTAGCAGGATAACTCATCGACCAGATACGAGAAAACTAAAATATAAACACTGTCATTGTACTATAAGGTAGCAGGATAACTCCTCGACCAGATACGAGAAAACTAAAATATAAACACTGTCATTGTACTATAAGGTAGCAGGACAACTCCTCGACCAGATACGAGAAAACTAAAATATAAACACTGTCATTGTACTATAAGGTAGCAGGATAACTCATCGACCAGATACGAGAAAACTAAAATATAAACACTGTCATTGTACTATAAGGTAGCAGGATAACTCCTCGACCAGATACGAGAAAACTAAAATATAAACACTGTCATTGTACTATAAGGTAGCAGGATAACTCCTCGACCAGATACAAGAAAACTAAAATATAAACACTGTCATTGTACTATAAGGTAGCAGGATAACTCCTCGACCAGATACGAGAAAACTAAAATATAAACACTGTCATTGTACTATAAGGTAGCAGGATAACTCATCGACCAGATACGAGAAAACTAAAATATAAACACTGCCATTGTACTATAAGGTAGCAGGATAACTCATCGACCAGATCGAGAAAACTAAAATATAAACACTGTCATTGTACTATAAGGTAGCAGGACAACTCATCGACCAGATACGAGAAAACTAAAATATAAACACTGTCATTGTACTATAAGGTAGCAGGACAACTCCTCGACCAGATACGAGAAAACTAAAATATAAACACTGTCATTGTACTATAAGGTAGCAGGATAACTCATCGACCAGATACGAGAAAACTAAAATATAAACACTGCCATTGTACTATAAGGTAGCAGGATAACTCATCGACCAGATCGAGAAAACTAAAATATAAACACTGTCATTGTACTATAAGGTAGCAGGACAACTCATCGACCAGATACGAGAAAACTAAAATATAAACACTGTCATTGTACTATAAGGTAGCAGGATAACTCCTCGACCAGATACGAGAAAACTAAAATATAAACACTGTCATTGTACTATAAGGTAGCAGGATAACTCATCGACCAGATACGAGAAAACTAAAATATAAACACTGTCATTGTACTATAAGGTAGCAGGATAACTCATCGACCAGATACGAGAAAACTAAAATATAAACACTGTCATTGTACTATAAGGTAGCAGGACAACTCATCGACCAGATACGAGAAAACTAAAATATAAACACTGTCATTGTACTATAAGGTAGCAGGATAACTCCTCGACCAGATACGAGAAAACTAAAATATAAACACTGTCATTGTACTATAAGGTAGCAGGACAACTCCTCGACCAGATACGAGAAAACTAAAATATAAACACTGTCATTGTACTATAAGGTAGCAGGACAACTCCTCGACCAGATACGAGAAAACTAAAATATAAACACTGTCATTGTACTATAAGGTAGCAGGATAACTCATCGACCAGATACGAGAAAACTAAAATATAAACACTGTCATTGTACTATAAGGTAGCAGGATAACTCCTCGACCAGATACGAGAAAACTAAAATATAAACACTGTCATTGTACTATAAGGTAGCAGGATAACTCATCGACCAGATACGAGAAAACTAAAATATAAACACTGTCATTGTACTATAAGGTAGCAGGACAACTCCTCGACCAGATACGAGAAAACTAAAATATAAACACTGTCATTGTACTATAAGGTAGCAGGATAACTCATCGACCAGATACGAGAAAACTAAAATATAAACACTGTCATTGTACTATAAGGTAGCAGGACAACTCCTCGACCAGATACGAGAAAACTAAAATATAAACACTGTCATTGTACTATAAGGTAGCAGGACAACTCCTCGACCAGATACGAGAAAACTAAAATATAAACACTGTCATTGTACTATAAGGTAGCAGGATAACTCCTCGACCAGATACGAGAAAACTAAAATATAAACACTGTTATTGTACTATAAGGTAGCAGGATAACTCATCGACCAGATACGAGAAAACTAAAATATAAACACTGCCATTGTACTATAAGGTAGCAGGATAACTCATCGACCAGATCGAGAAAACTAAAATATAAACACTGTCATTGTACTATAAGGTAGCAGGACAACTCATCGACCAGATACGAGAAAACTAAAATATAAACACTGTCATTGTACTATAAAGTAGCAGGATAACTCCTCGACCAGATACGAGAAAACTAAAATATAAACACTGTCATTGTACTATAAGGTAGCAGGATAACTCCCAAATTTAAAAACATAAAGCATAGGTTTAAAATGATATAAAAATTAGTACAGGGTGTATATTCACTTCGCTTTTAGGATCTGAGGATGAATGAGACCAAAGGGGTAAGAGGATTATGTATCCTACCACCTGTGGGGGTTTATTAGACACAGAGACATAAGAAGATAATATACTGTCTGTGGGGGTTTATTAGACACAGAGAGATAAGAAGATAATATACTGCCTGTTATGTAATAACTACTTACCCGGTTACATTCTCTGAACTTTTTATCAGATTTGAGAGTGATGGAGTCAGATCTGTACCAGTGCTGCTGTATCCAGGAGAATGGATCTACAGATCTCTTATGTCTGATATTAAGGTCCATATCACACCAGAATTCTATCACAGGTACAAGCTCTACTGTCTGCTTAACACTTACTACATTATCAGCTATACATGTAAGGTTATATAATCCGCTCCTGTAACATACACATACCATACACATATCATACACATACAGCAGTCATACTTATACTAACAATAGTCTATAGTAGTGATGTACATTATATTTAAATGAGAAAAGTTAAAAATTGTAGTTAAACAGAGTTCACTATGTATAATTTTATAGTTGTAACAGTGTAGTAAGTTATACTTACACATTAGGAGTAAATGTGAGTAAGTCTGTCTCTTGTCCGCTGCTCATCAAGGTACCGTTGAGATAAATAGAGAATGAAGCGTAACCAGTACCAGTATCACACTGATATGTGACGTTATGTCCTACCGCTATTATCTCATTCTCTCCTCTCTCAACTCTGTGTAACATATCCATGTATAAATATCATCAATACTCGGTACTCAGTACTAAATAAGCGGTACTCGGCACTCAGTACTCAGTACCCGGGACTCAGCACCCAGTACTCGGGACTCAGTACTCGGGACTCAGTACTCAGTACCCGGGACTCAGTACCCAGTACTCGGGACTCAGTACTCGGGACTCAGTACTCAGTACCCGGGACTCAGTACCCAGTACTCGGGACTCAGTACTCGGAACTCAGTACTCGGGACTCAGCACCCAGTACTCGGGACTCAGTACTCGGGACTCAGTACTCAGTACTCGGAACTCAGTACTCGGGACTCAGTACCCAGTACTCGGGACTCAGTACTCGGGACTCAGCACCCAGTACTCGGGACTCAGTACCCAGTACTCGGGACTCAGTACTCGGGACTCAGTACTCGGAACTCAGTACTCGGGACTCAGCACCCAGTACTCGGGACTCAGTACTCGGGACTCAGTACTCAGTACTCGGAACTCAGTACTCGGGACTCAGTACCCAGTACTCGGTACCCAGTACTCGGTACTCAGGACTCGGCACTCAGTACTTAGTACTCGGGACTCAGTACTCGGTACTAAGTACTAAGTAAGCGGTACTCGGCACTCAGTACTCAGTACTCGGCACTCAGTACTCAGTACTCGGGACTCAGTACTCGGTACTTAGTACTCAGTACTCAGTACTCGGGACTCAGTACTCGGGACTCAGTACTCGGTACTTAGTACTCGGCACTCAGTACTCCGAACTCGGCACAAAGCACTCGGCACTACGAACTCGGCACAAAGCACTCGGTACTCAGTACTCAGGCCTCGGCACAAAGCACTCAGTACTCAGTACTCAGGGCTCGGCACTCAGTACCCGGCACACTGTACTTAGTACTCAGTACTGCTATACAACACTTCAAATTGTTTGAGTAACTTATGTTCAAACCTATGAAATCAGCAAAATAAAGATCAGAAGCAGATTCTACAGTAGTAGCCTAGTTGTACCCCACGCCCGACACAAATCAACCATCCACCCCCTCCACTTCCGTCATAAATTAATTATATTTACTCATTTGCTGACGACAAGCAAGACCATTAACTAAAACAAGAATATGTGATCTATAGTTGTACCACGCACATCCACATATATGGTTATATAGTTTTTTTAGTTTTGTTGTGAGCTGAAATGACCGTATATGGACATGATATATATAATCATTAGTATCTTACTTTCTTATCCATCTGACATTGATGATTTCACGTCTAGCTGAGTAAGTGATAGTCTCACTAGTCTGTATGGATGGATCAGTACCATCACTGAGTCTTACTTCTGAGCACATGGCGTATACCTTCACTGCTCTGTAGTATATACATAATATGTACACATAATAGAATACACATATATCTACATATCATATATACACACATATATAAATATTATATCTTTATTATCACATACAAGAGATGAACACTGAGACACCAAAGTCACAGTGTACGACCTTGTTATCTGACATGAATACTGATACAACAATTGTATGAGTTACAGAGCATAAAACTTAAAACACCCATGTCAATATTAGAAACAGACAAGGCAGGCCTCAGCAACTTGAAATTAATTTATCTTTATTAGGCCCTAAATTAGTAATTATTTAGAAACAAACCAGAATACAACAAGAATACAACCACCCAAGTGTCACAAGATACAGTCTCAGCTTCTGGTAGTCATGGTTACCTTTTGTTACCTGACTGTCATGTTATGGTGAGGTGATAGTCACATGTTAATCATATGATGCGATGAACTTACTTGACATTAGCTGCTGATCCGGTTGAGCCGAATGACATGATCTGATCATACATTGGTATATCTGTATTCTCAGGTAAGAATGATTTCCTTATATAAGGCTGTGATTGTGATGAATGTCTGATACTCTCCACACTGTGCACAAGGTGACATATCTCAAACGGTACGTGAGCAGGTAAAACTCTTATCTTAATTAACATCTCTCTGTCCTCTACGGCCTCACGGATAAAGTATACATATCCCTCATTAGATTCTGTATAGTTCTTATCATTTACGCTTATCTCCACTCCTGTATAAGCATAGAGACAATCAAATCAAGCACAATTAAATTTTATTGATCAACATCCCAGATCTCACCTACCAAATGTGAGCGATCAGTTTGAGAGCCATGAGAGAGTAGGTGAAGGGTGGTAGAACATAACTGCAGCCATGTCTGATTAACTGGTGTAAAATCACATCAAACAATCAGCTGCTGTACATACTCTGTATCTGCTGATAGATGATAACTCTAGCCTGACCAGACACCGGTAACCCATTGTCAGGTGTAGCTGTTACAGTAACAGTAAATCCCGCCTCCTTCATAGACTCATAGTTATGTGTAACTACACTGATGGCATTAGCTGACAGGTGGTCTATGTGCTCTACACTCTCATCACCAAACTGCCATCTGTAGCTGATATTACCCTGCATGATGTCAGGGGTCTGAAGGTACGCAACCATTACAGCCTGTAACACAATACAATATAAACATATAAACAACCAAATATAACAATAACATTACATACATACATACAACCAGACAGTTCCAGCTAACAGGTAATCAGGTAATCAGGTACTAGCATGAAGAGATTATGATATAATTACTAGATAATTTCCTAACAAGTCAAGTTATCCACTTATTGCAAATTTATAATATAGCAGGCAACTCCAAACAATCTGGTCTAACAGATGTATTAACAACAGAGTAGTACAGATTCATTGGTGAATATATCGCTTTGTAGATTAGATGTAGCAACTCATATATGGTGAGACACAGTGTTATACTGTTGATGAGGTATTCTAACTCTTATACTCACAGTGTTATACTGTTGATGAGGTATTCTAACTCTTATACTCACAGTGTTATACTGTTGATGAGGTATTCTAACTCTTATACTCACAGTGTTATACTGTTGATGAGGTATTCTAACTCTTATACTCACAGTGTTATACTGTTGATGAGGTATTCTAACTCTTATACTCACAGTGTTATACTGTTGATGAGGTATTTTAACTCTTATACTCACAGTGTTATACTGTAGATGAGGTATTCTAACTCTTATACTCGCAGTGTTATACTGTTGATGAGGTATTCTAACTCTTATACTCACAGTGTTATACTGTTGATGAGGTATTCTAACTCTTATACTCACAGTGTTATACTGTTGATGAGGTATTCTAACTCTTATACTCACAGTGTTATACTGTTGATGAGGTATTCTAACTCTAATACTCACAGTGTTATACTGTTGATGAGGTATTCTAACTCTTATACTCACAGTATTATGCTGTTGATGAGGTATTCTAACTCTTATACTCACAGTGTTATACTGTAGATGAGGTATTCTAACTCTTATACTCACAGTATTATGCTGTTGATGAGGTATTCTAACTCTTATACTCACAGTGTTATACTGTTGATGAGGTATTCTAACTCTTATACTCACAGTGTTATACTGTTGATGAGGTATTCTAACTCTTATACTCACAGTGTTATACTGTTGATTAGGTATTCTAACTCTTATACTCACAGTGTTATACTGTTGATGAGGTATTCTAACTCTTATACTCACAGTGTTATACTGTTGATGAGGTATTCTAACTCTTATACTCACAGTGTTATACTGTAGATGAGGTATTCTAACTCTTATACTCACAGTGTTATACTGTAGATGAGGTATTCTAACTCTTATACTCACAGTGTTATACTGTTGATTAGGTATTCTAACTCTAATACTCACAGTGTTATACTGTTGATGAGGTATTCTAACTCTTATACTCACAGTGTTATACTGTTGATGAGGTATTCTAACTCTTATACTCACAGTGTCCCTAATATATATATATATATATATATTATGTACATATAATACTCACAGTGTCGGTTGTTTTGTGGAAGTGGTATAGAGGAAGCATGTTAGAATCGAGTTTTGTGTAATTCTGAAATCTAATTCTTTTCAGCAGCGGTAAAATCTCAAACCGGGTGGTCCAGATGAACAATGATGGGTAATATGTCTGTACTTGAGCTGATATGTTATATACTCCAACTACAACAATAAGCATCAACACTACAGACTACAGGGTATGTGTCAATAATATCCATAACAAAGCTTCCCTGCATATATAACTCCTGGTATTTCCACAGTTCTGTTCTCGTTCAAACCCTGACAGACAGACGGACAGAGAGACAGACGGACAGACAGACAGACAGACCGTCAGAGAGACAGACGGACAGACAGACGGACAGACAGACAGACGGACAGAGAGACAGACAGACAGACAGACGGACAGAGAGACAGACGGACAGACAGACAGACGGACAGACAGACGGACAGACAGACAGAGGGACAGAGAGACAGATAGACAGACAGACAGAGAGACAGACGGACAGAGAGACAGACGGACAGAGAGACAGACAGACGGACAGAGAGACAGACAGACGGACAGAGAGACAGACGGACAGACAGACGGACAGAGAGACGGACAGACAGACAGACGGACAGACAGACAGACGGACAGACAGACGGACAGACGGACAGACAGAGAGACAGACGGACAGACAGACGGACAGACAGACGGACAGACAGAGAGACAGACAGACGGACAGACAGACAGACAGACAGACAGACTGGTAAACACTCGGAGAGTAAGAGCTATACTTTTCGATGAATAGAATGTGAAAAATTTAGCCATAGTAAAGAATACTTTAATTTTCATCTGAAGACACTTCGGCTAGGATCAGTAAATTTTAGATAGTAAGTAAAGTAGCCACAGCGGAGACAGCTGATGTAAGTCAGGAGGAGAAGGAGAAGGATACTTACCTCTACTGAAGGTATGTGATACGGAGGCAGAGCAGGATATAAGTACAAAGTTATTAACACATGTAGATCTGCTTACAGGTCTGTTATTAGACCCTCCAGAGAGAGATGAGTCATCACTAAACGTCCATAGAACCTCAGCGTTATCTGGTCCTGGTGCGTAACTACAAATATACATACAATCATTAGACAGTAGGTACTTATAGAACATAGTATCGCGGCGATGTGATTCACTCAGCTTTATCATACTTCATATGTCTCACAGGATATGTAGTCATTCTAAAGACATCGAAAATAAGTTCATATGATATGTGATATATATATATATATATATATATAACATAACAATTGAATATATATATAAATACATGGAGGTACTAAAACCCTTGGATCATATTTTAATCTGTTATCTTATTATGCAAAGCTTAATTTTTGAATATATCATATACATACATATCATACACATGTATTATATATTTGATAACATATATACATGTATTATGAACTGTATGCCATACATATTTACCATATACCGCATATAATATACATGTATTATAGACTGTACATAATATATAGATATATATATATATATATACACACATATATGTATAATATGCTGACAATGTTACTTACTTGATAGAGAATGTAACATTCTGAGGACCATTCTCTAGACGAGCTGATGTGACTATCACGTTATTTATTTTAGCGTTCATTGCTCCTTGTAGAGGTTTAGTTTGTACGTGTACACTAGCTAACTTCACTATAACTCCATCAGCTGATCCGGGATTAGATATACGTACTTTTATATCTGTATCAGTCATGTGATGGAATGTGATACGAGCTTTACTGTAACGACCACTTCTGTGTAGAGAATATATAAATATATCTATTAGTTATTCTCATCATTTATACCAAGGTATGGTGTATTATGACTCAGTCTAGACAGGCTACAGGCTTTATTTTCTGTAAGAAATGTGTCACATTTCAACAGCTGCTCTTGGGCTAGCATTAAACTAGGATAATATATGATGCTGTGTTTATTCATGTATATGACTATTTTGTATACGAGTGTTTATGATGATAAGGAGTTATCCCCTCTCACGTTAGCTAGGTAGACTTTATTACCTCTCGAGCAGAGTGATTGGCTGATTACCAGCACTCCATTCAAAGTTGAGATGATCACCAGTATTAAGCTTTACCCATATAACCTGGCTCTTATCCGGCTCATAGGTTAATCTTATACTCTCTCTGTTATCTGTTAGTCCAGATATAGACCTGGGAATAATAGACATCATAATATAGACACTGTCACACCTTGATCAGACTGGGTCTCTCACTCTGTCAGCAGTTATGCTATAATAACTATCACTGACCAGGCTGTGCATAAGAAAGTCCTTCTCATAACAGGTATGTAAAACATCAAAATGATAGCGACTAATAAAATCATCCTAATAACTCAATCTCATTTATGAAATACTACTGCTATAAATTACAATAAACTTATGTAATCATGATTATACTGAATCAGTTATTTTCACATTCACATGTCTGAACTCTGGTATATTTTTGTTACCTGTTTACATAGAGTATATTATAACTCTATGTCTGTATATCAGTAGTCTATAATTGTTACCCCTTTCCATTGTATGTACTTTAATTTCCTGTCAGAAGTTTTAACAGTTACCTGTATACAATGAGTGATAATAGTTACCTGTATACGATGTTGAAGGCATTAAGAGTTGTCTGATCCGTAGACGCAGCTGTTAGGAACACTCTGTACTGTTTATCATTATAATATGTATGTGAGAAAGTCAGCTTGGATCTGTCACCATCAATACTATAAATAAATAAACACCTCGCGTATGATAATATCTGCTTATATAAGTCAGTTATATGTCAGTTTGTGTTTAGTTTGGACATTTTAGGGATGACCGAATGTTTTTCCCTTTTACCAAACCTGTGACAGCGTTACTTTATTTGACAGGGCGTGAGTTACACTCTCAGTCAAGGTCTCAAACAAACAAAAGTGTGGAATATAAAGAATAAGTATTACTGTGTGTCTATCAGTAAAGATCTCACTAGTATATAAACTCACTGTTGCCAAGCTAGACTGTGGACCTGATCGATGTTGTAGGAATCTATCACCCCGTCCCCGAAGTCTATAGTAAGATTGGATAAGGAGCTCACACCACCATAGAATATGACATTGATATCTGTAGCCTCTCTAGTCTGTCCATGTGATGACGTCATGATTAGAGTAGAGTTAGATAGAGGTGTAACTAGTGTCGGCTCGATCTGTATGATAGTCAGAATTATATATAAGCCTGAATCCTATATCACAGATGGTATCAAGTTTGCTCAATATTCGGATTATTCCACTTCTACTTGTAAACTCTATTTAATGTAATATGTATAACATATGACATCATATATGATATCCCATAAAATATTGTTCATGATATCCCATACTCTATGATATAGTATATGATATGGTATAAGACATTGTATATGGTATATGATATGGTATAAGACATTGTTTATGGTATATGATATTATATGATATGGTATAAGACATTGTATATGGTATATGATATTATATGATATGGTATAAGACATTGTATATGGTATATGATATTATATGATATGGTATAAGACATTGAATATGGTATATGATATTATATGATATGGTATAAGACATTGTATATGGTATATGATATTATATGATATTGAATAAGACATTGTATATGGTATATGATATTATATGACATGGTATAAGACATTGAATATGGTATATGATATTATATGATATGGTATAAGACATTGTATATGGTATATGATATTATATGATATGGTGTAAGACATTGAATATGGTATATGATATTATATGATATGGTATAAGACATTGTATATGGTATATGATATGGTATAAGACATTGAATGTGGTATATGATATTATATGATATGGTATAAGACATTGTATATGGTATATGATATCATATATGATATGGTATAAGACATTGTATATGATATATGATATTATATATGATATGGTATAAGATATTGTATATGGTATATGATATTATATATGATATTGTATAATACATTGAATATGATATATGATATTATATATGATATGGTATAACACTTTGTATATGGTATATGATATCATATATGATATGGTATAAGACTTTGTATATGGTATATGATATTATATATGATATGGTAAAATACATTGTAATGGTATATGATATTATATATGATATGGTATAACACTTTGTATATGATATTATATATGATATGGTATAAGACTTTGTATATGATATTATATATGATATGGTAAAAGACATTGTATATGATATTATATATTATATGGTATAAAACTTTGTATATGATATTATATATTATATGGTATAAGACTTTGTATATGGTATATGATATCATATATGATATGGTAAAATACATTGTAATGGTATATGATATTATATATGATATGGTAAAAGACATTGTAATGGTATATGATATTATATATGATATGGTATAAGACTTTGTATATGATAGTATATATGATATGGTGTAAGACATTGTATATGATAGTATATATGATATGGTATAAGACATTGTATATGATATTATATATAATAGAGTATAAGACCTTGTATATGATATAAAGAAGACACTGTGGAGGGAGACAATGATTACCTTGATATGTATAAGTGGTTGTGTAGCTGTGATCTGACAGGACTTAGTAAAGTTTGACCAGTGATTTATAACATCTACTGTTATATTATATACTCCAGCTGATGTAAACGAGTAAAACATCTACAATGTAGTATAAAATGTACATAATAAGTACATAATATGTACACACTTATATATACATTTATGTATGTACATGCAAATAAACTACCAAACAACATAAATAGTATCTCCTGTGACATAAGTTTTACTTTCAGTGTTATGTTGACAGGTAATTGGATGCAGAAGCATAAGAAACAATACAATATTGAGACCCTGTATCTTAGGCATATATCCACCAGGTTATACTTTAGCATCTGGTATCATAAACAAACACCTGATACACTTATATAGAAGAGTAGAGAAGAGGAGCCATATATAATACAAACACTAGGTATAGCTGTGTATGATATCTGTACTTCATTCAGATACCATGTATAATATCCATAGTACTGCTCAAAGTCATCTACTCCCATATCTAAACCAATCATAATCTGTGAATCGCTACAAATAAAATATAGTATGTGATTATCGGCTATCCAAGTGGACACAGAGTCAGATGGTGAATACAGAGTAAGATGATGGGTACAGTTAGATGGTGTTTGTAGAGTTAGATGGAGGTTATCTTACAGAAAACTTTTCAGTGTGAGAGGTAATACCTGTTTGCTATGACGTTGGTCGGACACTGCAGTACCACCCTATCCTGAGGGGGTAGATCAGACACTGAGGCTATCTTGGAGCTGATGGTATCCCCGCCCGCGTTCAGTGTAACATCAGATACAGAGGCTAAACCCGAAGTTGTGGTGTATGTCGGCTCAGGGACAGAAGTCAGATCAAACGTGTGAGAGGATGAGAATACAGACAGTCCAACCTCATCAAAGTTATAAGTATAAACATTCTACAATATTCCAGTATAGATAAGAAATTACATAACAGGAACAAAATAGCAGGAACACAGAAAGCAAATGGAAATGGGAAATTCGCTCAATGATTCTTTTTGGTTTAATCAAATCAGATGATAGCAGATATGTCAAGGCTATACGTATTTACTTTCTGTAAAAAAGACGAGTGATTGGCTAATGGGCGGAGCTTATGATAGGGCGGAGCTTTTGATAGAGGTGAGCTTGATTAAGTTTAAGCCTGATTGTCAGTAATTATCAGCTAAGCATAAAGTCACCAAATATTTAACAGAGATGAGCGCTAGCAGTAGAACACGGACACTACACAACACAACTCTGACGGAGGATATAACTCATATACTATATAAATATCTAAATTATACTGGGTATTCATGCAGCTTCATTCTACAGTCAAATTATGAGCAATTAAATTCACATTCCACTGCTGACTAACAATGCAGTGGGAGCTATCCTCATATCAAACAGCGCAGTGGGAGTTATCCTCATATCAAACAGCGCAGTGGGAGTTATCCTTCGATTGTGAAGGTAAAAATCTCATTCTTGGATTTTAGAGATTCAAACAGGATTGAGATTCCCTTCGTATTATTTCATGGTTTTATTCTGTGTTTTTCAGAACCAAATATTTTTTGAAGGAATCTCAATTTTGTTTGAATGTTTTTATTATAAATCATGCATCAATCAAACTAAATCTCAACAGGCCCATAATATAGCAAAGGAAGCACAAGCAATCAAATATACGCGAATATAAGTTTGCACAGGAGCACACAATTACCGCCGTAGTGTTGATTCCCATTTTCTCCAACGCAACAGACATATTCTAGAGAAATATTACAATATCATAGTGAAAAATAGGATATCTATAGACAGTTTTCTGAGCTCTTATTTATGCCTCGATTCGGAGTTGTCATCTCTCCAGTTTGGTACTTTTAACCCACGCCGCATAGGAAAAACCTGCTGAAAGAGGTTTATCTTGAAAACTGCTTATGTTAGGATGAAAATGAGTTTTGATTCAGAGTCTGCACCATTGAAAACCCTGTGAGACGGGTTTCCAAATCATTGGAGGCTAGAATGTTGAAAAATCTTAATTTTATTGACGAAACTCATGAAAAATTCTGCCAAATTGTCCGCAAAACAGGCAGAAAATGCTATAATTGGACTATCCAAATACTAAAATTATTTTCCAAACTATTACCATGAGTTTTCAATGCTGCAGATTCTGAATCAAAAATCATTTTTATCCTATTATAAACGGTTATCAAGATAACCCTCTTTTCAGCACGTTTTTCCTATGCGGCGTGGGTAAAAAGTACCAAACTGGAGAGAGGACAACTCTGAATTGCGGCCTAAATCAGAGCTCAGAAAACTGTCTATACAATTCACACCCACTTATGCTATACTTCAAGGTATAAGATTTCATGTTGTCCTCTTCATATTTTACCTTGGTGAGCAGATAACCGGATAGCAGGATATTAAGTGACTGGGGTTTAGTTAAGGTCCCTCATCTTATCATTATTTTTGATAATATTTTTAGGGTGATGGGAGATACATGATGCGGAGGGAATATTGTAGCAGCACTTTTAATGAAGAGAGAGGGAGTTGAGATAGTAAACTTACCCTGACGGTTATATTAATCTGTGAGTCGGGTTTTACTATATTATCATGCTGTAGCAATGAGAATCTTTGCTGATAGTTTGTAGCTGGTTTCCTCATCACTCCACCTGTAAGTACATATACAAGATTAACATTGTAAAGTAAGTACATATACAATATTCACATTGTAAAGTAAGTACATATACAAGACTAACATTGTAAAGTAAGTACATATACAAGATTCACATTGTAAAGTCAGTACATGCACAAGATTCACATTGTAAAGTAAGTACATATACAAGATTAACATTGTAAAGTAAGTACATATACAAGATTAACATTGTAAAGTAAGAACATATACAAGATTCACATTGTAAAGTAAGTACATATACAAGATTAACATTGTAAAGTAAGTACATATACAAGATTAACATTGTAAAGTAAGAACATATACAAGATTCACATGGTAAAGTAAATACATATACAAGACTAACATGGTAAGGTAAGTACATATACAAGATTCACATTGTTAAGTAAGTACATACACAAGATTAACATTGTAAAGTTAGAACATATACAAGATTCATATTGTAAAGTAAGTACATATACAAGATTAACATTGTAAAGTAAGTACATATACAAGATTCACATTGTAAATATAAACGAAACTCTGAACCCGCATGAGCCAGCCCAGAGCTAGAATCGAGCCCTGAATCTACTTAGTTGTGTCGTCTTACTCACCATTTAGCCCGTGAACCTCAAGGGAAGCTGAGACATTTGTACCGGGTGGTAGATCAGTAAACATGGTGAAAGGTAAGGCACTAATTATAGTCTGAGGACCATCATGATTATATCTCCATATATAAACAGCGTTGACTGGCTCACCACGACCTACAGCGCGAGATAATCACACATCAATACAATAGTACCACACCAGTACGGGTACCACACCAGTACGGGTACCACACCAGTACGGGTACCACACCAGTACGGGCACCACACCAGTACGGGTACCACACCGGTACGGGTACCACACCGGTACGGGTACCACACCGGTACGGGTACCACACCAGTACGGGTACCACACCAGTACGGGTACCACACCAGTACGGGTACCACACCAGTACGGGTACCACACCAGTACGGGCGTTCATGAGATTTTATAATAAATGAGACAAATTTATGTCAATAGATGTAAAGTGAGGTTATTTGCAGATACACCTACTACACCTACTATCCGCTGAAAGACACCTCATATCAACAGACACACCTAATGTCTGCACCTATACCATCTGTGTGACTCAAAGACAGACCCAAAATAAAGTATTATCAACTATGTCATATCAATTGAATAAGAGTTTGTGAGAACTTTCTTTGTGTTGAAAAAATTACTCCGCTGGATTCATCACCAGCTGATACAGTTTATACAAGCAAATAGGGAATAAATAAACACAAACCAGAATCCGATCTGACCACAGCCTCTAACTGCATGTTGTAGGATGCCGTTAGGTCAACAGGTATATGTCCCACCACTCTAGGCTTTACGATGACATGACAGACGACTTCTAATGTAGATATCTCATTACTGGCCGATATCAGTACCCTGTGAGATCTGTCAAACACAACAAGTAAATAAATATTACTGTAACGTAGCGCATATAAGAGCCAAGTGCATATAGTAATAGTATAATAATATAGTAATCATCAAATGCTTCTATGTAAAATGTGCCTCTGAGATCTACAGGACCATGTGCTTATAATTAGAACCTTTTCATAATCTCTATTATCTCTTTTTTTCTTCTCTCATTATTTAGGACTCAACCTACCGTAAGATTTACACTTAATTAGGACTTATCCGCGCGTAGAACTCACTCATGAGTAGCACTAACCAGCGCGTAGCACTTACCCGTAAGTAGTACTTACCCATGTGTAGGACTTACCCATATGTAAGACTTCCGTGTGTAAGACTTATCCGTAAGTAACACTTACCCATGTGTAGGACTTACCTGTAAGTAACACTTACCAACGGTTAGTACTACTTACCCATATGGAGGACATGTAGGAGGCTGTACGGTTGTCTGATTACCGCTAACTCTTCTTGTGATGTTATGGTTAGAATACTGTATAAGTAGTACTTACCCGTAAGTAGGACATGTAGGAGGCTGTACAGCTGTCTGATTACCGCTTACTCTTCTTGTGATGTTATGGTTAGAATACTGTATAAGTAGTACTTACCCGTATGTAGGACATGTAGGAGGCTGTACAGCTGTCTGATTACCGCTTACTCTTCTTGTGATGTTATGGTTAGAATACTGTATAAGTAGTACTTACCCGTAAGTAGGACATGTAGGAGGCTGTACAGTTGTCTGATTACCGCTAACTCTTCTTGTGATGTTATGGTTAGAATACTGTATAAGTAGTACTTACCCGTATGTAGGACATGTAGGAGGCTGTACAGCTGTCTGATTACCGCTAACTCTTCTTGTGATGTTATGGTTAGAATACTGTACAAGTAGTACTTACCCATATGTAGGACATGTAGGAGGCTGTACAGTTGTCTGATTACCGCTAACTCTTCTTGTGATGTTATGGTTAGAATACTGTATAAGTAGTACTTACCTGTATGTAGGACATGTAGGAGGCTGTACAGTGGTCTGATTACCACTAACTCTTCTTGTGATGTTATGGTTAGAATACTGTACAAGTAGTACTTACCTGTATGTAGGACATGTAGGAGGCTGTACAGTTGTCTGATTACCGCTTACTCTTCTTGTGATGTTATGGTTAGAATACTGTACAAGTAGTACTTACCCGTATGTAGGACATGTAGGAGGCTGTACAGTGGTCTGATTACCGCTTACTCTTCTTGTGATGTTATGGTTAGAATACTGTATAAGTAGTACTTACCCGTAAGTAGGACATGTAGGAGGCTGTACAGTTGTCTGATTACCGCTTACTCTTCTTGTGATGTTATGGTTAGAATACTGTATAAGTAGTACTTACCCGTAAGTAGGACATGTAGGAGGCTGTACGGTGGTCTGATTACCGCTAACTCTTCTTGTGATGTTATGGTTAGAATACTGTATAAGTAGTACTTACCCGTAAGTAGGACATGTAGGAGGCTGTACGGTGGTCTGATTACCGCTAACTCTTCTTGTGATGTTATGGTTAGAATACTGTATAAGTAGTACTTACCCGTAAGTAGGACATGTAGGAGGCTGTACAGTTGTCTGATTACCGCTTACTCTTCTTGTGATGTTATGGTTAGAATACTGTATAAGTAGTACTTACCCGTAAGTAGGACATGTAGGAGGCTGTACGGTGGTCTGATTACCGCTAACTCTTCTTGTGATGTTATGGTTAGAATACTGTATAAGTAGTACTTACCCGTAAGTAGGACATGTAGGAGGCTGTACAGCTGTCTGATTACCGCTTACTCTTCTTGTGATGTTATGGTTAGAATACTGTACAAGTAGTACTTACCCATATGTAGGACATGTAGGAGGCTGTACAGTTGTCTGATTACCGCTAACTCTTCTTGTGATGTTATGGTTAGAATACTGTACAAGTAGTACTTACCCGTATGTAGGACATGTAGGAGGCTGTACAGTTGTCTGATTACCGCTTACTCTTCTTGTGATGTTATGGTTAGAATACTGTATAAGTAGTACTTACCCGTAAGTAGGACATGTAGGAGGCTGTACAGCTGTCTGATTACCGCTTACTCTTCTTGTGATGTTATGGTTAGAATACTGTACAAGTAGTACTTACCTGTATGTAGGACATGTAGGAGGCTGTACAGTTGTCTGATTACCGCTTACTCTTCTTGTGATGTTATGGTTAGAATACTGTACAAGTAGTACTTACCCATATGGAGGACATGTAGGAGGCTGTACAGTTGTCTGATTACCGCTAACTCTTCTTGTGATGTTATGGTTAGAATACTGTACAAGTACTACTTACCCATATGTAGGACATGTAGGAGGCTGTACAGTTGTCTGATTACCGCTAACTCTTCTTGTGATGTTATGGTTAGAATACTGTATAAGTATTACTTACCCGTATGTAGGACATGTAGGAGGCTGTACAGTTGTCTGATTACCGCTAACTCTTCTTGTGATGTTATGGTTAGGGTACTGTATAAGTATTACTTACCCGTATGTAGGACATGTAGGAGGCTGTACAGTGGTCTGATTACCGCTTACTCTTCTTGTGATGTTATGGTTAGAATACTGTATAAGTAGTACTTACCCGTAAGTAGGACATGTAGGAGGCTGTACGGTGGTCTGATTACCGCTAACTCTTCTTGTGATGTTATGGTTAGAATACTGTACAAGTAGTACTTACCCATATGTAGGACATGTAGGAGGCTGTACAGTTGTCTGATTACCGCTAACTCTTCTTGTGATGTTATGGTTAGAATACTGTACAAGTAGTACTTACCCGTATGTAGGACATGTAGGAGGCTGTACAGTTGTCTGATTACCGCTTACTCTTCTTGTGATGTTATGGTTAGAATACTGTATAAGTAGTACTTACCCGTAAGTAGGACATGTAGGAGGCTGTACAGCTGTCTGATTACCGCTTACTCTTCTTGTGATGTTATGGTTAGAATACTGTACAAGTAGTACTTACCTGTATGTAGGACATGTAGGAGGCTGTACAGTTGTCTGATTACCGCTAACTCTTCTTGTGATGTTATGGTTAGAATACTGTATAAGTATTACTTACCCGTATGTAGGACATGTAGGAGGCTGTACAGTTGTCTGATTACCGCTAACTCTTCTTGTGATGTTATGGTTAGAATACTGTATAAGTATTACTTACCCGTATGTAGGACATGTAGGAGGCTGTACAGTTGTCTGATTACCGCTAACTCTTCTTGTGATGTTATGGTTAGGGTACTGTATAAGTATTACTTACCCGTATGTAGGACATGTAGGAGGCTGTACAGTTGTCTGATTACCGCTAACTCTTCTTGTGATGTTATGGTTAGAATACTGTACAAGTACTACTTACCCATATGTAGGACATGTAGGAGGCTGTACAGTTGTCTGATTACCGCTAACTCTTCTTGTGATGTTATGGTTAGAATACTGTATAAGTATTACTTACCCGTATGTAGGACATGTAGGAGGCTGTACAGTTGTCTGATTACCGCTAACTCTTCTTGTGATGTTATGGTTAGGGTACTGTATAAGTATTACTTACCCGTATGTAGGACATGTAGGAGGCTGTACAGTTGTCTGATTACCGCTAACTCTTCTTGTGATGTTATGGTTAGAATACTGTATAAGTATTACTTACCCGTATGTAGGACATGTAGGAGGCTGTACAGTTGTCTGATTACCGCTAACTCTTCTTGTGATGTTATGGTTAGGGTACTGTATAAGTATTACTTACCCGTATGTAGGACATGTAGGAGGCTGTACAGTGGTCTGATTACCGCTTACTCTTCTTGTGATGTTATGGTTAGAATACTGTATAAGTAGTACTTACCCGTAAGTAGGACATGTAGGAGGCTGTACAGTTGTCTGATTACCGCTTACTCTTCTTGTGATGTTATGGTTAGAATACTGTATAAGTAGTACTTACCCGTAAGTAGGACATGTAGGAGGCTGTACGGTGGTCTGATTACCGCTAACTCTTCTTGTGATGTTATGGTTAGAATACTGTATAAGTAGTACTTACCCGTAAGTAGGACATGTAGGAGGCTGTACGGTGGTCTGATTACCGCTAACTCTTCTTGTGATGTTATGGTTAGAATACTGTATAAGTAGTACTTACCCGTAAGTAGGACATGTAGGAGGCTGTACAGTTGTCTGATTACCGCTAACTCTTCTTGTGATGTTATGGTTAGAATACTGTACAAGTAGTACTTACCCGTATGTAGGACATGTAGGAGGCTGTACAGTTGTCTGATTACCGCTTACTCTTCTTGTGATGTTATGGTTAGAATACTGTATAAGTAGTACTTACCCGTATGTAGGACATGTAGGAGGCTGTACAGTTGTCTGATTACCGCTTACTCCTCTTGTGATGTTATGGTTAGAATACTGTACAAGTAGTACTTACCCATATGTAGGACATGTAGGAGGCTGTACAGTGGTCTGATTACCGCTTACTCTTCTTGTGATGTTATGGTTAGAATACTGTATAAGTAGTACTTACCCATATGTAGGACATGTAGGAGGCTGTACAGTGGTCTGATTACCGCTTACTCTTCTTGTGATGTTATGGTTAGAATACTGTATAAGTAGTACTTACCCGTAAGTAGGACATGTAGGAGGCTGTACAGCTGTCTGATTACCGCTTACTCTTCTTGTGATGTTATGGTTAGAATACTGTACAAGTAGTACTTACCCGTAAGTAGGACATGTAGGAGGTTGTACGGTGGTCTGATTACCGCTTACTCTTCTTGTGATGTCATGGTTAGAATACTGTATAAGTAGTACTTACCCATATGTAGGACATGTAGGAGGCTGTACAGTGGTCTGATTACCGCTTACTCTTCTTGTGATGTTATGGTTAGAATACTGTATAAGTAGTACTTACCCATATGTAGGACATGTAGGAGGCTGTACAGTGGTCTGATTACCGCTTACTCTTCTTGTGATGTTATGGTTAGAATACTGTATAAGTAGTACTTACCCGTAAGTAGGACATGTAGGAGGCTGTACAGCTGTCTGATTACCGCTTACTCTTCTTGTGATGTTATGGTTAGAATACTGTACAAGTAGTACTTACCCATATGTAGGACATGTAGGAGGCTGTACAGTGGTCTGATTACCGCTTACTCTTCTTGTGATGTTATGGTTAGAATACTGTATAAGTAGTACTTACCCATATGTAGGACATGTAGGAGGCTGTACAGTGGTCTGATTACCGCTTACTCTTCTTGTGATGTTATGGTTAGAATACTGTATAAGTAGTACTTACCCGTAAGTAGGACATGTAGGAGGCTGTACAGCTGTCTGATTACCGCTTACTCTTCTTGTGATGTTATGGTTAGAATACTGTATAAGTAGTACTTACCCGTAAGTAGGACATGTAGGAGGCTGTACGGTGGTCTGATTACCGCTAACTCTTCTTGTGATGTTATGGTTAGAATACTGTATAAGTAGTACTTACCCGTAAGTAGGACATGTAGGAGGCTGTACAGTGGTCTGATTACCGCTAACTCTTCTTGTGATGTTATGGTTAGAATACTGTACAAGTAGTACTTACCCGTAAGTAGGACATGTAGGAGGCTGTACAGCTGTCTGATTACCGCTTACTCTTCTTGTGATGTTATGGTTAGGATACTGTACAAGTAGATCTATATGAGATCCTGTCCTCACATTGAGAGTCAGACCACACCCAGATGGGTTAAAGCTAGGAGTAGTACACGTTATATGTGTGATGGGCTCGATCACCTGAACTATCCTTACAAAGTGTATATCTGTCGTAGAGTTACCAATCTTAGCATATACCTGACAATATAATAACACTGACTATAACATGCAATAAGTACTCAACATATATATCAGTCAACCCACCAAATATAAAACTCAAGTAGTGAAATTAAATATTATAGATTATACTCAGATTGTTCTGATTGCTCAGAGAGTGAGTTGGTACGCAGGAGAGAGAAGATCTTGATGGTACTATGGTACTTTGTTATTATAATTCCTTGGAACTGCAGTAGAATAGTACCCTAGTACTACGGCTCACAGTGAACCACTTACATTGATAGTATATGTATCCGCTTTAATGAATGTTATCTCAGCTGTAGAATTCAGTTGATCTACAGATTCATCAATATGAGCCACAGATCCACGCTGGGAGGATGTTGCATTCCATACGAACTCTGCACCGACCCCCGACTCCAGACTAGCTGTGAAGGTCAGTACTGAGTGGGTCTGAGTCTTTAGTATAGTCTGTGATGTTGAGACATGCAGAGCGCCGAGAGGTTCTGTTATCAGGATAAATAGATCCTCGCTTAGTGGGTGTGAGACTGTAATATAAAATATAATAAGTCCGTAGTGTGAGTGAGTGGAGTTGTCCTATCATATGGTTTGTTGTCACAGTGTTGTTATGCACGTACAAACTACTAACGAGTTACCATCATTCTACCCTGACCTATATATGACAGACACTGACTTGACCTGTGACCTTGGGCAGACCACTCATTAGGCACTTTGTCTGCTGACTGTTATTGTAAGTGGACTGCCATCCTGTACTGTATGTGTATGTACAATTATACATATCAGATAGTAGAAGCAGTAATTGTATTGGGATGAGACCACTTGATTGACCAAACATACAGCAGTGGCCATCAATATGCGATTTTATTACTTAGCACTCATAGTTCACATGACCATGTTACTTTTTGTCCAATAAACTCGTCTTTGTTCACTATTTGGTTGACAAATATTACCGACAGCGGTATACATTTTATGTCTTTTATTCCCATTTTGGGCATGAATCATCTTTAATCTTCTATGCCCTTGTTTTGATCAACAGTTTTGCTTGAGAGTTCTGAACGACAAGCAGCATTCTCTCTGATCTGAATAGAATCTTATATTTCTGCCGTAAATAGACGACAATGTAATCGGAATAATATTATCTATATTTTACTGGCATTTTACACGGCCTTGGAGCCAAGTTACTTTAACTTACTACAGAAATAATGTAAGTAAATTTTTTTATAGAGTCATTATTGTTTTACTTGAACTTAATCTTGGGATGTCGGAGTTACAGTTTTTAGTACCGGTTCTTTATCAGTTGGTTAAATCGGCTCATAAATGTGACTTAGCAGCAATAATTAGTTGTATCATTATTATAATTATCCTTATTCCTTGCAGATATACAACGTATCAAGATAATATGTAGAGGTATCTGGCTACGTGCCATATCCGGCAGTAGTTTTAATATAAGTTCAGATAATTTTATTGCTTTTAAGAACTGTAATTAAAATCTTTTTAAAAAATTTTGAATTGTGAATTTTCAGATTTCTATTTAAACTTCTTGCTTTTATTTGTCTTCATTGTCATAATTTTAGCACCATACAGTAATTAATGTCGAAGAGTTTACTACCGGTCCGTTGATTCCTACCGCCTGTTTGTACTATACCAATACAGTAATGTAAGATTACATTGATTGTTATATGTATGAATATATTACCTGTGAGCTGGTTCCACACAGAGCAGATAACTCTAAACTGTCCAGTCTGGTTAGCAGTGTACGTAAGTAAGTCAGCTCGTGGTCCAGATGTCTATAAAATACAGAGTAAGTTAGATACAGAGTCAGGCTTACAGGAACAGGATACAAACATCTCATCAAACTTATAACAAAGCTTGTACGCAGTCTGAACAGAGACTATGGATATATCTATAGTCTCTGGTCAAACAAAAGAGACTAGGATATTGTAAGAAGAGTACAGTATAGTAAGAGCAAACGGGAGAGATCGAGAGAAAATACAAGAGATCGTGAGAGAACGGGAGAGAACGAGAGAGAATACAAGAGTACAGTAATATCTCACCTCATATAAGATGTTATCATTGATAAGCTCCTTGATCTGCCAGCGTACAGTTCTGTACTGTGATATCTGGTTAGCAGGCCACGTAGCTCTTATACTTACTACACTACCTAGCTCATAACTTCGAGCCCCTTCTAATTCAGGTGATCTCATATCCTTATATACTGTAAGTAAGAAGTAAGTCAATATAACTTAGATATAGAATCTATCATCAAGGTTAAGGCATGTATTTATCATGTGTACATGTTCACTGGTTATTTTGCAAACCACATTAAGAATATGGGTAAAGGGTCATTAGGATAACAAGGCCACTCAGTGATGTTTATACATTCTTCTTAGTAATTAGTTACGTTTTTTTGAGTTATCTCCCCTCATGTCAGACAGCAAGGAGTGGGACAACTCTCACATATGATCAGTTTTTCCATAAACCACAGACAGTAGAGTTATCATAAATAATAAAAACATTATACAGGATGTTTAGTATATACCATAGCTCAGGGTATAACACACTGCAGCACTGCAGGACCCGGACACATATAATTACAAACCTTTAAACGACTGTGCCAGCGATCCGGTGATCCTATCAGATGACGCGACGTTATACACGCTCCAGCTTACTGTATATTCTCCTTCTGTTATAGTCTCAGAGATAAAGTTAATCAGTCTGTTAAACCTAAATAAACATCCGTCTCCCGGCTCATAGATAGAGCTGATTATATCCGAAACTGGGTATGAGGTGTTAGGTCTACAATAATACATAAAATCTGCATCATACAGTGTACTATGATACAGTGTACTATGATATATTACCATACAGTATGTAAGCACTGCCATTACTTAGTGTAATAAGACTTACCTATTATCGATATTTCTCCACACCATATCATCTACTATGCCCCAGGTATGCTGAGTATATCCGTCTCCCATATCTATCTCTATATAAGTATAATATCTGAGAGATGTCTGAACCTCTACTGTTATATTGAGTGGTGTGTAGAAGCCGACAGCGTACTGATTGTCTGGATATGTGAGAGTGGCGCTGACAATGTTACGCTGCACAGCTATAACAGTTAGATTGTAGACTGAGCTGCCGAATGGATTAGTAAAGTTAACTTGTACGTGATGAAGTCCTGCTGTACTGAATGTGTGTGTCTGAATAATATAATAATATCAATCAGAGTATCGGCTAATTATTACCTAATATCATTGTTATCTGTGCACATGAAAAAAAACCAACCAGGAATCATTCATATGGCACAAAATATCATTACACAGAAAGTTAATACTCTATTACTATTTCATATCTGAACTCCTGTGCATAGCAGCGTTAGTCACATTTACAGAAGTTGAACTATGAAATAACACCATGACAAAAATAAATCTCTGGGAAGCAAAAGGCTTTATTTTTAAGCATTAGCGGGGTCAATCGGCCTTACAGTGACTACGATTCAATAGACGTGTCAGTTTAATGGGTTTGTACAGTACAGTCCACTTATTACCTTATAACTATACCATACATGAGCAGGAGGGAGCAACTCTAATGTGTTACAAAATAATTTGGTAAAGGTTAATCTGGCAGTAACAGCACTCATGTCTGAGCGAAGCCTTCAATATATGTGCAGGTCTTCCCATCAATGTCAAAATTCAAAATTGAGTGATAATATTCTACAGACAAACACGCAGCTCATAACTAACCTGTTCTGATTGGTAACACTGTGTTGAGCAGCTTTGAGGATTAATCGTATCGTTGATATACTGCACAGTACCTTCCTCATTAAAACTCCAGAGAAAAGTCATATTAATACCCTGTCCTACTGATGCTGTGAAACGTGTCGGCACTCCGACATAAACCTGCAAACACACACATATATACACACAGTATGCACAGGGAAATCACTCTCTCCCAACAACAGATAATTCTGACTTGGGGATTTTTCCTAGCCGGCCAGGGACAAGATATTTAATCAAATTACCTAGCCCCTAGAATACTTTAACCATACTGTTCGTAAGACTATCGCTCTAAATTTGAAGGAATGTTTGCCTATGAGTTAGCACCAGATTTCTGTCAACATATTATCTTTGAGAAGTGGTGAATTTTCAAGTTTTGGGTAGAGTTGTAATCACTAGTACCTGTACCTTTGTACCTTTGTAGTACCTTTGTAGTACCTGTACCATACCTTAGTAGTAGGCTGATGGGGTGTTTGACTATTAGCTGATTGTAGGCTAGAGTATAGAGATGTAGGTAGACATGTTGGTAAGTCTGAACTCTTCTCAGCTGATACTATATCTACTAATGTGGGATATTCATGAGATATCTGTACACTAGTAGTCTCATTACTTACATCCCAGGCTGTCCTTACCACCACAGCTACAAAATAACATCAGGATAATGTGAAGAAACTGAGGCTATCATCATACACTGATTGAGATACTTATCCATAATTAGCTGACACCTAATCTCAACTTTGTGACGTATATTTCTGGGATTTATGTCAGCTGCTCAATAATCATTTCATAGAATACAGTTATCTTGGAATCTTTTGATGATTAGCTACATGATTGATTTCCATCATCAAATTATAAAAATAAGACCCGCCGAGCATACAAAACAGCACACAGGGCACAGTACACAGTATACTGTAACAGTATAGGACATATCAGTACCCAGTATCTCTGATTCTGTCCCTACTTTAACCTTTGGTGGTCAGACAGGGTGTAGAAACAGGCGATAATGAGGCCAGTACAGGACATGGCCAGAATCAACTTGTTAAATGTTATATCAGTCATGGTAAAGAGAATTCTCTATGTCTAGATATTATCTCATTAAGTATCTACAGTTTGAATGATTTCATATTCATCAACGAATACATACCTATCTCATAAGTATCCTCATAGGTAAACATAGCCTCAAAGTTACATACAGCAGTGACAGGTGAGGATGGGGACGGTGTACCTGTACCCTGACTAGTATATGATAGACTGTGAGGTATTGAGTTATCCTGTGATGCTTGTTTAGTTATACGATCTGTATGGTTGATGACACTAAACTCACAGTAAACTGGTACTGGAGTTAGGGGATCTTCTTCATCTAACTCTAAACCTGCCAATCACAGATACAGATACAAAATATAACATAGGGGGGGGGGATGGGGTTAGATAACTCCTCAGCTTTTATTAATATACACTATCCTGCTGATAACACCCCGAGCTCATTGTATAATATATACAGGGGAGATAAATAAACAATATAAGGAGACGATGTGATTCATGTCAGCTTTGTGACAGCGTGAGACGACATCTCATCCTAAGATAACCACATGACTACACTGCGCTAAATATCAGCATAAGATTCATCTACCATCGTGTGCAGATCATCATAAAAATTAAAATCTATCAGAATAGATATATTGTCACCCTCTAATTATACAAGGCTTCAGGTATTTATCACAAGGAGTAGGTAGCATGATTTATAGCAGTCAGTGATAGATACTCACACCAACCTGACACAACCCTCCTTACAACACACTGCAGCTTACTGCTTACTGCTTACTGCTTACAGTGTCTAAACAAACTACCATTTATAATGACAAACTCAATGAGGCGCCTAACAGACAAGGCTTTAATTATAGAGCCCACAAGTAACAATGAATAACAATGAATAACGATGCACACATCACCATTCTACTATTCACAGCTCACAGTCTTGTCTGCGGCTACCATCGAATCTCGCTGAGTCTGAGCTACCCTGAGTCTGAGCTACCCTGAGTCTGAGCTACCCTGAGGCTGAAACCGTATTTGAGGCTGTTAGCTTCATGTATTGCAATTTTTAGGAAGATGTAAGGACCATTTTGATCTGTGTAATTTTATGACACGATCACTATATTATGATATATCCGATAATCACACACACTCGTGTAGAGAATTATACTTGTATAACACAGAGTAAGGATATACATATATATCCTTACTCTGGGCATGTCCCCAGGAGGTACACAGAACTCATTTAGTTTGGGAATAGACTTCCAAATATTGTCCCATTGTTCCATGAGGATATAAAATTCTACCCTAACCAGTGGAAGTTTGATGAATAATAAATAAATAATGGTTTACACGTATGGTAATTTAGTCAAGAACCGTGACTACCGATGTACTACCGATGTACATCTGAATAAAATAAGACAATAAGTAACTGCAGTACAATAAGGTATATCAGACATTTGGGCGTATTAAGTGGCATCAATCAAAAACCTAACAGGTATGAATAACTTTAATTCAGTTAAAATTTCAACTTAAAAATCTAATGGACAGTGTGAAGGTTTATCATCTGTGTCCACCAAACAGATCTTATTTCACACATCATAGATAAAGGTGTGCGGATGGGGGATGATGAATAATTTGCGTAGCTTTAGATTAAGTTAGATCCAGTTTTCTCCCCCCCCCCCACCACTGATAAGTTGCCACTAATCAATGGCGGAAGTAATTCCGAATACAGGGAAACTGGATCAAACTTGGTCTAGTGTCTAGTTAAGAAGTATATGTTAAATATGGAATAAGAAGAGTAAGTTTATATTATACATTATCTCTCACCCTCCCTCCCTCTATACCCAGACGACCAGAGGCAGACAAACCCCAACTGCAACAATCCCTCGATTCTTAATCTGAATCAGTCATCAAACTTGGCTTGTAACCCAAGTTTTTGTTAGCTGAGACTGTGGATTACTTGCCCAGTAGGTTTGTTACTACTTGCCCTGCAACAACAATTTCTGCAGACGTCTAGCAATGATTGTTAGAGGAGTCCTACCTACCATTGGGATATATAGAGCGGATTCTCCTCTAAGTAACGGCTGGCTCAGTTCTAACCGCCGATATGAAGTATTAGGAGGAGGTAGTCTTACTTACCAAACCGCCGATATGAAGTATTAGGAGGAGGTAGTCTTACTTACCAAACCGCCGATATGAAGTATTAGGAGGAGGTAGTCTTACTTACCAAACCGCCGATATGAAGTATTAGGAGGAGGTAGTCTTACTTACCAAACCGCCGATATGAAGTATTAGGAGGAGGTAGTCTTACTTACCAAACCGCCGATATGAAGTATTAGGAGGAGGTAGTCTTACTTACCAAACCGCCGATATGAAGTATTAGGAGGAGGTAGTCTTACTTACCAAACCGCCGATATGAAGTATTAGGAGGAGGTAGTCTTACTTACCAAACCGCCGATATGAAGTATTAGGAGGAGGTAGTCTTACTTACCAAACCGCCGATATGAAGTATTAGGAGGAGGTAGTCTTACTTACCAAACGGATGATTGAAGTGTATGGAAGCTGTGAAGAGTAGAAGACGAGCAGTGAATTGTTTATTAGGCTCTATTATAGAGATCTGCTGGAGTCTGGGCGTCAGACTACTCATGTATATAGAGGCATACTCTAACTGCTCAGACTGTGATGAGCCACATGGTAAATCTCCAGAGCACCTGTCGGGATATCAGTAATACCAAATACCAGAAGGCCTACTCACACACTGTGTGGGGCAACAATATACAGCAGTGCAATATCTTATTGAACAAAATCATATCCAAATATTACATGATCAGATACTTTTACCTGAAGAGTTAAAATGGCACGTCCTCAGCATAGCTATAAAATAGTATATAGCCTATCAACAATATGGCATACTAGGGCCATACACATAGGATTTATAATTGGGACAGCACGAACCATATTTTAGCGCTAAGTCTTGGATAGGTTGCGCTTAGTCCATAAACATATAACAGCCTATATATATATAGGCTTACCTATTATAATGGTAGGCCTATATATTATATAGTCCTACCATTATGGGTAAGCTTTACATACAGTACTAGTCATAAGCACATATAAAACAATTATATATATGGTAGATAATAATGTGTATGATACTGATATACAGTATGGATTATAGATGAACACACAGAGATGATGTATCTACAGTCTAACTTACCTGACATCACAAGAGCTTCTGTTAGATGTGATCTCTAATAACTCTATACTGTCTATACAGTAAAACCGCGTATCGTTCAGTATAACGACATACTCAAATCTACAATTACATGTATCATATATATATATATATATATATATATATATATATATATTACACACCATATTTCATTTATGTAATACATATCAAATATAATATACATCATATATACTATAGTTTATTTATTATAATAATCGCAACGTCAATCTCTTCTAACTCATTACATGTTGTAAGGTCTAGAAGCGTAAACGTAGTAAGATTTTAGTTTCACTTCACACCATCACTGAGGGATACCTGGTATCAGTTTTTTTGCCTGTCTACAGTGTCTCGGTTCACAAAGTATTGACTTTGTTATTAATCTCTTATATATAAGAATTATAATCTGTGAGAGTCAGTCAGTTTTAGGAAGAGATTATAGAGCATTATATTACTATAAGATAAGATTACACAGGCAGGTAGTGGTATATACACCCAAGGGTTACTCTCAGGTAACCCTTCATATAGATATATCAGTAAGCTAGGCCAGTGTTAGCTAGACCAGCCATCTGGTTGAATGCGTTTGTATCAGTTAGTGACAATGGTATAGAAGGAAATGCCACAGATAAATATTAATACATCCATCATCCAGTCCTAGTGTGTATATAATCCTGAGCCGTCCCATCAGGTGACAGCCTGAGTAACTGATCACCTCATGCCCCCCCCCCCCCCCCCCGCCACAGGTAAACCCTCGTCATATTAAGGTTAGGATCTACCTGAGATTAGAGCCAATCAAACAGTAACATACCAGGAAACACAAGTTATACATGAGATGGGTTACCTACTCAGAGCAAGAACAAGGCTCAGTCTGTAGTCTGTAAATTTAGTTCATATTTTTTACCAATGAGCATAATAGCTGTGAGTCTAAAAGGCTTCAGGATTATCACTGATGAGTGGTCAATAAGTGATAGCTTGGAGTCAAAACAACATCAGCTCATATCAGACAATCACATTACTAGTCTGCTGCCGCGAGTGTAATATCAGACACATAATGTCATACACATTACTACACATTACTCACATATCTCATGTATTGTTCTGCTCAGTAATATAAACTATTAGTGGTCAGCCTGTGGTTATAAGGTTATAGACTAGTTAGACTAAGTATTATATGTGTGAGAGACTAAAACCTCAATAGGATAATCACTTCAAAAATAACAATCAAGGAAAAAAATACTGATCGGCTCAGTGATAAAAATGTAAAGTGAAGAGGTTGTTTATTGAGAAGTCATTGGCCTGAGACCATTCTCCCTGCTGAGACCAGAGAGAGCCGGAGAGAGGCTTGGCAGTCTTATAACCAGTACTTAGCCATAGTGAGGCCTGTCAGTAGCCAAGTGTGAGCTCTGTCAATAATGTGCAGGGTTTAACACAATTTTTTTTTCACAAGCACAATAATTAAGTCAGCAATCCATCGACATAGTTTAACAATTCTAGGAGAACCCCTTGACCAAACTACCAATGGTATATTGTATTCAAGTCTTAGAGTATACCTACCCATGAGCGCTGCAGTGAGTCGATCCATACAGAGGCTGAGACTCGACTGTATTATAGTCTGTATAGTATTGTGTTATATTGAGTTGTAGCTCTGCTGGAGGCCTCTCTAATATCTCAGATAGTGTAATATTCTCATAGCCCTCCACAAGTAGGGGGCGGAGAGTATAACATCCCTGATACCATGTGTGTGAGCTGCTATACGCCCCTAGAAAAGATAATATCAGCAGATCGTTAGCTTGTAGGGGGAGGGAGTGGGGGAGCTGGTGGTTAGTAGGGAGAGAGCAGCCTGAAGATTCCAAATATATATTTGGTGATTAATTTGTACATTAATTTCATATTTCATATTGTCCCGTTAGACTGATAAATTACACAACCAGAGTTCCGTGTCCTGGCTGGTCAGACGCAACATCGTCTCAACTGAGCAGCTCAAATAGGACTAAACAGTCACTGTGATAACAGAGTAATATATGATCAGCTGTGGGAGTAAAATTTACACTAGTTAGGCATAAATGTCGTGTGAGTGGTAGGGTTTATATTATTACAGTATAGAATTTACCAGAAGATGGTTACATATATATAATCCTAATGATGTGCGGATCAGATACACTGGCCTATTATCTAGTAGCTATTAAAGTTATAAATATATCTTATTATCTCTGCATTAATCTAGCTCTTTGTCTAACACAGTACAGCTTCTTCTATATTACATTAAAATTAATAGTAGTAAGTAAGCCTCCTATTAATATCTCTAAATTACCAAACTGTTTAACTATATCAATTGAACTTAAAAAGATAATTTATAGCATGAGTAGAACGGCCAGTCTGTGTGATCACCACTTGTTCTAGCAAGTTACTCCTTGGTTGTAGTGATTGTATATTTATTATAAAGTTTTACTTTTTTCTGTTTGGTCACAATTTTACTCTAATCGAAAGATACATCGACTGACACAGACTCTAACAGACTCTAACAGACTCTAACAGACTCTAACAGACTCTAACAGACTCTAACAGACTCTAACAGACTCTAACAGACTCTAACAGACTCTAACAGACTCTAACAGACTCTAACAGACTCTAACAGACTCTAACAGTACTTTTCTTATTCTGGCAGCCAGTTTATTATTTCTTCTTCTCAGCTAGCTAACTAAAGGGAGTATTGAGAATGCTGATGTATTACAGTGACAGGTACTCAGTGCTTTACAGTGACAGGTACCCAGTGCTTTACAGTGCTGTGTCTCATATCTATGTTTATATCATAGGCCTACAGTAGGCTAAGCAGCACAGCAGAACACTAAGCTCCCATGCCACTAGAGTTATATAATATCTTAAATTAACCCTTCAATCTAATGGCATGAAAGTACCCACTTATTATCTAAGTGCAAAGTGAAAATCTGTCTCCTCCACTCTACATACTAACTGGATACTAACATACAGAAAGGAAAATGTCAACAACTCTCCTGTGTTTGAATTAGTTAATGTCACACGCACACACTCGCACACACTCGCACAATGAGTGACAATAAGTTACAGAGGCATTTAGATCGCTTATTTATAAAACATTCAAATCAGCTCAAATAAAATCCACAACATCTGCTGCATCCTATTCCTGTTAGATAGACTAAAAAACTGACCACTAATCAAAATACCTTCTCAATATAGCCAACTAAGAATAAATCTTGTCTGCTAACTGCCGGTATTTACTGGTATTTACTAACATATCCACTCTTTACGCAGGCCTATCTGATCTGATGAACACACTGTCTAGTACTAGGTATATCAGATATTCCCGGCCGGCCTCTGATCTGTACTGTATAAATCTATAAATCTATAAATCTATAAATCTATGGGTGGTGCCTTACTATCGCTATGAGTATGTTACACAACATAGTATCACGTCATGTGCCTGCAGCTGTAGTAATAATAGGCTATGTTCCCCTTCTTATTAGGGTATGTATAACATGTAACACCACGAGTGAACCTCTGCTGAGCTAATAAGTACAAATTAGATCCATGCTCACAACCTCACATGAGAGTAAATGTCTAAGCAGTGCTCAGTGAGGTTATTACAGCTAAGTTAGGCCTATAGTGTATCTGAGTCGGTCCTCGCTAAACTCACTCCAAAAACTAGCGGAGAGGATCTAATGTCAAGTGTACACATATCATGTATTTTCATCAAAATAGAGTTCAATTAGTAATGGCAAGTTATTGAATGCAGCTTATAAAATAAAATGATGTTTTGTATATATAAAATTTGTAGATGATTTGTCGGCATCATGCAGAACTTCCCAGTTCCATATATGATAAGTACCCATTTTTATCAAAGTCCTGAATGTAGCATTACATTATTACATTACATTATTACATTGAGTCAAGTTTATTCTGACTAGAGTGAACTTGAACGCTTTATCACCCCACTCTCCGCCGTCTCCGGTGGTCCAACATTTCCTCTCATTCTCAAGCTTATTAGCTGGCCAAAATTAATGTCTCATGTCGATGGCGCTAATTTACAAGCTCACTATTCACTACTCGGAGTCTTGCACCCGCATCCCACAGCACAGTCGATCTCACTATGGCTACCCTACGTAACACAGTGTATGTTTCAGAGTTATTGGCCTAACATGGCCCATTGCTGGGTCCCGTTGTGGTGTTTAAACCGTCTTTCCATGAGTCAGTATATCATACCTAGCTTTGAGCCTTAAAGTATTCACCTTCTCAATAGCTGATATATATGGTTCTTGTTTAATTGCGAGGTGGTCTTTAACATATTAGCAAATAAAACTATTCCATTCCAACTCCAACACAATCACACACAGGAGTGAGAGCGCTCCATGGTCACATGCCTGGAATTGTTTACTAATTTTGATCGAAAATGTTCATTGTTCTGACACTGACATCTATGCCTATTATTTCTATGTATAACATGTTTAGAGAATCTATGAATAAAAACAACACATAGATAGGGCTACATATCAATCAATCACAATCCACAATATTGTCACTGGAGGATAGCAAGCAACAGCCTCTGACCAATGAACACCCAAGTCCGTAGTTCATTGGTTGGACTGTTGATACTACAGGTAAGTTACTAAGAAATGTGGAATACAACATCACAGGGGAAAGAGTACCTATTATTACTTATGTTATTCATTGATTGTAACTAATACCTTAACTTAACCGAGACCCTCACAATCTAATGCTATCCTACTCATTCATGACAGGCTACTACACCCCATTCCAATTCTTCCTAACAGTAACTGTTATTTACAGATAGAACAATGATGAACTCCCACTCATTCATTGGTTAGACTAGACTTACTTAGAAAGAAGAGTCTGTTATGGGTTAACTAACAGTAACTCACTCTCAGCTTACCTTCAAAATATGATGATGATAATAAAAGCACAGAGATTAACTGTAATTGACTCCATTTAAAGGTCATAATTACTCAGTGATTATCCTGTGAGTCATTAGACGCATGGCCTTGTTGATATATCCACAGAGAAAGTATATATCCACAGTGTGTTAACTCCTTTTACACAACACGATATGTTTTGATGTTGTTCTCATTTCTGTTTACCACTTTCACATTGCCACTTTTCTCTAAAGTGAAACTAGTTTAGTATTATATTCATACACAAAATCTGACTCCCATCTAATGAAGTGTCATTGACAATTATAGAAAATTTTGATAATTATTAAAACTTTTGATTATATTGTCTAAATATCTGATAATTATGGCATTATATGTGGGGATATTGTTGGTTTTAATGCGGAATGACATTCAAATAGAGCAGTAAAAAGGCAATACTAGGTCAGATATAATGAGCCCATGTGTTTTATTTCTTTCGGATTTCCCAGCATTTTTTCAACTTAAACTGTTGAAAATGGTAATAGTTCTTTGTGATTTTGATATGAGAAGATAACCATTGTGCATGAACATAATCCCTATAGATTGAATGTCTGAATCCTGTTAATCACACAAACAATGAAATAAATTGTGAAGTGAAATAGATTGGCATCCAACTCCAAGCAAAAAAACTCAAAAACTTGCTATTTTTTGAAGCATTAGTAGAATAGATATAATATATATATATAATATATTATATTGTATATAGTTACAGTAGTGTTAATATATAGAAATACTAGCTAGTGTCAGTAAAACACATCACCATGTTTACATGTGCATGAGTACGCTGTTGTATGGCTCTATGTCAAGGTTAGTAGAAAAAATGCATCATGCTATTAGTATTAGCAACTGAAATAGGCCTTCAAAAAAGGTTAACAAAAGATTCTCCTGTGGCAGGTTCCAGCAAATGGTGAGAATCTGGTTACACGATTTATGAAATGGACTGATTACCGATAGACGAGCCTGAAACATCGCTGGAACCTTCACCAGAAGCGATTACTCTACAGTATCAAGTATCAGTATGCCTAGGCCTGGCCCTATTCCATGTCACTCAATCCACAACCATTCTAGCTCAAGAACAAAGTGTAACTAGTATGTTTGTCAATCCCTATTTCTATATCAAGGATCGAGTGTTTATATAATCTTTATCTTCAGCTGTACAGACCTTAATCCATGGATGGCTTCAAAAGTTACAACTACGAATCAACTTCTCAATTTTTTATGTAAGTAGATCCGAATACTAGTGATTAAGTCTTTGTCTACGTAAGTCTCGCTATGTGAGTAGAGGATATTTCTCAAAAGTATTCTTCTATACTACATATACACATCATCGCGCTCATTTAATTATAACTCAAATCTGTAATTAGTATTTTAGTCTATCTAACCCATACTTCTGTTGGAAAGCTGGTATGTGCTCTTATGTTTCAGGTGGCTTTGCTGTTAGAGGCTATGGGTCACAAACAAGGTATGTCAAAATATTTCTAGCCTTGTATAAACAAGTGTAATTTCCATGAGGGGTTAGTTTACAACTTTTCACATGTTTGAAAGGTAAGTAGAAAACTCCTTGGTCAGGGTGGGTACATTCCTCTTATCCATTATAATTTTATGTGTATTATATATAAATGTCATATAAACGATATACATCAGGGTATTATTGTATACAAATATATCAGTCGGATAGCTCTTCTGATCTTAGGGCATTATACAGATATCATACAGAGCAGCGACAATTATCACACTACTCACGATATCGAATCATTAGAAAAGGAGATCAAATAATTCCCAAGTTCAAATTTTTTTCATGATTTGTGTTTATTTTTCGTAGGTTGAAGTTCATAATAGGTAGAGATGAGGCGGTACATACTGAATGCTGTCATGAACTCCTGAATAACCTTGATATACAGGTCAGCATAGTCATAATCTTATCGTTTATCGCTTGTCATTCTGGTCACATGCGCAGTAGGTTGTTTTACTAATCACATTTTAGCGGATCAGAAGGATTTTCTATAGACATGTCTGACGTTATATGATGATAATGGGAGACATTCTGTGCTGTTGAAAACCATATTTGGTCTCAAGTATGTACAGTGAGTCGGTGACCATGTGGTAACCCAGCTCTGCTTGTCATAAAACTAAATAAGCATAGCTTGGTTTACTATAAAAAGGTACCCTATCTCACTGAAGTGTTTTATTTAAACTGCCATTTGTCTTTTCTTGAAGCACCCCTTGGCTAGTATTGTGTTAGACTGTGTGTCTACATTTCACGAAAAGTATGGGTGTGGTGTGAGATCCCTACTTTGTCTCATACTGGCTTGGTACAGAGTCTATATAAGATTACTAGATCAAGTAAGTATAACTTTACTGGTAATGTTTGGTGTTTGTTGACAGATAATTACATCTTGATTATGAGTTAACGTCTTATATAATAATTACACGACTATGTGTTTGAATCAGTCTGGTTGACTTGTACCGAGTCCTGCGTTACTGATGCCCTCTTACTTATGATACTTTGAATACAACATTATTGATGTTTTTACTGTTGAATGACCAGCATGTATTTTGAATTTAATCGAAATGTTTGTTTTTTAGAACATACCCACTGCAGAGATCAGCCACACCTTAGATGACATATTTGAACTGATTATAAAACATGTTAACAGCAAAGCAATCTCAATCACAACAAATCTCTTTCCCCTAACTGCTCCCTTGACCTCTCCCCTGACATACACATCAGGAAGCGTTAATGACCAGGGGTTTGGTATCATTGAGCCTGTGAAGCCTCAAACCAACAGCGATATATCAGTAACAAAAACTGTGTCTGAGCAGAAGATACAGTCACAAGGCAGGAAATGGGATAACCTAACAGCAGGTCGGGGAAAAGAATCAAAGACAGACCAGCGAGTGTTAGACGATGATGTATCATGGTATTTTTTACCCACTGATAATAACTTGGACATTAAATTAGCTGAGTCTCTGAAAGCTACAGTTATTGTCGGAGATCATAACATTTCAAAAGGGCAAAGTTCACAAATACACAAGAGACCAGCGGCAGCAGCAGCTGCTACAGTCACAGTACATTCTGATGATGAGGACTTCGCTGACTGCTTCGATGACATTGAGTTGTCTTCTCCTGCTGAGATCGTGTCACATCAGCTGAGCTCAGATAATAAAACTGATAAAATCGATTGGCTGAACGAGGCGCTCAACTCTCTCAGCTCCAACACAGTTACAAAGAAACTTACCATTATATCAAGACACTCAATGCAGCTAGAAGATACATCTAACTACGAGCTACCTGAGTCCTTTAAACCAGACTATACATCTAACCCTTCACCATCTCAGTCATATAAACCAGACTATGCTAGTGTCGGGAATTCCCATCATTCCGATAAACATGAACCAGAACTGACTGCTCCTCTCAGCCCACACTCTACTGATAATCTGTCCACAGTAGAACCATTAGATGATAGATTCTCTCACTCTGACTACATGACAGTTATACCTCCCGATATAACCGTCTCAGATCTCACAGCTGCTTTAGCTAGAGATGATCCTCTCATCACAGATTTACTACATCAGATAATCAGTAAGCTAAGAGCTTCTGATAATCTAACCAGTAAATCACTCAGTGATATAACTGTGGTATCATGTGTAGGGCCTCTCTCAGCTAACTCATGTATATTAGATGGTATAGTGCTCAGATGTACTGAGGCGACATCACAACTACTCACTGATCACAGCTGTTCAGTCAGGAGTGTGGTGAGTGCAGACCGAACAATACCCAACAAAACTCTCCTCACAACTAATACTCCACATTACTCTCCTCACAACTAATACTCCACATTACTCTCCTCACAACTAATACTCCACATTACTCTCCTCACAACTAATACTCCACATTACTCTCCTCACAACTAATACTCCACATTACTCTCCTCACAACTAATACTCCACATTACTCTCCTCACAACTAATACTCCACAATACTCTCCTCACAACTAATACTCCACATTACTCTCCTCACAACTAATACTCCACATTACTCTCCTCACAACTAATACTCCACATTACTCTCCTCACAACTAATACTCCACATTACTCTCCTCACAACTAATACTCCACATTACTCTCCTCACAACTAATACTCCACATTACTCTCCTCACAACTAATACTCCACATTACTCTCCTCACAACTAATACTCCACATTACTCTCCTCACAACTAATACTCCACATTACTCTCCTCACAACTAATACTCCACATTACTCTCCTCACAACTAATACTCCACATTACTCTCCTCACAACTAATACTCCACATTACTCTCCTCACAACTAATACTCCACATTACTCTCCTCACAACTAATACTCCACATTACTCTCCTCACAACTAATACTCCACATTACTCTCCTCACAACTAATACTCCACATTACTCTCCTCACAACTAATACTCCACATTACTCTCCTCACAACTAATACTCCACATTACTCTCCTCACAACTAATACTCCACATTACTCTCCTCACAACTAATACTCCACATTACTCTCCTCACAACTAATACTCCACATTACTCTCCTCACAACTAATACTCCACATTACTCTCCTCACAACTAATACTCCACATTACTCTCCTCACAACTAATACTCCACATTACTCTCCTCACAACTAATACTCCACATTACTCTCCTCACAACTAATACTCCACATTACTCTCCTCACAACTAATACTCCACATTACTCTCCTCACAACTAATACTCCACATTACTCTCCTCACAACTAATACTCCACATTACTCTCCTCACAACTAATACTCCACATTACTCTCCTCACAACTAATACTCCACATTACTCTCCTCACAACTAATACTCCACATTACTCTCCTCACAACTAATACTCCACATTACTCTCCTCACAACTAATACTCCACATTACTCTCCTCACAACTAATACTCCACATTACTCTCCTCACAACTAATACTCCACATTACTCTCCTCACAACTAATACTCCACAATACTCTCCTCACAACTAATACTCCACATTACTCTCCTCACAACTAATACTCCACATTACTCTCCTCATGTTAGATTGACTGCAAGGTTTTAGGATGTCATGTCGGGAAACAAAAGATTCAATGCAATCAGTCTTGTTTACCTAAAGATAATTGATAAGTGATTTTTATTCATACGAATAACTGGTTAACACTAATCCATAGCCACCTTTCTGCTCGTGAGAATCGCTGTAAGATTATTTTTTACCTTTCACTTTTTCACAGATGTTTCAGGGTGATTTAACATCAGAGTTTACACATACTGGTTATAAGGAGGCTGTGAAACATCACAGAGTAATAAACTCTAGTGATTATCTCCTTACACACCCCAGACATGGAGAAACCCGACAGGGAGACGTTAGACACACAGACAGTAACTGGTGTGATACAGCTTATAAAACACTGATACAGGTTAGTCTAAATCTCAGTCCGGTATTATGTGAGAGTTGTCCCCTCATTGATGTTGAATAAGCAACTCCTGTAGACCTACATAACTAGTCTGAAACCGGAACCTTGCCTTTCTATCAGGACCACAATTCTCATTAATATAAAATGTGTTATTACGGTTACAGTCAGGTATAGAGTGTGTACTTATGACTGGTTACTGTGACAGAATACTGAAGTATAACTTAGAGTGTAGAGGAAGAGTAGTATTAGAGAATATACCTCACTCTGTACTAACTCATATCACTCATCTCACATCATGTCCTATACTACATTATATACATGATGTACATGAGGTAAGTTATAGTATATACATGATGTACACGAGGTAAGTTATAGTATATACATGATGTACACGAGGTAAGTTATAGTATATACATGATGTACATGAGGTAAGTTATAGTATATACATGATGTACATGAGGTTAGTTATAGTATATACATGATGTACACGAGGTTAGTTATAGTATATACATGATGTACATGAGGTAAGTTATAGTATATACATGATGTACACGAGGTAAGTTATAGTATATACATGATGTACACGAGGTAAGTTATAGTATATACATGATGTACATGAGGTTAGTTATAGTATATACATGATGTACACGAGGTTAGTTATAGTATATACATGATGTACACGAGGTAAGTTATAGTATATACATGATGTACATGAGGTAAGTTATAGTATATACATTATATACATGATGTACACGAGGTAAGTTATAGTATATACATGATGTACACGAGGTAAGTTATAGTATATTCATGATGTACATGAGGTTAGTTATAGTATATACATGATGTACATGAGGTTAGTTATAGTATATACATGATGTACACGAGGTAAGTTATAGTATATACATGATGTACACGAGGTTAGTTATAGTATATACATGATGTACATGAGGTAAGTTATAGTATATACATGATGTACACGAGGTTAGTTATAGTATATACATGATGTACACTTAGAGATTAGAGGAGGAGTAGTATTAGAGAATATACCTCACTCTGTACTAACTCATATCACTGATCTCACATCATCTCCTATAATACATTATATACATTATGTACACGAGGTAAGTTATAGTATATACATGATGTACATGAGGTAAGTTATAGTATATACATGATGTACACGAGGTTAGTTATAGTATATACATGATGTACACTTAGAGATTAGAGGAGGAGTAGTATTAGAGAATATACCTCACTCTGTACTAACTCATATCACTCATCTCACATCATCTCCTATACTACATTATATACATGATGTACACGAGGTAAGTTATAGTATATACATGATGTACACGAGGTAAGTTATAGTATATACATGATGTACACTTAGAGAGTAGAGGAGGAGTAGTATTAGAGAATATACCTCACTCTGTACTAACTCATATCACTCATCTCACATCATCTCCTATACTACATTATATACATGATGTACACGAGGTAAGTTATAGTATATACATGATGTACATGAGGTAAGTTATAGTATATACATGATGTACATGAGGTAAGTTATAGTATATACATGATGTACACGAGGTAAGTTATAGTATATACATGATGTACACTTAGAGAGTAGAGGAGGAGTAGTATTAGAGAATATACCTCACTCTGTACTAACTCATATCACTCATCTCACATCATCTCCTATACTACATTATATACATGATGTACACGAGGTAAGTTATAGTATATACATGATGTACACGAGGTAAGTTATAGTATATACATGATGTACACTTAGAGATTAGAGGAGGAGTAGTATTAGAGAATATACCTCACTCTGTACTAACTCATATCACTGATCTCACATCATCTCCTATACTACATTATATACATGATGTACACGAGGTAAGTTATAGTATATACATGATGTACACGAGGTAAGTTATAGTATATACATGATGTACACTTAGAGATTAGAGGAGGAGAAGTATTAGAGAATATACCTCACTCTGTACTAACTCATATCACTCATCTCACATCATCTCCTATACTACATTATATACATGATGTACACGAGGTAAGTTATAGTATATACATGATGTACACGAGGTTAGTTATAGTATATACATGATGTAAATGAGGTTAGTTATAGTATATACATGATGTACACGAGGTAAGTTATAGTATGTACATGATGTACTCGAGGTAAGTCATAGTATATACATGATGTACACGAGGTTAGTTATAGTATATACATGATGTACACGAGGTAAGTTATGGTATATACATGATGTACACGAGGTAAGTTATAGTATATACATGATGTACACGAGGTAAGTTATAGTATATACATGATGTACATGAGGTTAGTTATAGTATATACATGATGTACACGAGGTAAGTTATAGTATATACATGATGTACACGAGGTAAGTTATAGTATATACATGATGTACATGAGGTTAGTTATAGTATATACATGATGTACACGAGGTAAGTTATAGTATATACATGATGTACATGAGATAAGTTATATTTTATACATGATTCACACGAAGTAGGTTATATTATATACATTATGTTTATGAGGTAAGTTATGATAATAGAACTATCGTCATAACTTACAGCCTAAGGCTTTCAGTGACACTTGACATACTTCAAACTAGCCACCTGTGGCCGTCATCATCTAAGGACATGTTACTAAAATAACTTACTGTATAGATCTCATACACCCTCTTTGTGAATGTACAACTTCTTGTAACTATTTGGCTCCTGCGGTATACCAGTCTATGTGCTGGACATGCTATTTATACTGTTATAATATTTTATTTTGTTTCAGCGATTTACATCAAAACTAACCATATCAAGGTCAGAGCTGTCGTGTACCAGCAGGAAATCCTCTTCTCTCATCAGGCTATCTATACCTTGTAGTGTGGCAGACATTCAACAATCTAAAGTGGTAAACTTTTAATTATAATATTTAATATAATATTTAATATTAAGCCATCTCTTTATCTTAGCATGTAAAATTTTCTTTAAATCTCAGCAAGTGGGGTACTTCTAATGTATTCCCTATCTAGGACCTATACGCTCTCTATTGTAGACGGTAGTGATATGCAGCCCTGTGCGATATGAATGTGAGATATTATCTGAGAGATTCAATCACTCTCTCTCCAGACTTCTCAGTATAATATCATCACAGAAGTGCCTTATCAACTTACCTCTATATAATTTATCATCTCAACTCATCAACACTACACACAGTAAGTTACTCCTTATTATTTACCAAACACCTGCTTTAGATGTGAGTGTTCATTAGATTGAGTCTTATCCAATTGGTTTGTATCTGGAGTTGTGTCCCTCAAACCCCAGCAGCGCTCCAGTAGTATGGCCTAAGATCATGCTTTGAATTTCCCGGGCTATCAGTAGAGGGAAAAACTCTAAAAGTAGCCAACTGTATTAAACTTGATCACGTATGGGTGAGGGGTCGGGTGAGGGATCGGGTGAGGGATCGGGTGAGGGATCGGGTGAGCGATCGGGTGAGCGATCGGGTGTTGATGAGTGGGAACTGGAAAGTGGTCCGAAGCGGAGGAAAATTTTGAGTTGTCCGAGGTGTTCACCATGATGCTCTCATTAACTTATTATGTTGATCAATAAGAATGCATAGCCTGGGTTCTAGAGTTGTCTTGCTCAGATTTCTCACACTTATTTACTCAGATATATGCCTTCTGACGATTTTACAGGTACAGAAGCTAATAATGATCTCTTCTCTGAAGCTATATATTATCTTAGTGAGGAGTTATCTTCACTTAGTCCCCCTCCCGACACCCTCTGCTCTAGTCTGAGTGTGGACCCTGTTGAGACTTTTATCTCTGCCTGGGAGAATTCTCTATCATTAGTCAAATATATCAGCACCATATCATTGTATGTGAAAACTGGCTCTGTGAATAGCTGACAACGTCCAGACTGTTTAGAATTGTATGCGGTTATGTGTTATCAAACTGCTGCTGATGCTCTATGAGTAAATTTAGATAACTCCTCGCTGTCAAAGCAGCTTAACAACCCTAATGGCAATCAGGCTATATATATATATATATATATATCATTGTGCATAAAAGTCAGAAGTTTAGATATTTTGGTCTGGTGTTATTTATACACGTCTTTGTTTTAAGTAGTTGAACATCTGTCCAGATATTATTGTGTCATTTCATTATCAATCAGCCACCACAGCGAGCGGTTGTTTACGGTGGAATGACCCCAACAAATCCCAGAAAAAGTCGTAATCACCATTACCAAAGAATAGTTTGTTTGGTTAGTTATTGATTTCCTGAACATAAATAAACAATACAATATTATGTATGTTCGTCGTTTATGAGTGTATTTACTGGGAGATAAATATCAAATATATCAGCTCTGTATCCCAACCAACCTGTCCACAATATAAAAAAAGACGATTTCTAACACGCTTCTCACAAAGTAAAATATCAATCATCTTACATAAAACATAACAACACAAACCATATAAGGGTTCTAACAATTCCGATCCGGGTCTCCACTCAATAGTAAGATAATATTGTCACTGGGCTGTATGTATTATCTGTAAACTTGTGACCTGGATATTATCTTGTTTCATATTGAATATAAACAAACTGGTTTACCAAGAAATATTTGAACGAGTCGTTAGCCAAGTTTTCTTTTCTATAGTCGCACATTTGATCACCAGTCTCAGCCAGTATGAGCCGGTATCTGGGTAGTTAGTTAGATTTCATAACTCTTAAGTTCCGAGGTCGGACATTGCCTACATCGTCCATCCTTGCGATATAAAATATATAAACTGTAGCTGAATTATACCCAGTTGTCTATCAGCTAAATTCTTGCCTACATTACATGTGTTGGATTGGTTGAGTACTATTGTTTTGTAAAGACCAGGATCTAACAGAGTTGTTCATGATACAGCTTTGGATTTAAATTGGAGCTGATGTGTCCACAGGGAGGCAAACAATTTTAGTTATCACTTTAAATGTTATTCATCTGAGGCTTAGATATTTTTGGTTCAGTTTTTGGAGTTGTGTTTAGTATGAGGCTTAGATATTCTGTGTTCTTGAGTTAGTGAGTGAGTATTTGGAGTTGATCTAGTCGATTAGTTTACTCATATTCTTGATCTTATGAACTCTGAGTTGAGAGAGAAGTGAGTCCCAGTTGCTGTACCATCCTTCTAATCTACGTCTCTGTGTAGATACATAAGACTGACGCCCGTGTAATATTCTCTGGTTATCAAACACCATAATATCTCCTACAATCATAGCAATACTATATAATATCTCCTACAATCATAGCAATACCATATAATATCTCCTACAATCATAACTATACTATATAATATCTCCTACAATCATAACTATACTATATAATATCTCCTACAATCATAACTATACTATATAATATCTCCTACAATCATAACTATACTATAAAATATCTCCTACAATCATAGCAATACCATATAATATCACCTGCAATCATAATTATACTATATAATATCTCCTACAATCATAACTATACTATATAATATCTCCTACAATCATAACTATACTATACAATATCTCCTACAATCATAGCAATACCATATAATATCTCCTACAATCATAGCAATACTATATAATATCTCCTACAATCATAACTATACTATATAATATCTCCTACAATCATAACTATACTATATAATATCTCCTACAATCATAACTATACTATATAATATCTCCTACAATCATAGCAATACCATATAATATCTCCTACAATCATAGCAATACTATATAATATCTCCTACAATCATAACTATACTATATAATATCTCCTACAATCATAACTATACTATATAATATCTCCTACAATCATAACTATACTATATAATATCTCCTACAATCATAACTATACTATAAAATATCTCCTACAATCATAGCAATACCATATAATATCACCTGCAATCATAATTATACTATATAATATCTCCTACAATCATAACTATACTATATAATATCTCCTACAATCATAACTATACTATATAATATCTCCTACAATCATAGCAATACTATATAATATCTCCTACAATCATAACTATACTATATAATATCTCCTACAATCATAGCAATACTATATAATATCTCCTACAATCATAACTATACTATATAATATCTCCTACAATCATAAAAATACTATATATCCTACAATCATAACTATACTATATAATATATCCTACAATCATAACAAAATTATATATGCCCAATACCAGATATAGCGTCTGTCTCCTACAATCATAACAATTATCTGTGACTTATATTACTGCTAACTACAGAGAGCATACCTGGCATATTCTTGAAGACAACGGAACACTGCTGAAGTATTTTCATGAGTTCTTTTAAGGCAGGAAATAGTTTCTCCCAGTCTTCTACTGGTCCGTTAAAGAAACTACTTCTACAAAGTAGATTTATCCTGAGAAACTCCGGCTCTCCTTCTCTGTCTAACCTGCAATCATAATCAGCACCGAGTATGTAGTATTAATATTATCATATCCAAACAGCTGGTATACTCAGAAGAGGTTTACACCCGAGGGTGCTGGGGGCTGGAGCAATCAACCTTGAAAGCTCCCCCAATGGGATTAGAACCCACAACTCCTTCGGCACCAATCGTCCAATTGTCCCATAGCACAGTCCACTCCACCATCGCCACCCTATGCAACACAGTGTACGCGTTAGGGTTGTTGGCCTTACATGGCCCATTGCTGGGACCCCTTATAGTGAGTTTTAGCTGTTTTTCCTGTTTGTCAGCTTGACTTTCCATGCTGTCACAAGTCTTTCCATGAGTCAGTCAGAAGACGAGTACACAGAAGAGGTATACACCTGAGGGTGCTGGGGGCTGGCACAATCAACCTTGAAAGCTCCCCCAATGAAATTAAAACCCACAACTCCTGTGGCACCAATCGCACATAGCACCATAGCACAGTCCACCCACTCCAACATCGCCACCCTATGCAAAACAGCATACATGTTAGGGTTGTTGGCCTTATACTCACAATATAACGGGAGTATTACTAGCCATATAACATACTCACAATATAACGGGACTTAAAATATTGGAGGTCTTCTGTATGCACAACAACATCGTGCGTGCAGATGAAAGAACCCTCCTGTATGGTATAGCTCTATACAGGAGGTTGCTGTCATCAACCACTGCAGCTCCGGCCTTGTAGCTTTATGCTTCACGCTGAGTTAAAGCTTTCAGTGGTTGAAAAGTGACACTAACGACTTGGAAATCTATTCGTCACTATAAAAACCTCTCCCTAGCCTGCACCTCGGTGCAGTCATCGTCTACATAGAGGGACAGCAACCATGATCATCACTAGCTATATAACATACTCACAATATGACGGGAGTATTACTAGCCATATAACATACACACAATATAACGGGAGTATTACTAGCTATATAACATACTCACAATATAACGGGAGTATTACTAGCCATATAACATACTCACAATATAACGGGAGTATTACTAGCTATATAACATACTCACAATATGACGGGAGTATTACTAGTCATATAACATGCTCACAATATAACGGGAGTATTACTAGCCATATAACATACTCACAATATAACTGGAGTATTACTAGCTATATAATATACTCACAATATAACGGGAGTATTACTAGCTATATAACATACTCACAATATAACGGGAGTATTACTAGCTATATAACATACTCACAATATAACTGGAGTATTACTAGCTATATAACATACTCACAATATAACGGGAGTATTACTAGCTATATAACATACTCACAATATAACTGGAGTATTACTAGCTATATAATATACTCACAATATAACGGGAGTATTACTAGCTATATAACATACTCACAATATAACGGGAGTATTACTAGCTATATAACATACTCCCAATATGACGGGAGCATTACTAGCCATATAACATACTCACAATATAACGGGAGTATTACTAGCTATATAACATACTCACAATATGACGGGAGTATTACTAGCTATATAACATACTCACAATATAACGGGAGTATTACTAGCCATATAACATACTCACAATATAACGGGAGTATTACTAGCCATGTAGTTCTTACTACCGTGTGTGCTATGCCCGATCACATCCTCATACTCTATACACACAGTAGTCAGCGTGTTGTAGTGCTCTGGATATCTCTGACGTAATATCTGTGCTGCCTTCAGTCCGTCAGACATAACGCTCTCTCCTCCCTCATCTGCCTGAGCCATGCAGTGTAAGTACTGTATCTGTTAGGTAGGAGTACACAACTTATCATATCAGATAACACCCAATGCAGTAAGGGTTATTAGATACAAGTGACTAGATTAGACAACAGCTACATGAATATTATTTGTCACACCAGAATTTTGATTGAGAAAATGTTTTACACCCATAGGTCATTCAAAGTGCATCACAGTATATAATGAGGTTGCAGTATTACAATACACGCTACACACAGGTTCCACCCTGATAAATCACCAATTGGTAGAGGGAGAGAGATCTTCTCGTAAACATGACACTCACATCCAAACAAGAGTCCAAATATGGTTGATCGACATGTAGCTCGAGCTCCACAGCTGTGTATGCATGGTTGGTTGGGGTCGGTGAGTTCTCCACTACCCAACTATCCCTAGAAAATCAGAAACATTTTGAGATGTCAAAAACCAATTTATATAATCTAGGGACGAACCTACAGCTAGATAACTAAACTCAGGCTAAAGTTGGGCTCCATGTATTCACCGATTTCTGGTTTACAGTTTAGGGGCTGCAATTATTTTTGGCACGCCAACTGAAACAAATCTCTTGACTTAATTTAAGGGACTAAACAGCTTATTTACTCACTCGACTGTGTCTTACTGCTAAAACTATAGTAGCTAGCGCATATCTATATTTTGTAACATATTTACGGTCTCAAGCTAATTAAGAGCACTGTGGCAGCACGTTAAATAGCCCACAGACACAGTTGAAACTATTAGCTTTATTGGAATTAAAATTCTTCTTACATTTTGTCAACCGCTAAAGTTGTCCTCTCTTAATCACTCTATAACAGATAAACGTGTATGAAATGCTCCAATTTCAGAGCATGGTTTGTGAAGTTATGTAAACTATGGAAAATAGAAAAATATGTTTTTTGGCATGGGACTCCTAATTTTTTTTACCTAAGCGAATGTCACAAACCCAAAAGCGCTACCTACAGCTGAATATGTCTCGTGACTATAACTTTTTTTGCGTTTGGCAAATTGCATCAAACTCTATCCAGTATTGTCTGCAGCCGGCAATCGTAATATGAGTTATTTATGTCGAACCCACAATGACTATCTAACAATCCATATAAGAGTATTAGTTTGCTGATTTAGCTCTGCTCACCCATAATGAGAGAACTGAACAGGCAGTCCTGTCTTCTCTACAAACTCATTGAATACCAATCTGTCAGGAGTATCAGTAATCACAAATATACCATCCTTAGCCAGTGTCTCCCCAAACTCTATAAATCCACTGCCCATCGCCGTCACCTAAAATATAAACAAGTAACATATGGATAAGCTACTCTCACACCGGTGAGCTGTTATACTTACCTATTTAATCTCACTCCCAGTATAATAATTGACAATAATTTACCCACAGTAACAAATTAGCTCTTTGCACAGATCGAGGAATTAGCTCCTCTGTCCTCACACAGACTTAGGAGTTAGCTCTTTAAACAGACCGAAGCATTACATAGGCAGGCAGTATGGACCGCTGTACTTATTTAAGATTTCAACAGTGCAAGATTCAAAGCTGCCCTCTCCTTAAAAATTATGGATAGCATTAGAAATTGTCCCCCTTGCTCAGGTGCTTACTGCCTGACTATAAAATGGTTTAGTCTGTAAGTATTCTTTATTACATGAGGAGTTACGTAAAGAGTCATATATATGAGTTAATACAGGATCCTTTACCTTGTCATAACTCTGTTTTTTCACACGGTGATTATCCCCCCATATTACAGGTTTTCTTATCTTTATCAGTTCTTTTCTTTCCTCCTTTCCCTCCTCAGTAAGGCGTCTTTTATACAGCCAATCAGCAGTGACCTCAGTCACATGATCATCTGAGTAGACAACTCTCAATGTGTTATCAGACTGAAAGTACAGCAACAATAAATAAGAAAAACAGACAGAGAATAACTTAATCACATCTGACCCAAAACAGGGCGAAGATAACAACGAGAGACATGAGGTGGTAAAAGAGTTTTCTAGCGAGTCCCGGGGCGCATTACAGCAGCATCACAATAAATTCATATAACATGATAACCAATATAATTAAGATCAAAAATAACTTAGCTTGTCATAAAAAGGGAAAATGAATTGATACTAGCAGTGACCCCACAATAATTATCTGAGTTGGACAGTTATAGTTTATTGTGAGATTTTCTTGCATTATGGGAGAAATAAAACTTATATAATGGAAAATAATGATGGAAATATCACAGGGATGGCATTTAGATCAACATGATCCAATTTGCCTTGAGTTTGGTTCGAGTCACCGGCTTACTTGTAGACCAGGCTGCGGCAAATTGGATCAAACTTGTTCTAGAAGGCACTCATATGCTACAGATAACTTCTCTTGACATAATATAAGCCATCTAACTCATCATTGTAGATTTTAATATGTGCTACATTGTCTAGCCTGTTACTTCATCCAATTCTCCTTCATTATCAATAAGAAATCACTCACTCAGCGACAGACAATAAGATTTATCAGATTTCAAGATTGAGAATAGTTGGTAAAAACATAATTGCGATATTCTGATAAAATTTCTACGATCTATTTGACCTTCGACTTAGTACTCAGTTTAATGTCATAAACCCAACACCAAACAAGCACCAAGCTATAGCTAGATCAAGTAGTAACTGGTTAGATGTACTAAAACCTACCTTGTTTACTTCTACAGATAGAAGAGTTGTGACTTGGGTTAGAAAAGGTTTAAATGACATGATGAAGCTCTGACAGATAGCATTGAAGCATTTCTTACACTGACAGTTAAATCTGAGCCATTCTAGTGGGTACTCCAGGCCCTGTAAGGAGAGAATAAAATCTATGAGCTTATTATGATTGATGATTGAGTAAAAAAAACCTGCAGCCTTTATTAGCGTCTAAGCTGCTCCGGTGATAACTTCGGCGCTCACCGTCCATCCCGGATCATCAGCGCATCATCACTCAAACTGAGCCTTTGATCATTGATATATGTACAGAGAATGTACCATTAAAAAGAATGTCCATCTAACTTCTCACGCTAGGATACGAGGTACAAACGTAGTGGATCTTACCTCCCCATTGATGTTCACTCTAACTCTCTGTTTCTCCCCCACATACACTGCAGAGATCAGAGTTGTATCAATCTTCGGTAGAAGAGAATCAGCCACAAAATCCATGTTCTTCTACCTGTAATCACACGTTGTCTTATAACTCCGAGAGCTCAGTCTAAAACTGAGAGAGCGAGAGAGGGAGAGGGAGAGAGAGAGAGAGAGCGAAGTGTAATAACTGAGAGAGCAGAGTCTTGCAGCAGTTTATATACCAGGGTATTTATACCCTGGGCTGGTATAATGATGTTTCTAAATAAACATCTTTTATAAATAAGAATATTTTATTTCAACTATTTTTACGTAGTTGATGTGACTTTGACTCTCCTATCAATTTAAATCCCCTAGACAGATCCAGTAAATTCTGGTTATGCAATGACATATTTATGTATAAAGTTCACACTGCACCCACACAAGCTGATCACAGAGTAAGGGATATTAATATTGATATTTATACACTGGGAATTTATTCAAGTGATATTTACTAATTCCATCATCAGACCACCCAAATTTGTCCTCATGGATAATTTATAAATCCTCACCATGTATCTAGCTTATAATCCTTACTAATTGACTTCAGTTTGGAGTCTTCAGCCCTCAATTCTCATCCTCTCAGCTTTGTGTTCTTGTTGAAATTTTCCCTTGGTTGCATCCCCGACATATTTGGAATGTGAACTCTTTCGTTGGTTGATACAATGAAATGCTAATACCAGTGACCCAGGTTAAGTTTGAGCCCAGTTTGCTGTTAAAATACAAAAACCCTCCCGGTTTATATACCATTATTAAATTCATAATCATCTTACATAGATCACCATGGTGTCTTGATGAAGATGATATTAACTTATTTTGAACCGTTCAAAATCGCCACATGTCAATCTCATATGAGCGTGTTTACAAGGAAAAATCTTTACTATTAAAAGTTTGGTTGATTGTAAATAGTAAGGGTAGACAGTAGGTAATTAGAAAAATTACTCCCTTATCCACTGCCTAAGCATTCCACATGGCAGCCGAGTTTATATCTACATACCTGATTTACGATGGAGTATCTTGTATACTGTTCTGTTAAGCGGGTACCCGAGTTTTAACAGGAGAATAGCCAGGCTGACACAGTGTGGTATAGGTTAGGTTTAAGAATGTTTATAGGCATGGTCCTGTCGCCAAGGACAACTGGCGCTATCTTAATATGACCTTGAAGTTAAGTTATTTATAATCTAAAGTATTCTAGGTGTTTTTTTATTCTAGATGACACAAGGCAGTCTGAGTGTAATGCATAACTAGCTTGTTCCTCACTCACCTCAATTATCCACAGCTTGCTACGTTTAAGTCAGGTTCTTTGTCTCAGGTGAGATACTACTTCATCCCAAACTCTAAGAGAGTAAAGATGAGGGATGATAGTTCTGTATTTCTTACATAAATACCCAGATTCCGAAGTAGATAGGAATAGTTACATAGCCTGTACATCACTTTGTCAGGTAACGCTGAATTATTGACCATTCCAGTATATCCTCAGAAGCTGATGTGATGTACACTGATACATCCGGCTCTGGCTATGGCTCTGGCTCTGTCAGCTTGGGAGATTTCATGAGTGATTGAGTGGTATCAGGTAAAATAGGATAGAGGCTGGTGGTGTCAACAAATATCGCCTTACCGGAAACAAAAAATCCTGACTACACAGGAAGAATTTTCCCCAGGCAAGAGGGGGGGGGGTGGGCCAGGGGGGGACAAGAGTCTGGAGGGCTCAGACTAAAGAATAATATATGTAGAGGGAAAAGATAACTATACTGCCGACCAGTTTTGGTAGGTGTACAAGGAACACAGTTACCAAGTGCCAAGTACACTCAACTATAAATCCCATAACACATGTTGCTGACGACATAATAATTACTTCAGTGTATATAATGAAGGATAAGGTTGGCATCTGTTCGTCCCCCATCATGATGCGATTCAGAACTTTCATTGACATGTCAGTGTCACTAAGTTCGAGGAGATTTAACCGTCTGCAGCTGTACAAAAATAAAATGAACAAAATAAGCACAAGTCATTGAGGCATCTGATCCATAAGAAACTGAAAGTATCATCCATAAAGTTAACACCTAAGACATCACAGTAGATAAAGATCTAGAGCAATCCCGTTGGATACAGATTGCCTCTCATCGCTACACAAGGGATTTATTGACAATCCAGAACCTAGACAAATTTTACTTACTCGAGTAATAATAATATTAGACTGAAAAAAATCATGCAATGTGAAGACAACTGCAAATACGGTCATTCCTTTACGGTATATATTTATGCAGGGAGGGTGGGAGTGGGACTCCCCCTTATTTATTTATAGTAAGATTGAAGGGTTAAATGCTAGTTATTCATAGACAGCACGTCTCATGAAAGACATAATCTAATATTATTCTATTCTCAACTAATTCCTGGTTTCAATTCATTCATTCATTAAATATTATAATGGCACAGCGGAAGGTGCCTATTGGAATGTAGGTGAAGTGCTCTAACTTTTCAGATTTAGATTTATTCATGAATATATCATATTATGATGTTTCATCTTTTGACGAGCCTGCAGTGTAAGGCACTGCAGTGCCTAAATGGAAGTCACAGGAAAAGTTAACAGGTAATAGACCCTGCAGTAAAAGTTATATTGTTGGGTGGGTGATCCAGATCAGCCATGCCCAACCTCCACAAATTCAGCCATTGCAGCAAAAATGGTCTTTTTGTTTGGCCAGAAAGAAATTGAAACATATTTTGTCGTCTTGTTCAAAAATAGAAGAAAAGAAATTGCACAAGTTTACATTGTCTTCAGTATTCTGTCACATCTGAAATTCCAGTTATCACAGAACGAAAAGTCCAATTGTTGGTCTATTAAATGGGATTTCCTTGTTATCTATAGCGCAAACAAAAATTTGCCCAAAAACGTTGCTGTTAATTGGTACGCTCCCTCAACAATAGTGCCCAATCCCGGAAAAAAAAGGATTGGACGTGCATGATCTAGGTGAGTAGGACCTTTGGTGGACATAAGTACAATGCCAGGTTGGACATTTTACCAGAATGTATTTAAAAATAGCGGCGACAAAAACAATTAAAAAATTATTGGAATAAAAAAAAGAACTCAAGTGAGGATCAATGTTATGTAGAACTTTCACAGATACATTGAAAAGTTGAAAATTTCACATTGTTATGATGTTTGTGTTGTTTGTTTATTCAAAATTTACTTGAACTGTTCGTAGTGCTGCGTAACTTTTGTACTATCCAGCAAGACCAATTGGCCCGCCAACAAGCGTTCATCATGTGCCCATTGCAAGTTTTTGCTGAGGTAATAAAAAAAGGTTTTGGAAGGACTGGCGATGGGTGATTTTCACAGTTGTTATAATTTCAGATGTCTGGATCATATTCATTCGCTCGTCTGGTAGTCTAAGTGCACATCTGAGCTTGCGCCGCATTGTGGCATGATCAACATGTTTGATAACATAACGCCACAAAATCACGCCTGTGTCATGTTGGCGCTTAGGCTAGGACAGTGGCATAGTGAATGATACCAATAACTTGTCGACTACACAGCCTATAATTTCATAGTTTGAGCCCCTCACACTCTTGTCTCAAGATAACCCTCTTTCAGCAGGTTTTTCCTATGCGGCGTGGGTTAAAAGTACCAAACTGGAGAGAGGACAACTCCAAATTGAGGCATAAATAAGAGCTCAGAAAACTGTCTATTAAGAGTTTGTTGGATTGTTGATCAAGTCAAGAGCAGAGTAGACTCTGCTCTTTCTATCAGACGGTTTATTTTTCTTAGCCATCCATAGATAGGCTAGAGTGTGTGATGAAATCTCTCAAGTAATAACATATTTAATTTATCTTACTTTTCATTACTTATTATATCATAATATTTATTTTTATATATATATATACTTATTAATTCCAGGAAAATCTGTTACAGTAAACTTTTTGTATAGAATTGACATTTTATCAAAAAGTAAAGTTAGTTTAGAAAAGATGCAAAAAAGAAAGAACTGAAAATTGAGACACATAAATTTTATATCACCAATTATATTATGCTCTTACCACATGATTTTATCACCGAGTATAAACCGAGTATCACCTTAAATTAGTGTGAGGTGTATATGTGAGGTTAGTGTGAGGTAAGTGTGAGGTATATGTGTGAGGTTAGTGTGAGGTATATATGTGAGGTATATGTGTGAGGTTAGTGTGAGGTATTAGTGTGAGGTTAGTGTGAGGTGTATGTGTGAGGTATATGTGTTAGGTGTATATGTGAGGTTAGTGTGAGGTATATGTGTGAGGTTAGTGTGAGGTATATATGTGAGGTATATGTGTGAGGTTAGTGTGAGGTATTAGTGTGAGGTTAGTGTGAGGTGTATGTGTGAGGTATATGTGTTAGGTGTATGTGTGAGGTGTATTTATGTGAAGAACATTAGGTGGATCAGCCAATAAGATATTGAGGGTGAACTGGTAAAAATCAGCAACAGCAGAAAATATAAAAAGAATATAATTATAACAGCTCCATCTAACTTCTCGCTGCAGATTCAGAACGAAACCATACCACCGTAACTTTCAGTCACAGTCAGTGAGTTATCTGCTTGAAATATAACTGATAATCTGAGTATCATTCAATGATGCTCTTTTTTAAGATCTATCTGCTCATATGGCTATGCCAGAGAGCAACAGAACCAGCAGATGTGTGACAATCGTTGATAACTCCGATATTATTGGTGTATGAATGACATGAAATGTATGAATAGAAGATTGGAAGCAGATTTAATCACCTCCTCCACATCCTCCCCCACAATCTCCACCCCCACAACCACCACCATCACCTCCCCCATCTCCTCCACCACAACCACCACATCCACCACCATCATCCCCACCGTCCCCAGCACACGCACCCCCATCTCCTGTCTCCCCACCACATGCAGCGCACTCAGCTAACCCCTCACACGCTCCCCCACACGCCCCTGCAGATGCTCGACGTCTGCGCCTGTGATGTTTACGGATATAGTGATTAGTTGGGATCCCCATGAGCCAACCAGAGGCCACACAGAACAGCAGACCGGCGCTATCACTGTACTGAACAGTACGAGTACCTCTGACTATAGGTCTGTATCTGGGGGGAGCAGGCTGCACTCCGAGGTTACTAGCTGTGATCGGCGGGGTTATCCCTGGGGGTGGTGGCTGACACAGACAGTTGAGTACAGCTAAGCTGAAGGTCAGAGCCAGCTTCTCACCCAACTGACGTGCAGTTTTAAACTCCACCTGTAAACATTCAGTTAAAAATCACCAAGAAGCAGTTTGGCGTTAGTATGAGAGAACCTTTAGAGACAACTAAAAATAGTTGTCTCTAATTTTATTGCATATCAAGCACAGAGTTAACCGTTACATCTAAGAGGATAAGAGAACCTATATCTGTGTGATCACTGTTTATTGTACTCGCTCAGTGCTTGCTGTTGAAGTCTTCCAGTGTTACCACATCAAATCATGAGATCTCCAGCTGGTCAAAGCTTTCAAAGCTATTTTTCAAATCTTAATATCAGTACAAGAAAAATTTCAAACAGTCGAGACACAAAGAGAGAAATATTCATTTTTAATAAGTTAGTAACACTTACCACACCATTCTTCATATCTATAACTGAATCAAGTAGTGTGGCTCTATCACCAGAGATATCCTGATGAGGGTAGTTATGCCACGCCCCACCTTCACCTGGTACACTCACTCTAATCCTCAGGTTCCCAGGCTTTCCAAGTTTACCTCTCTGGTTTCTGGTTCCTACGTAACGTAAATAATTCTTCATGCAAATATTGTTGGGATCTGATACAGTGATGTTATTTAATGCTGTTTTTTCCCAGACTGAATTTGAAACTCAACAACTGCATCAGTCTGCTCTGCCCTTTTATATGTTCCCCTAGTGCATAGTGAGCATGTCTCACATTAGACTCACCTGCTCTGCCCTTCTTCATGTTCGCCCAGTGAGCGAATATAATCGAGCGATCTCCATCAGCCGTTTTTATTATCATCGCCCTCTCTCCAGCGGTTCTATATAGTGTAACCAAACTCTTATCATTCTTATACTGTGACAGAATATAACATCAGGCTATAGATGAGTATATGACAGGTCGGAGGTCAGAGTTCAGAGATCAGAGGTCATGGTAGGTCATCTCACAGTCTGACAAGCTCTAGACAGTGATAGTGACAGTTATGTTATCTAATGTAAGTAGAGTCAGGCCATTAGGATGATGTTTGTGATATTTACCTGTTTACTATGCTCTGGTATAGTATCAGTACCCACTAGATGAGATACAGCTATCATCCTATCTCTGTAATATATCTGTACAGCTGACATAAGTAGGGGTAGAGAGTGGATAGCTCTGACTGTAAATGTGATATCTCTCTCACCGGCTATCTGCAAGCTGTAATTAATCCAAGAGAAGACCTTGATGGTATAAGGGTTGCTGTTGAACGTATAGATACAGAGTATAGCATATACATACGTATGATTAGTGACAGTACAGTATAGTATATACAAACGTATGATTAGCGATAGTATAGTATAGTATATACATACGTATGATTAGTGACAGTACAGTATAGTATATACAAACGTATGATTAGCGACAGTATAGTATAGTATATACATACGTATGATTAGTGACAGTACAGTATAGTATATACATACATATGATTAGCGACAGTACAGTATAGTATATACATACATATGATTAGTGACAGTACAGTATAGTATATACATACGTATGATTAGCGACAGTATAGTATAGTATATACATACGTATGATTAGTGACAGTACAGTATAGTATATACATACGTATGATTAGTGACAGTATAGTATAGTATATACATACATATGATTAGCGACAGTACAGTATAGTATATACATACATATGATTAGTGACAGTATAGTATAGTATATACATACATATGATTAGTGACAGTACAGTATAGTATATACATACGTATGATTAGTGACAGTACAGTATAGTATATACATACGTATGATTAGTGACAGTACAGTATAGTATATACATACGTATGATTAGTGACAGTATAGTATAGTATATACATACATATGATTAGCGACAGTACAGTATAGTATATACATACATATGATTAGTGACAGTATAGTATAGTATATACATACATATGATTAGTGACAGTACAGTATAGTATATACATACGTATGATTAGTGACAGTACAGTATAGTATATACATACGTATGATTAGTGACAGTACAGTATAGTATATACATACGTATGATTAGTGACAGTATAGTATAGTATATACATACGTATGATTAGTGACAGTACAGTATAGTATATACATACATATGATTAGCGACAGTACAGTATAGTATATACATACATATGATTAGTGACAGTACAGTATAGTATATACATACATATGATTAGTGACAGTATAGTATATACATACATATGATTAGTGACAGTACAGTATAGTATATACACACATATGATTAGTGACAGTACAGTGTAGTATATACATACATATGATTAGTGACAGTACAGTATAGTATATACACACATATGATTAGTGACAGTACAGTGTAGTATATACATACATATGATTAGTGACAGTACAGTATAGTATATACACACATATGATTAGTGACAGTATAGTATAGTATATACATACGTATGATTAGTGACAGTACAGTATAGTATATACATACATATGATTAGTGACAGTACAGTATAGTATATACATACATATGATTAGCGACAGTACAGTATAGTATATACATACATATGATTAGTGGCAGTACAGTATAGTATATACATACATATGATCAGTGACAGTACAGTATAGTATATACATACATATGATTAGTGGCAGTATAGTATAGTATATACATACATATGATTAGTGACAGTACAGTATAGTATATACATACATATGATTAGTGACAGTATAGTATAGTATATACATACATATGATTAGTGACAGTACAGTATAGTATATACATACATATGATTAGTGACAGTACAGTATAGTATATACATACATATGATTAGCGACAGTACAGTATAGTATATACATACATATGATTAGCGACAGTACAGTATAGTATATACATACATATGATTAGTGGCAGTACAGTATAGTATATACATACATATGATTAGCGACAGTACAGTATAGTATATACATACATATGATTAGTGGCAGTATAGTATAGTATATACATACATATGATTAGTGACAGTACAGTATAGTATATACATACATATGATTAGTGACAGTATAGTATAGTATATACATACATATGATTAGTGACAGTACAGTATAGTATATACATACATATGATTAGTGACAGTACAGTATAGTATATACATACATATGATTAGCGACAGTACAGTATAGTATATACATACATATGATTAGCGACAGTACAGTATAGTATATACATACATATGATTAGTGGCAGTACAGTATAGTATATACATACATATGATCAGTGACAGTACAGTATAGTATATACATACATATGATTAGTGACAGTATAGTATAGTATATACATACATATGATTAGTGGCAGTACAGTATAGTTTATACACACATATGATTAGTGACAGTACAGTATAGTATATACATACATATGATTAGTGACAGTACAGTATAGTATATACATACGTATGATTAGCGACAGTACAGTATAGTATATACATACGTATGATTAGTGGCAGTACAGTATAGTTTATACACACATATGATTAGTGACAGTACAGTATAGTATATACATACATATGATTAGTGACAGTACAGTATAGTATATACATACATATGATTAGTGACAGTACAGTATAGTATATACATACATATGATTAGTGGCAGTACAGTATAGTTTATACACACATATGATTAGTGACAGTACAGTATAGTATATACATACATATGATTAGTGACAGTACAGTATAGTATATACATACGTATGATTAGCGACAGTACAGTATAGTATATACATACGTATGACTAGTGGCAGTACAGTATAGTTTATACACACATATGATTAGTGACAGTACAGTATAGTATATACATACATATGATTAGTGACAGTACAGTATAGTATATACATACGTATGATTAGTGACAGTACAGTATAGTATATACATACATATGATTAGTGACAGTACAGTATAGTATATACATACATATGATTAGTGACAGTACAGTATAGTATATACATACGTATGATTAGTGACAGTATAGTATAGTATATACATACATGATTAGTGACAGTACAGTATAGTATATACATACGTATGATTAGTGACAGTACAGTATAGTATATACATACATATGATTAGTGACAGTACAGTATAGTATATACATACATATGATTAGTGACAGTACAGTATAGTATATACATACATATGATTAGTGACAGTACAGTATAGTATATACATACGTATGGTTAGTGACAGTACAGTATAGTATATACATAAATATGATTAGTGACAGTACAGTATAGTATATACATACATATGATTAGTGACAGTACAGTATAGTATATACATACATATGATTAGTGACAGTACAGTATAGTATATACATACATATGATTAGCGACAGTACAGTAAAGTATATACATACATATGATTAGTGACAGTACAGTATAGTATATACATACATATGATTAGCGACAGTACAGTATAGTATATACCTACATATGATTAGCGACAGTACAGTAAAGTATATACATACATATGATTAGTGACAGTACAGTATAGTATATACATACGTATGATTAGCGACAGTACAGTATAGTATATACCTACATATGATTAGCGACAGTACAGTATAGTATATACATACATATGATTAGTGACAGTACAGTATAGTATATACATACGTATGATTAGCGACAGTACAGTATAGTATATACCTACATATGATTAGCGACAGTACAGTATAGTATATACATACATATGATTAGTGACAGTACAGTATAGTATATACATACATATGATTAGTGACAGTATAGTATATACATACGTATGATTAGTGACAGTACAGTATAGTATATACATACGTATGATTAGTGACAGTACAGTATAGTATATACATACATATGATTAGTGACAGTACAGTATAGTATATACATACATATGATTAGTGACAGTACAGTATAGTATATACATACGTATGATTAGTGACAGTACAGTATAGTATATACATACGTATGATTAGTGACAGTATAGTATAGTATATACATACATATGATTGGTGACAGTACAGTATAGTATATACATACATATGATTAGTGACAGTACAGTATAGTATATACATACGTATGATAAGTGACAGTACAGTATAGTATATACATACATATGATTAGTGACAGTACAGTATAGTATATACACACATATGATTAGTGACAGTACAGTATAGTATATACATACATATGATTAGTGACAGTACAGTATAGTATATACATACGTATGATTAGTGACAGTACAGTATAGTATATACATACGTATGATTAGTGACAGTATAGTATAGTATATACATACATGATTAGTGACAGTACAGTATAGTATATACAAACGTATGATTAGTGACAGTACAGTATAGTATATACATACGTATGATTAGTGACAGTACAGTATAGTATATACATACATATGATTAGTGACAGTACAGTATAGTATATACATACATATGATTAGTGACAGTACAGTATAGTATATACAAACGTATGATTAGTGACAGTACAGTATAGTATATACATACGTATGATTAGTGACAGTACAGTATAGTATATACATACATATGATTAGTGACAGTACAGTATAGTATATACATACGTATGATTAGTGACAGTACAGTATAGTATATACATACGTATGATTAGTGACAGTACAGTATAGTATATACATACATATGATTAGTGACAGTACAGTATAGTATATACATACGTATGATTAGCGATAGTATAGTATAGTATATACATACATATGATTAGTGACAGTACAGTATAGTATATACATACGTATGATTAGTGACAGTACAGTATAGTATATACATACGTATGATTAGTGACAGTACAGTATAGTATATACATACATATGATTAGTGACAGTACAGTATAGTATATACATACGTATGATTAGTGACAGTACAGTATAGTATATACATACGTATGATAAGTGACAGTACAGTATAGTATATACATACATATGATTAGTGACAGTACAGTATAGTATATACACACATATGATTGGTGACAGTACAGTATAGTATATACATACGTATGATTAGTGACAGTACAGTATAGTATATACATACGTATGATTAGCGACAGTACAGTATAGTATATACATACATATGATTAGCGACAGTACAGTATAGTATATACATACATATGATTAGTGACAGTACAGTATAGTATATACATACGTATGATTAGCGACAGTACAGTAGAGTATATACATACATATGATTAGTGACAGTACAGTATAGTATATACATACATATGATTGGTGATAGTACAGTATAGTATATACATACATATGATTAGTGACAGTACAGTATAGTATATACCTACATATGATTAGCGACAGTACAGTATAGTATATACATACATATGATTAGTGACAGTACAGTATAGTATATACATACGTATGATTAGCGACAGTACAGTATAGTATATACATACATATGATTGGTGACAGTACAGTATAGTATATACATACATATGATTAGTGACAGTACAGTACAGTATATACATACATATGATTGGTGACAGTACAGTATAGTATATACATACATATGATTGGTGACAGTACAGTATAGTATATACATACATATGATTAGTGACAGTATAGTATAGTATATACATACATATGATTAGCGACAGTACAGTATAGTATATACACACATATGATTGGTGACAGTACAGTATAGTATATACATACATATGATTAGTGACAGTACAGTATAGTATATACATACATATGATTAGTGACAGTACAGTATAGTATATACATACATATGATTAGTGACAGTACAGTATAGTATATACACACATATGATTGGTGACAGTACAGTATAGTATATACATACATATGATTAGTGACAGTACAGTATAGTATATACATACGTATGATTAGCGACAGTACAGTAATTAACTTCTCCAGGTGGTAGAGGAGTGAGAGGTACAGGACCCCAAAGTGACTCTATCAACTCGGGCATCACTACATTACAGAACGGTCCAGCTATGAGATGTAGTCTAACCTCTCCTAGTCGTGGAGCTGATATACTACCTGAGTAAATATAAACATATCACTACATTACAGAACGGTCCAGCTATGAGATGTAGTCTAACCTCTCCTAGTCGTGGAGCTGATATACTACCTGAGTAAATATAAACATATCACTACATTACAGAACGGTCCAGCTATGAGATGGAGTCTGACCTCTCCTAGTCGTGGAGCTGATATACTACCTGAGTAAATATAAACATATCACTACATTACAGAACGGTCTAGCTATGAGATGTAGTCTAACCTCTCCTAGTCGTGGAGCTGATATACTACCTGAGTAAATATAAACATATCACTACATTACAGAACGGTCCAGCTATGAGATGGAGTCTGACCTCTCCTAGTCGTGGAGCTGATATACTACCTGAGTAAATATAAACATATAAATAACATACTCTGACATCTAACGCTAAGATCAGAGGGCAACATCACCATGAAGTACATCCTAGCCTGGAAAAAGTGTAATATCTCTAATATTGCTCGACTATTCCTGCAGCATTCGAAATAAATCTTACAAGTGATTAATTCTGAACAAAGCATTCGAAGTGTGAGGATGTGCTAATCTTTGCTTTCTAACCTTAATACTATAATTGCTCTTCACCATACAGTACTGCTGCTGATACCCCCCCTCCAACCCTGATTGGAATAATGGCGTCTGAACGTGCGTTAAGATCCGGATCAACATCTAAGTCGGAGGTGACTCTTACTCAGCTGCTAGAGAATGTGACCAACAGTCGGAGATATATGGAGGAACAGTTTGATATGCTCAGTTCAAGCATTGTCCAAATTACCGACAGGATCACAGCTATTGAAATGAAACAATCAGATTTAGAAGCTGCACAAACCAGAAGTACCACCAGGCTCATGTCAATCAAGTCAAAGCAATCAGACTATGAACAAGCACTGACCTTTTGTGGTGATGAGATCAAGGATATTAAAGGCAGGATGGATGCGTTAGATTTGCTGCGTGATAAGCTGAGTAAGCTGGAAGAAAATCAAGCTGCTGATAATATCAGGGTCAGACAACTCCAAAGCGATAAATCACTGAAAACACTGAGGCTCTGTGGAATACCTAAAACTCATAATGAGGATCTCACATACATCATCTCTAAGTTGGCCGGTCAGATATCCTGCTCACAAATCAACAAGTCAGACCTGGAGACTGTATTTAGACCGAAGAACTCTGATCAATCCCCATCAACCACTATTGTCGTCAGATTTAGCTCACTGATCAGACGAGACAAGTTCTACAACTACAGAAAACTACTAGGCAAAAACAAGATAACAGTGCAGAAACTTGGCCTTTCGGGTGACAACAAAATATACATCAACAAATCCCTGATAAAAGCTGCAACACTCTATTCTTCAAGGCTAGGCAATGCACAAAAGATCTCAACTACCAGTGTGTCGACCCACCATGGCCAGATCTTCATGCGCAAAGCCAAGGAGTCTGACATGGTCAAGGTCACTGATGACACAATCTTTCAATCTCTATCCTAGTTGCACATTGGTCTCAGTCATACAACACTCTACTACGAGCAGTATTTGAACATGGACCGATATTCTGTGAATGGACGACAGACCAGAAATCACCGACGATTTATTCGTCTCTCATGCTGCCAACCTAGCTCCAAAAGATGTCAATACACTTATTTTTTCAACGAACAATTTTTCTGTTTTACATGTGAATGCCCAGAGTTTGCAAAACAAAATGTCCCAATTTGAGTTATTTTTATCAGAAATTAATGTTGAATTTTCATCCATAGTTATATCTGAGACATGGTTTCAGCGGGACAGTTTTTTAGGAAATTTTACCATTGCTGGTTATAACTTGTTTTCTGCTTCTAGAGATAGTGGTAATGGTGGAGGAGTAGCAGTATATGTAAATGATAAGTACGAGGCTAGAGCAGAGACTGTACGGCTGGAGGGCTCGGAGTCACTTCTCGTTCGTGTCGGTGATGCCAGGCGCGACCTTTGTACTCTGCTTGCTGTCTACCGTGCTCCCTCAGGTGCGTTGCCTGCTTTCCTCGGGGAACTGACTGAGTGCCTGCCCTCACTTCCCTCAAACTCGCTTGTTGTAGGAGACCTCAACATTGATTTAAATACACAAAATTTCCCTGACGCCTTCACCCTAAATTATTCTGATATTTTGAACAAAATGGATTTTTCAACACCATTAAGTCACCCACAAGATTTGGAAAAACAAAAACAAGTCTGATTGACCATATTCTAGTCAATAACTGTGACCATATTCTAGTCAATAACTGTGACCATATTCTAGTCAATAACTGTGACCATATTCTAGTCAATAACTGTGACCATATTCTAGTCAATAACTGTGACCATATTCTAGTCAATCACTGTGACCATATTCTAGTCAATAACTGTGACCATATTCTAGTCAATAACTGTGACCATATTCTAGTCAATAACTGTGACCATATTCTAGTCAATAACTGTGACCATATTCTAGTCAATAACTGTGACCATATTCTAGTCAATAACTGTGACCATATTCTAGTCAATAACTGTGACCATATTCTAGTCAATAACTGTGACCATATTCTAGTCAATAACTGTGACCATATTCTAGTCAATAACTGTGACCATATTCTAGTCAATAACTTTGACCATATTCTAGTCAATAACTGTGACCATATTCTAGTCAATAACTGTGACCATATTCTAGTCAATCACTATGACCATATTCTAGTCAATCACTGTGACCATATTCTAGTCAATAACTGTGACCATATTCTAGTCAATAACTGTGACCATATTCTAGTCAATCACTGTGACCATATTCTAGTCAATAACTGTGACCATATTCTAGTCAATAACTGTAGACGACTTTACAACTCTTGTACCATTGACTATCAAATTTCTGACCATTTGCCAATTTGTACATCGTTTCAATTGAATAAAGATCACAAAAAGGAGGACAATTCATTGTCAGTTTTCCAAAATAGACTACCAACAGCTTAAGGATAATCTTTCAGTGATAGACTGGAGTTCAGTAATTACTACTACTGACACTAATTCTGCTTTTGAAAATTTCATTGGCACCTTTCAAAACATAATTTCATAGTCAAGCAAAGTGACAAAGTTCAAACGCAACAAACAAAAGAAAAAATCTTTTAAACAACCAACTATGGATGTCAGAAATTTTGAGAGAATTAGTGAAAAAGGGAAAAGATTTTCATGACCGATCTCGGCTAGCATCCTTTGATATTAAGCTGCAGGAAAATTATCGATCCTTCAGAAATTTTGTTTCCCAACAAATCCATACGGCCAAGATTTCCTACTTCAAAAACGAATATAACAACTGCAAAGCTGACCAGGTCAAACGCTGGAAATTCATAAAAATGATGATCAATGGTTCGGATAAAAGCAAAGACAGCACAATTACCCTCAAAACTAACGACCAATCACTCAGTAAAAACTCTCAGGAGGTTGCTGAAAGTTTTAATACATTCTTCACAAGTGTAGGTTCGAATCTTGCCGACAAATTGCCTCCCACAGACGCTAACTTTGCTGACTATTTTGCCCCTCAGATTGAGTGGGATTCTAGACCCAAATTCAGTTTTTATGTTGTTGATAGCACTGATATCCTGCCCGTTGTGGATAATCTCCAAGCCAAAAAAGCCACTGGTCCGGACAAAATCTCGTCACGAGCAATCAAAGAAAACAAGCTGATTATCCTCCCAATATTGGCATATCTTGTAAATTTGGTCATTGAAAATTCTGTGTTCCCAGACTGCTTGAAAAATTGCACGAGTGACACCCATTTTTAAAGTGCTTGTAAAGGGAACAGGTTTTTGGTATCATTCTAGAGCTCTCAATCTAGTTTAGAACATTATGCTATGTCCAAAAGCAGCCGGTGGCCCAGTTAAGAATTATTTTCACTCAAAGTTGGGATGAGAAGGTACTAAAAAGGTACTATTTTTTTTCTTTGGAGTTGTGATCACTTGTAGTAAATAGCACCTTTTTAGTACCTTAGATTATAATGGGAATATACAGTATCTCGTAAATAAGACTTTTTGTTATGACACAGTGGTTTTGATATTCCCTGCATACAATATTAAACCACACAGAATTTATCTATTGAATGAATGAGTGAATACAATGCAAAGTTCTGTCCCATGTTGTGTGGCTTTGCTGGTAAAATGGGATAGTGTTTAAAATTTCATAATTGAATGACAAAGCAAACGATCGAAATCAAGCACAGCAAAAATTACAACTCTAGCTCATCCGACAGCGAGAGTGAAAATTATAGGGAGATTAACAGATCCTGTGAGAGCGAGATTGAATATCATTCAGGAGGCAATTGTAGCAAATCGACGTCGGGTCCATGTGATTATCATAGGGAAAATGTCCCTGAGGTAGTCACACCATTCAAGTTTAAATCTGTATGATTTCGGCCACTTGAAATAACCCACAGTGCTTTGACAGATACAACATTTTCTGTTAACCATGGTTACTGTTCGAGATAGAAATTGGCAATATAAAGGCAGATCAATACATCGCTAAAGGATTTCAAGGTTTTGTTTATATTTATTTGATGAATAAATGAGATTGTGGCTACATGGATTATAAATACTAAGATATGACATTCCAACCAAACTCTGTCTTCAGCCGTTATGCTTTATGATTAGTGGCTTTCAATAGAATTTCAATGGAAGATACAAAATTTACACATGTAGACTGGATGTTTTTCTAATTTGCACAAAAATCTAAAATAATTTGTTTTTAAATCTGGACATTTCAGGCATTAGGATGATATTAAAATCCAAAGCATGCGATGATTAATACTGAGTGATTTGAAGTTTTGAGAATCTTTACAACAATTTTTGCAAATATTCTGATGTTTGGGCTCACAAGATTTTCTCGGGTAAACTTTGTTGTGTACATCAAAAACTGGAATTTACAAGTCACCAAGTAAATTGAAGTAAATAAAATTGTCATCTAGTTATTTCAGACTTCAGGGTGATGAAAAATGTAAATGAATTTGACTGCCTCCTAAAGAGAGGAGTATTGATAATCGTGTAAGCAGTGGAATACCTTGAGAAACTTTCTATATTATTTTACATCAGATCTTGTCCATCTGTGCATCACAGATACTCAGCAGATCTAAACATGGACTATCAATATTACTGACTGAGTGCAGCAGGCCATATGAGAACCTATGTCAAAGCACACATCAGTCACTTAGGAAATTAATTTGTCGAGTTTTTGAGTTATTTCATCAGTATGGATCTTATTTTGGGGGCTAGTGTTGGATATTATCGCAAGATTTGGTACTAACCATAAAGCATTGTATGGACCATTTTTAGGTAAATCTGAAATAAGCAAGGCTTTGTCAGCAGGAAGAATTCATTGCTCCAGTGTAATCTTATTTAAACAGAGCAAACAAGCGCAGCGGTATGAAATGAAAATCACTCGCTTGAAAAGCTGTGGACAGGGAATGGGTCATAGTCATTGATTGTAATGTACAGTCAGTATTTATAATCTTTGGTACAGTGGTTCTTCTAATCTCTTCTTCAACATGGGCTCATAACAGAAATGAAGGTTGTTTTGATTAGCGTCTCAACTCATTAAATTTGAACTTTTATGTCATCGACAGACTTGTGAGTGACTTTGTCATGTATTTGCAAAGGTTGTTATCTAACCACAATAGTCACTAACATTACTGTATTTCCCTCATAATAGGCTCATTACAAATCGCCTGGACAAGTTGGGCTGTGCATGAGTAGGCAACTCAATAGTGTTAACTTATAACCCCCAAACCTACCAGACCAAGTAACCCTGAAGACATATTTTTCATGCAAATGCATGTGTGATAGCTGTCTTAATCTCATTTCAAGCTCAAAAATGATACCAAGAACCCTGTTCCTTTACAAACACTTTAAAATAGGGGAAAAAACAAAGAACTAATAACTATCGCCCAATATCAATCTTAAGCACTATTTCTAAAATTGTTGAAAAAATTCTTAGTAACCAGATATTTGATTTTTTAGAGACCAACTCAATTTTAACCGACTGCCAGTTTGGATTTAGAAGAGGCAGAAATACCACCACTGCTATAAACAAGCTCATGGAACAATTGTATGAAAATTTTAATCGCTGCAACAGCACATTTGGCATACTTTTAGATTTCTCAAAGGCGTTTGATACTATTAATCATGAAATTTTAGTCAAAAAACTACCGTTTAATGGATTTTTACCCTGTGCCACATCTCTCATCGAAAATAACCTCAAAAACCGTAAACAATATGTTATTGTAAATAATGCTGTATCTCAGAACCGTGACATCAACATAGGAGTACCCCAAGGTTCAAACCTGGGGCCACTTTTATTTTTGATTTACATAAACCACCTCTTGAATTACATACTGTATGCAGACGACACTAATATTTTTTGTACAGACCATGCTATTTTAAGTCAAGATTTAAACAAAGTTGAAAATTGGTGCTTAGCTAATAAACTAGTACTTAACTATTCCAAAACTTTTCAGGTAATTTTTAAATCCCCAATAAAAGCTATCAGTGCCGATGATCATGTTATCAAACTGAATACCAACACCCTTGAACTGAAAAATGAAACTAAATTTTTAGGTATTATCCTTGATTCAAATATTACTTTTAAGTCGCACATAAATGAATTGTGCAAAAAATTAAATTTGGTTGTAATAATGATGCGTGTAGTAAGGCCATATTTTGACGAAAAAACAATGATCGAACTATATTACTCATTTTTTTACCCGCACCTGCTCTATGGAAGAGTTCTGGTGCCATGCTGCTGAAAATGACCTTAAACGAGTTATAGTCCTCCAAAAAGCTTGTGTAAGAGTGATTTTAAAGAAAAAAACCAGAGATCATGTTTCAACCATTTTTAAGACTTTAAATATAATGCCTTTGAATATGCTATTCCAATACTGCTCTTTAAAACTATTTTTAAGAACATTTTCGAATGAGTTTATCAACTCTCTTAAATCAGATCATGATTATAACACAAGATTAAATAATTTACGAACAAAAAAGGCCAAAAACAAGCGAGGTGAGAGGTCCCTGTTGTGCCATGGTGTCAACCTGTACAACAGGTACCTTATGGGAGTGGAGACATGTACTCAGTCTGGTTCCTTGGGTGGCCTGGCGGCGCGCCTGTGGGAGGGGATTGATTGTGTGCAGGTTGCGGATGTTTCGCTCTGTCGTTCCGGCAGGCGAGTGTGGCGTCAAGAGTTCTAGTCGGGCAGTCTCTGCTCTAGCTTCGTGCTATCTGACTGTCCCATTGCTTTTTAACTTTTTATATACCTTTGATACCGTTTTACTCATTCTAGTTTTTATAGTAAGCAATAAACACACACACACACATAAAAAAAAAAATATTAGAAACGATGAGTTTTTAATGAGCGACAAACAGACGAGGTGTTACTCTAAGACTCTGAGCTTAGACCATATACATATGAATATGTATTTATATGTATATGTGTTACACCCGAACGTGAGACCATATATTGACACTACCTACTAATACTATAAGCGTGATACTAACTCTACCCACCATTGAGAGTAAAGTTAGACTTGTTGATAGTCTGTGTGATGTTGATCTCCTGCCCACCAGTGATTCCCCTCCTGATATACTGAGATAAATCTCTGGTGATATCTCCTTCTCGCTCAGAGGAGGCGCAGAATCCAGCTGGAGTCTGAGTCAGAGTCAGCATCATAATGCCGCTGCCGTGATCATACAGAGTAAGTTTACGCTGTAATAATAACCATCAGTTCATTGTTATCCAGAGTGTGACACAAGGAGGACACAGAGTGACACAATGAGGACACAGTATGTCACAAGTAGGACACAGTGTGAGACAAGGAGGACACAGTGTCACACAAGAAGGAGATAGTGTGACACAAGGAAGACACAGTGTGACACAATGAGGAAGCAGTATGTCACAAGTAGGACACAGTGTGAGACAAGGAGGTCACAGTGTGACACAAGGAGGACACAGTGTTACACAAGAAGGACACATTATGACACGAGGAGGACACAGGGTGACACTAGGAGGACACAGTGTTACACAAGAAGGACATAGTGTGACACAAGAAGGTCATAGTGTGACACAAGGAAGAAGCAGTATGTCACAAGTAGGACACAGTGTGAGACAAGGAGGTCACAGTGTGTCACAGTGCAACATAGTGTGACACAAGGAGGACACAGTATGACACAAGGAGGACACAGCGTGACACAAGAATAACATAGTGTGACACAAGGAAGACACAGTGTGACACAAGGAGGAAGCAGTATGTCACAAGTAGGACACAGTGTGAGACAAGGAGGTCACAGTGTGACACAGTGCAACATATTGTGACACCAAGAAGTCACAGTGTGACACAGTGGAACACAGAGTGACACTAAGAGGACACATTATGACACAAGAAGGACACAGTATGACACAAGGAGGACACAGAGTGACACCAAGAGGACACAGAACATAATATAATCTCACCTGATGAGAGCCGAAGTTGAAATGTTTGTATTTATCTTGTTTAATTTTTTTCTTGTATACAGTTTTCCCGTTTAGAGAGAAGACAAGTTTCATCTTAGCAGCAGCAGAGTGATCAGCACTGAGGGAGTCGAGGTTCAGATGAAATATCTGATTAGCTACTCCATCCTCCTGTAGGAATAATCTAGAGCCTCATCTGTTTGTTTCGTAATTAAAGAAATGACATTGGCAATGGTCATGGCCATGGTCAATGGTCATTGATGTAATGTTTGAGAGACAATATCTGATATGGCATAATAATCAGAATTTCCGAACCAAGTAAATAAGACCTAGAAATGGTCTGCGATAAGAACAGTTTCATCTCTGTATATTTATGATGTCTATGAGTCTTATTCACTATTCATGGTAGCCCTAAGTCATACTTGTAGTAAATAAATGGGCGCTATTTCGATGATATGAGAGTTTTAATAAGAATATCTGGTGCCGGATGGTGTTTCTACTTTCGATGATAGTAGACAAACCTCTTGTGGATACATATAGCCTAGTTTGCCGACAGGTGATAATCCCCGGTACATGGCACCGCTCAGAGCCAGGTTACAGTTATAATCAGCAGACCAAAGAGACTGAGTGATAGCCTGAGACTTAGCCAGGTGTGATCCTGGTCCTCTATCTGTCATATTATCATCATGATTAAACATCTGTAACATTTACAGTATACACAGCTCTGTAACATGATGTATCACAAATATAGAGCTGCGTCAAAACCATAAACATATAAATACTTATTTATATGTTAATGGGCTGCACCAGTCGCTCAAAATAGAGCTGCGTCAGTCGCTCAAAATAGAACTGCGCCAGTCGCTCAACAACATAGAGCTGCACCAGTCGCTCAACAAAATAGAGCTGCGCCCGTCACATAACAACGTTGGGCTTTTTGCTAAGTTGCATATCAGATTAATCAATGTCCATGTAGTCAAACCACTTATGCTTATTCTCCTGCTATTATACATAAGAGTAAGCCACTTAAAGATTATCTGCATTGGGAGTATATCTAACACAATATTTGGATTCCCCATGTCTTTTTACATCTGGAGTCCAAGTTCCAAATCTCTGTGACCATTCTGTGAGGAATAATAACCTGGAACTGCTGACTTTATTGGTTAGAAAACTTTTTATTTGGGAATCCCTCCTTCAGAATTACGTATTGGCGAAAGTAACATTACCACTGTTGCTATGTTACAAGCAGAAAATTGGTTGTTTTCTGTTGGTGTTTTCTTCCCATGAAAAAGAGATGTAAAAAGACATAGAGAATCCAAATATTGTGTTAGATATACTACCAGGGACCTCCAAATGCAGATAATCTTTAATATCAGAGGGAAGATATCTGCCAATGATACGACAGGCAGGGGAAGAGAATTAGGATTATATTAGGATATCACCAAAATACTTGCCGCACAATTCATGTGAGCAAAGCAAGGCTGTACGTTTAAGTCAATAGTTCATACCATATGTCAGGTCTATAGTTTACACTGTATGTTAGGTTTATAGTCCATCTCATACTGTATGTACGTGTGTTAAGCGACTACTAACCTTGCCGAGATATTCTGTAGTATCCTTTTTATATAGATGAGGATGAAGTTGATGAGTATGCCAGGCCAGGTCCATATCATAACACGGAACAACAAACGCCTCTGGGTGAGACAACTTCAGTCTCAACATCATCTATATAATCAAAGTGAACATCTCATCTCATCTCATAGAGCATAGAATAGGTTAATAGAATAGGTTAGGATAATACAATAATACCATATGTGAGATATGTTACATATATCCTAGATGAAAAATATCAGCTAGTGTTTAGTTTAGCTAGTTTTAAGTGCTTTGTTAGCTAGCACCACTTTTCACTAGGTGGGAGTTTCTATTCAGTGTTCATTATGGCTGGTAATGATGTTGACTAAGTGTGGCTAGCCATAAATATCACTATATAAGCCAGTGTGATACGGAGAGCTTGCTGTGTTTTGTGTGATTGTGGCCCTAAGATCTCACCACATGATATTGAGCATGTTTTGAGAACACAGAAGTTAATCTGGGATAGACAAATATCAACACCATCGATTCAATTGTGATGATAGCTTAGGCGCATCTCAGAGGGTTTTGTGGGTAATAATAATAGACATTACGCTTTCAGCAATAATAACTGTTTGCAGGCAGTTGTTGGTGCATCAATACATGAACTATATGCAGGTACCCACTTTCAAGGTTATCATATAGGTCATAGATGTGATGATCGCTGCTCAACTCTATAATTATTGATGATCCTCAGCAGACAAAATTAATACTTAGGCAGTTCAATACCCAAAATAACTCAGATGTAATCATGTAACACGATATTACAGGAACACTCATGTAATCCGAGCACATGGCATGTGAGAGACGAGAAGTTATAAAACTCAGCAACAATGTTGTGTAAGAGACAGACGGTTCTGGTATTTTAACCTCCCTTTAACCTCCACTCCAACATTCTCTATATACTAATTTGATTGTATACAGGGGATTGCACGTATAATAACTGATTCACTGACACACACTATTGTTAAACAATAAAAAGAACCAGACCAGACTAATTTGATGTCGATCACAGAAATTATACACCAGTAACAGACTTTGACCTATAGTAGAGACTCACACATTTGTTGACGTTGCTATTTACGGCCATTTGATACCTAAGGGTGAACATATAAACTCCTTATAATAGTTGTTTACGAAAAATATTTTGATTCAAGTTCTTTGGTTATCAGTTTACACGATAAACGCTTTAGCTGTAATATACAGTACTTGTGTCAGCCTCCTGCACTAGCCTTGTTCACGCGGCCACGGGTTTTGGTTTTTTTGTGACCGCGTGAACAAGGCTACTTCTGCGCTGATAAAGCCCAGGAGTAGTGGTAGTGGATTACTACACTAAACATGTTATAATTATAGGATTTATATCATAAGAAGTACATGAGTACCCGAAGCTAAATCTTTTCAGTCTAAGAGCCAACTTTTCACTTACTTTGTGATGCGGTCTGTCACACAATGTAAAATATGGGTCTTATCTCATATCTCAGTTTATTGTAGATAGTTATTTCAGAACTTATACCTGTGTATAGCTGACAGTATATTGTAGGTAATTATTTCAGAACTTATACCTGTGTATAGCTGACAGTATATTGTAGGTAATTGTTACAAACCTTATATCGGTGTATAGCTGTATGTAGGAAGTGATCGTTCCTATAGTGAGGTAAGCTGACGTTATAGTAGAAGCAGCTCTGCCTATGTACTGCTGATATAAGATCATATGAACACTGAGATGTATACTCTGGTCCTCCTGGGAACTCTACAGGTACTCTTAGATCTACATCTAACGGCTCTCCATCCTATCAAACATAACATAACAATAACAGCTTCAGGGACGACACGCTATAACAGAACGTCTGAGAAACATTCTACTTGAAACTCACACTTTCAAACTTCTTTATTTGTTAAACCAGAAGTTTTTATTTGAAAAACAATATTTTCTTACAAAAAACTAAAAAAACATCGGAGGGTACAACAACAAAGAATACATACATAAAACTGAATCTACTCACCTCAACGAATCTATTCCACATATTTCTGACTTGAGCGGACGTCTCATATGGACCGGAGGTCCCATGAGTAGTTTTGTGTTTATCATGTAGTAAATCAGCCGGTAGTATGGTGTGATCAGGTATTAGCCCGATTAGTTTACTCATATCCTGCTCATAATGATAAGGAGAGAGCATGTGACAATGCCACACCCACTGGATATCCAGCGGAGCTGCTGAGAGAGCCTCACATATAAGAGACTTCTGTACAGCGGGCAGGAATAACGTCTCATACCTTAAACCAAATTACATTCATTTATTAGACAGTTCAATAAGACAAACTTTAGATGGTTACAAGCAACTCCTCAGATATTAATGTTGTGACAGACAGACAGAAAGACAGACAGAGATTTACTTATGTGTGTATTACACACCTTCTGATAGCGTTACAGAGAGAGAGAGACAGACAGACAGAGATATACTTATGTCTGTATTACACACCTTCTGATAGCGTTATTAAGTACAGGTCCGGCTGTAAACAGAAGTGGATAGTTAGATACAGTCCTGAGCAGCTCAATCTCAGCTACCATCGACTTAACGTGGTCGTTCTCCGTTAGAGAAAACCTAATCTTATCAGCTTCCTTCTCCAGGTTCTTGTGTCGTCCCATAATGACGATCGTTTAGTGGCTCATAATTAAATCTGTATGGAATAATAAAATATATATATATAGATAAACGTGAGATCATTAGTAGAAAAACTTCCATGCATTAGCTAAGTCAGGCTGACCATGTCGGGTCTTTTGATGTAGAATGAGCCGAGGATTTTCAGCCAAAGTACCACAATCAATTTGCTGAAAGTCCTCCCTCTTTTGCTCTCTCGATTTAGGAAGTTCGTTCAATTAGAAACTTCAAATCATTCGATTAGAAAAGATATAGTTCTATCAAGCACTGAGCAAAGACTTGTCCATGGTATGATCAAATCAATATGAATATATATATATACATGTAATAATAATCAATCAATGTAATATAAATAATATGCATTCTCAACATGTCAATTTGATCACTTGCCTGCAAGAGTGCGGTGATAGATAATGTATCTGCCAATCTGGAGTCTGTTTTTATAAACAAAGTGTTTCTGCTCTAAATTCAACAATGTGTGAGATGTGAAAACCCACTCAACCATAATTGTGAAATTATAGTGGCCCAGATGAGCAATCCCACGCACACCATATTATTTTCTTTTTGCAGATTGAGCAGATCGACCAATCAAAATCTGGTTGACACTACTTTAAACCAAAGATATTATATTTGATTGAAAGCTTTACAGCGACTCACTTGGATGGTCTTTCTATTCATATCCTGAAAGAATTATTTTTCAAGATTTGCCATTTTAGTGCCAGACTAGCAAGAATTCAAGGTAAATCCCTATCAAATTGGTTTTATCATTTACTAGCCATGTCCATGCAGGGTTGTAGAGTGAATGAGAGTCCAGTGGTAGTAGGGAGTCCACTCTGCTCAAAATACACACAGTGAGTGAGTAATAACACTAGCCTGATCAGAAGCATGGATAATGGTATATATATTGGCCACATGAATGCATGGGCCCCTGGGACTTACATGTCTTTACTTTGCCAATGTCCACTATCAGTGGACATTGGCAAAGTAAAGACATGTAAGTCCCAGGGGCCCATGCATGAATGGTAGTAATTAAGTGCCATCAAGGAGTCTCTAGCTCCCTGGTGCCATTATCATCTCACTTATCTATTCTATCACTCTTATTGTGCCAAATTAAGTCACCAGCTCACTCAATATCCTTCCTGTAAATTTTCCACAAATATATAATTTATAAGTTTATTTACATATATGTTCTCAAAGGATCACTCAGGATATATAGCCCAGGAGCGGGGGGGGGGGGGGGGGGGGGGGGAGCGGGGAGGGGGTGATATGAGAACAATTCCTTCCTTACTATACCTTACCTTATTATGATCTACGTCCTGAGAAGGACAGACTCAGAATCAGCTCTCAGCCCGAAGAAGGGATTTCAATTCCAATACCTCTCCAGGCGGTTTAGGTCTTATTGAGATTTATTCTGTACTATTTTTACAGCCATTTTAATCATTGGTATTTTTCCCATCATTATTTGATGCAATCTAACTAAAGACTGAGCAGATCTTGTACTTACTTGACAGGTTATTTCTAGACCAAGTTTGGTCCATTTGCCTACATTCCGAGTCGCTCCCGATCCACTGCGGCGTGACCAGTGGAAGGGAGCAACAGGAATGCAGGTAATTGGATCAAACTTGTTCTAGGTTATTTCTAGCCTGTCTTGACAAGCTTTGTTCGGTGGGGGGGGGGGGGAAGGAACTGCGGCGTGACCAGTGGAAGGGAGCAACAGGAATGCAGGTAATTGGATCAAACTTGTTCTAGGTTATTTCTAGCCTGTCTTGACAAGCTTTGTTCGGTGGGGGGGATGATCGCAAGAGGAGACAATATTTAATATCGGCTGCTCGACGGTCGAGCATGCAAGCGTTGACAAGCTTTGTTCCTCCCCCCCCCACCGAACAAAGCTTGTCAAGACAGGCTAGGTTATTTCATACAAAGTCTCCAGGTGTGTCCAGTATCAAAAGCTCTCTGTATCTCATCCATCATCTCTGATCCGTTACTCTGTAATAATCAAATGATTAAAAATTGTTATTTCTTTTCTTTTTTATTTGGCTTAAATTTTCATCAAGCCAGCAAAAAACTCTAATGGTCTCTTAATAGGGTATATATAACAGCCACTAATCTGTCATAACATATAATGTAACGATAGATTAGTGGCTGTGAAATCATGCTCCAATTAAACATACATAGGTGTCTTTTACAGCAGACCCAAAGTCGGAGGTTTGATAATCTGATATGTGTATAACACTAATATCCAGGAGAGAGAAATACTGATCCAGACATGAGCTGTTATACAGGTGAGGTTGATCTTAACGAGGCCTGTACACACAAAAAATCACGTTATGTTTTTCACAATTCCAATTATTTGTGCGTCTCACCATTGCCTCACGCTGTATATAATATAAATTTTGAGCTATGTTTTACCTTCTGTTTCAGAATCACTGAACAGTCATATTGTAGAGAAGACAGGAGTGGATGTACAGAGAGTTTTATCTCTACAGAAGATTCCTGAAGAGAAATGTATGACATGATCATCATCTGTTAATCTTAGCTTTTTGAGATGAACACTGGAATCGCAAGTTTTATTAGAACAAGTTGTAGACTACGTAGACTACATAGACATGACACCAGGCCAGTTGTTGGTAAAGTCATTGAACGCGCTGCAGTTATGGTTTATTGGATTGACATTGATCGATGATGATCGGAAAGGGACCTTGAGTTTGAAAACTGTTATCAATTCAGCAGCTTCTCATGATCAATTTGATATAGAGGGGCGGCAGGCCGCTCTATACCAAACTAACAAACTTGTAATAGAGTTTTATCATACGAGAATAATCTATCCTGATTATGGCCCCATGAATATAGTGTACATGAGGCTTCAGGCTGTATTAAAGTGACAGTCCTACTAGGCCATGTTAGGTATGTTTTTAAGAATCCAAGGCTGAAAAGTAATTGGGGCATATGAAATAAAACAGCCTGTGAACCTAATTGCAGTAAAACTGCTGCATGAAGTCTGAAAATTGGGATCATTTTTGGTATTTGCCCTATGAGCTCACAATATTCGATTTACTCGGGTAATATATCCACTTTTCTAATTGGACTGACCCTTTAATATGAATTCCACAATATTTCCAGAATATTTCCCTCTTCATTCATTTCATCCCATAATTTCAAGTTGCGATACTATCTCTTTTCGCGGTATGCTTGAAAACTCGAAACCCCATTTTAAACTTTCAGGTCTGGAGTTAGAAATTTTGAGGCGAATCCTGAAAGCTCATGTTCATGATCTATCAGAATCTGCTCAGAAACAAACAGGTTTGTCTTGCAATCTCAAATAAACATTTCTCAAGTCCATGATTCACAACGTGCTGCATATTTATGTTTGATGTATCTCAGCAGAAACAGTAAATTTTTGTTTAGCCTACAGCAGTTTTGTTAGTCCTATTTTTCTCTAATTTTCCTTCAGGTAAAAAAGTTGTCAGTAAAACAGCCGATAAAAAGAAACCAGCGGACGTTCACAACACAGCAGGGTATGTTATGAAAGTGACGGAAGTCTGCACTTCTGATAATAATATGAGCTATTATTTTACCGAGCTCTGCACCTTGGTTAGCTACCCTACATCATCCAAAGCACTTCTGAGGGCTTGGAAATGTGATTTTAGGGAAGTTATGATTGATCAGTACAGCCCTAGAAGTAAACGAAGATCAAGTTCATTTTGAGTGAGACATGGATCTGGTGATTCTGACATGGATATTTAACTATGATCTCGGAGAGTAAATCGATCCACATGATAGATCTGACTCCTGAGAGGGATCTGAACACGTGTGAAATATAATCCAACATACTCACCACTGTGAAACTATTTCACATCCGCTTTGTGATGGATTTTATCCATACGAAATATATGTAATAGAAATCGACACCAGCAAAATTACACTGACAAGTACAGTTTCCTCCACAGGCTCCAAGTACTACAGTGGGGCTTCACCTCATACTACAAGTGGGATAAATATATATAATATATATATAGATGTGTGTGAGGTGTTGTCAAAATATGAGAAGTTTGTGTACTCTGTGTTAAATTGTAGAATAACCTCACCTGGGAAGAGACGGTTGTTTAACCATCAGACGGCTCGACTTTCTAAATAATCAGTGATACTGAGACATAACTCGCACAGTCAGTACTCTCCGAGGTCTGGATTATATCACATTAAGCCATCTTCAAGTTTGCATCAGTGGTCACTTAAGTTACAGCAATCACCTCTTCTTTGATAGCCAAAATGTCCTTAGACCGTATCTTGTATTTTTTTTACACTGATTTTTTTGGCTGCCGGTTATTTACATAACCATGAGAGATGAAACATCTTTGAGAAGTGAAATAAAACAAAAATACCTACGTATTTGTCATTGACTGAAGCTAGTTTCATCAATTTGTTGGATATATAAACTATTTTATGCCGTGCGCGTGGCACCGTATACACACCCAGCATCTTACATATAATAAGCATAATGCAGAATTCAGTAATTTTGCTGTGATCCAAATTTATTGTGACAAATTTAATCCTACTACAGCCAACTTGTGAGATTGCTGCCAGTTTTTCATACAGAAAATATCAATATTAATATCACAAGTGGTACGACTACTCTTGTTCTAACAGAAAAATATTCTGAATCAATGATGAAAAATAAATAAAAACTCATAAATCTGTTGGGATGTTATTAATCTATAGAATATCAGGGGGGGGGGGGGGGGGGGTGTAAGGAGCCCCAGCACCACATAAGTAAACAATTAGAACCACTAAGTTAACGGCATCAATAAAATGCAGCACGTTTAATACAACAATTTAAAAAACCAGATAAAAGAAAACATCAAAAGATGATAATGTAGTCAACGTAGGTAAAATTGAGATCTAAGAAATTTTATGAAAGTTATGAATAAAAGAGCTCTCTAGGAGCCAAAGAGATGTCTGTAGAATGGTACACATTACAACCAAAGTTATTCGATAATTTTCAGATCCACTAAAACCTGAAATAAGTCACCAATAGGAACTGGTAGAACTGGTAGAGTACATATTTAAGTCACCAATAGGAACTGGTAGAGTAGAGTAGAGTAGTGGTAGAGTACATATTTAAACTTGGTCTTTATTCCATTTCAGCACCTTATATTAGATGTTGACTGTAAATAAAAAGTCATTGATTCAGGTATCAGGATTCATATAGTACAGTGCAATCATGAATAGTTCTGTACTATTGCTATGCTAGTGAGACATGCGTCTCACCATCAAAGTGGTACATTTGTCTCACTGGTATGACACATGTCTCACCGATACGACATTTGTCTAACCGTCACAGTGGAACGGCACATGTTGCACTGTCACAGTTATATGGCCATGTCTCACTGGTACAAGACATGTCGCAACGTCACAGTGTTACGACACATGTTGCACCGTCACAATGGTACGGCACATGTCGCACCATCAGTGGTATGACATGTTTCTGACTGTGACAGTGGTACGACACAGGTTGCACTGTCAAGGTGGTATAACACATGTCTCACTGTGACAGTGGTACGCCTCACTGTGACAGTGGTACGCCTCACTGTGACAGTGGTACGCCTCACTGTGACAGTGGTACGACACATTTCTCACTGTCACAGTGGTCCAACAGTGCCTGACAGGCAGTCACAGTGGTGAGACACAGTCGCAGTGCTGTAAATCTATGGTAATCCTCCTCAGATTTATCATGACTTACTAATAGTGAGCCCTTTCAAGTTCTCCATCAATGTCATGGCTGATGTTTCGTCACAAGGTGCTGCGATCCCCATCGTGGTGAGCCTAGAAATAAAATACATATATTTTCAATACTCAAATAGGAAAAGATTTACTTCGTGTGAGTAGAACCAATCTCAGCTGATGTGTCAGTAATTAATTCTAAGATAAAACAACAAGTGAGTTACACCTCATTTTGAAGAAAATCTGCAGCAAGGCTAGTAGCTACCATCTACTACTTTACAAAGAACCTCTTCGATGCCAATATGTTATATCATTGGATCAAAATGTGCTAAACAGAAGATGAACCATTACACCAAGTGTTTTTATTTGCCGATTACACTTTTGGTCCCGATTGGAATAAAGAAGATCTCATAAAACAAAAGAGCTATCAGCAGAGGAGGTAACGCTATCAAATTATAATCCAAAAACATACCATACCTGACCATCGCTAGTTATGTGTGCTGCGTCGGCTGATGCTTCATATCAATCTTTATCGAGTGTACGACAGACACGCTCATTGATAGCAGTACCTACCAGTACCTGCCCGGAGGACATCACATCACAACCTCACCAACTCAAACCTGTGTGCCGTACTGACCAGCAGACTGGACCAGACTGGACCAGATATAAAGTGTGATGATACACAGTATAAATATTTACAAGCCGCCACAGAACCTTTTCATGTTACAAGTCTGTACGTCTCAGTGCCGAGTTCAGACCAATAACAAAAAGAATAAAAAAGCAACAAATGACAGATCGATTTTTTTTGTTTTGGCAGTTTGAATTATAAGGCAGGGTCCAGAGATATAAAGGGAAGTTAAAACCTAGCAAGTGCTGTTTGAGATCGAGGGAGGGAACTTACCAGATCGATCAAGCTGCCGAGGCTGATCTAACAGCGTCAAAGTATCACGTATATAAACATACTCATAGGCAGGCATATAGGCTCCACTATAAGCCCGCTTATACACACGCTTATTGACGCAGTCGTGAGCAACACAAGGGTTCTCGGCCCTATGATGAGAATATGGGGCCTTTCCAACAATACAAACTATCAAAGAGTTGTACCCTTGCATATCAGCGACGATCCTCATCGAGCCAGCAACTGCTTTTCAAGTTAGTTTGAGGTAACCCAACCACATGTTTCAGGCAAATCTAACATGAAACTAGTTTGCATGATCCCAAGATCCTGTGAAGGGGCAGCAATGAAATTTACGAGACTTAGAAATGACAAATTTTGTATGCGGTAAAATCTAACAGCAGCTGATACCCTTGAAAAGAGGAATATATGAATCACAACTTACTTTGTTTCTTGATCAAAAAATGCAGAATGCAAGAAATGGTGTGATCGAGTACTTCCAGTCCAACAGCAACAATATTCGAATATCAATCCATAATAGAGTACAATGCCAATGGTGAGTGAGCGTCTTTAAGCTGAGAGTATCCACAGATAACCAGTCATTTGATCATCACCTAGATTTCCGCCCAACTGACACAAGGTTTAGAAATGCTATGCAGATATTGACCCTTTGTCCAACAAACTAGCATGGATTCAGGATTGATAAACACACAATTTGACCCTCAAACTTTCTACAATACCAGCATCATCACTTTGTTCTGTGAGTTACTATCTTATAACCTGAAATTACTCCGGACGCCAAAACCTAGCCACGGTCTGTGGCCAATGAATGATTACTGTATAATCTCTCATATAAGCACACAAGATATTATCCTCGAGGCCCTATGAAGTGATTGACTATTTTCTAAGCTTAGGGAACAAGTTTCCTCTTGGTCAGGTAGGTAGAACCTTAACAGCCAGCAGAGTGAATTTGTGATTCTATACAACATATTACCGGATATCTTTCAACAATCCCTGCTAACACATGTGGCTATATTTGAGACTATACAGTAGGACACCATGATAGATACTGGTATTGTAGTACAGTTTGAATGTCACTAACAAGAGGAAGTAATGAGTAAAATTACTCAAATAAACGAGCGACCCTTTGTCAAAACTCAGGGACGGTTCACAAAACAAGCCCTTCTAAGTTCAAGAGCAAACACGCATGGATGGAAACCAACTAAAATTATATACAAGAATTGTTGTATTTTATACACAATGCAGCAGAATGAACTTAAATGACAATAGAATAAAATGTTGAGACAATTTTGGCGATGGACGAACCGTTCTACTATAGTACAAATTGACTAGCACTTATCTCATAGCTGTGACAAGATAAAATGTGATGTTCATTACAAGCAACATCCCCACAAGTCTATAAAATGACTATAATTCAGCTCAGAGAGTTTGATTTTCAAAGAATTGACTCAACCTAGAGAATTAATATATCAAAATCTCTTCTTGTCCCTCTGTCTATGCTTACAGAGAAGGCTGAAGTCGCTCGCCATCATCTCTTAGTTCACAATTCGACTAATAATCTGCTGTTACAGCGTCAGCTATGTACATGGAATAATTTGCCGCCGATTTCGTGCAAAACTTAAAACAATTGTTCAACTGATTGATCAGACATTGAATGTACCAAAGATCTGAACCGTTCCAAATTCCGAACCCATGATAATATAATGTACTAGATGGATTTATGAAGATCGAGCCACCAGTTTGATTAACACCTTGATAACCACCGCAGCTTCAAGCATGTCACAACGATGACAGAACAGCCAACTATGGAATCATCTCCTTGAGTCAGCAGCCATGACAGAGCGAGCCATGACAGCAGCAGCAGCGAGGACGCTGACAATCATTAGGTTAACGTTAAGATGATGATGATATTGGTTTGGGTGTTTGGTAGCTGATCTTACCCAGCTAAGTTAGACATCAGGTACATCAGGTACATCATGTTCATCAGGTAGTAGTAGTAGTAGTATTATCAGTAGAAGCTGTGACGGGCGTGTAGGAGAGAGACAGAGAGAGAGAGAGAGGGATAACAGCCTCTATCTCACATTATTCAGTCTCACCTCCAGTTCTCGACCGTTCACTCTCGTCTTATTAAATAAATCTAAAACATTAGCTAAGGAAACTTCTAACCTTCATGTCAAACATCCAAGCCACATATACTATCTTAGAATATATACTCTCAGTATTTAACTGAGCATCAATGTCAATAATCTATTATAAGTGATCTTGATCAGGGTCTATGGATCAGGGTCTATGGATCAGGGTCTATGGATCAGGGTCTATGGATCAGGGTCTATGGATCAGGGTCTATGGATCAGGGTCTATGGATCAGGGTCTATGGATCAGGGTCTATGGATCAGGGTCTATGGATCAGGGTCTATGGTGGGAGTGAGGGAGGGGATTTCATGACTACTGACCGTCTAGAGTGCCAAAACTGCTCTATGAATTCTCTTTCGGTGAATTGAACAATTCCATGTAAATTCAATACAATAATGGTTAGTAGTATAATGAGTGGATTCAGTGGATTCAAGCTAAGTTTATGACTAGCTGTGACTATGACTAGGTCTAACAGCACACAGCTGGCTTGTAGTGGTTGTTAATGGTTATAGAATGGTTATATGTGATTATTTGTTGTGTATAAGGATACTGACTGCCCTTCTGGCCTCATCAGGAGTAGAGAACCTAACTATACCGAATCCTCTCGACTTGTTATCTGAATCCTTCTTTATCTCGGCATACTGAACCTCACCGGCTGCTTTAAATGTCTCCTTCATCATCTGCCAGGTGTAAGTAAACGGCAGCTACAACCACATAACGTACATACAGTCATAATAATATACATACAGTCATAATATACATACAGTCATAATACCATATATACAGTCATAATAACATATACACAGTAATAATAACATATATACAGTCATAATACCATATATACAGTCATAATACCATATATACAGTCATAATACCATATATACAGTCATAATACCATATATACAGTAATAATAACATATATACAGTAATAATAACATATATACAGTCATAATACCATATATACAGTCATAATACCATATATACAGTCATTATAACATACATACAGTGATAATAACATATATACAACCACATAACATACATACAACCACATAACATACATACAACCACATAACATACATACAGTCATCAGATAGGACAAGGAGGAGGATGATTAGGGGATACACTGACTGGGGGTCAGTTGTAACATTACTAAAGGTACTATTATGTCCGCTCATGTGAGATCACTGCAGAAAAGTGATATTCACAGTTTCAGCGACGTCTTATGACCGTAACTTACATTTCTGACAAACACACTGGTAATCTCTCCAGTGTCCCTCATAGGCGATCTCCTTCCTCTGTCCATACCTCCCCCCATTCCTCCGCCCCTGTCCATTCTATCATCTCTTCCCCCTCCGTATGATCGAGAGTTCATAACCCCGCCTCCTCCACCACCACCTGCAACACGATAACTCAGTGTACATGACTGGGTATATATATATACAGGACAGGGTGAATCCTAGATGGTTTATTACACGGACTTATTTTGAAAATCAGTGAAAAGAGAAGTGTCATGCTGAATACTAACGAGAGCTTAATATTACTGTATGTATGTATATACTGTATGACTTACCCATACCCATACCCCCTGGCATACCACCACCACCACCTCCACCTCCCATAGAGGCTCCTCCAGAGATGTTATTCATCATGTTACTGAGTGTGTTAAACGCCTCAGGGTTATTCTGTAGATTAGCAGCCAGTGAAGCAAAACTACTCAAGTCACCGATTCCTAAAATAAAACAGAGCAAACATAACTACACTATACTATACTAAGCATGTAATGGTGATGGTGATGGGTGACTGAGAGAGAAAGGCTGGCAGCTAACATTATATACAGATCATACAGTAGAGGCATTTATCTGTCTGTACACTCTGATATATGTCACTGTTGGCTGGGTTATGTACTTGTGTACTAACTGTGTCTAATGTAGCCTACTACTGATGATGTAGCTGTAGAGTGTAGATGATATGACTGTGAATGTACAGCTAACCTTTAAGGTTGAGGTTGTCGAGACCAGAGCCGCCCATATTGTCCATTCCTCCGAATGCAGAGCCTGATGAGGCACCACCGAGTCCTCCCATAGAACCTCCTGACCCTCCGAGTCCTCCTCCACCTGAGAGCCCTCCCAGACCTCCTAGTGGTGATCCATAATCTCCTCCTGAGGCTGACATAGCAGACATAGCACCCATACCACCTCCGCCTGATCCCATACCTCCCATACCGCCTCCTCCGCCTGTAATCAGTCAGATACACACACACATATACATACACACATACCTCCTCCTCCTCCTCGTTGTATATATGTATGACATCGAGCGAAGAGGCGGTGAGGTGAAGGTCATGTCATACACACAACCAGCAGCAAACATATAAATATATATGTTGTGATAAATTTGCTATTTATAGTACACATATATTACGTGTGGGTCATGAATGGATTTACTAAGAGGCTGATTTCTGCTTGCTCAACTCTCCAGCACATACAGCTTCCGTGCAGCAAATATAAATAAAATCTATCCATGTATTGACAAGCTTTGTTGCACCAAATAGAGCTTGTTAAAACAGGCTAGACATTTACATGTAGATCATATCATATATAGTTTAGTAAGTACAGTATATGTAGAGTATGACTTACCTCCTCCAAGACCTCCCATACCACCAGACATACCACCTGACATACCGCCTAGTGATCCCATATTGGAACCACCGCCGCCGCCTCCCATATCTATAAAAAATTCAATCAGAGTGTATATAAAACGCATTGTGTGACAAGAATACCCAATGTGACATCTGTACATGTAAGTAAGATCAACTGACCACAATATGACAGATGGGGGATATGACAACATCATTGTCTACACATGAGAGGTATACACCCGAGGGTGCTGGGAGAGGTATACATCCTTATACAACCAAGGATAAAAGATTAATGTAAGCATGTAACACATGAGATGGACTGATATATGTATAGTATATTATGTAGGGGATACTCACTACCCATTCCTCCTGAGCCCATACCACCGCCTCCTCCCATACCCATAAATCCTCCAGGAGGTCCCCCCATACCTCCTCCACCACCCCCTCCTCCGAGGGGTAGGGATGAGCCGATACCTTTAAGTCCCTCTGTAAATATAACACATCATTTATATATGTCACAGTAACACAGTACCATAGAAGGCATACATAAGGTTCAGTTATTACATTACTTTGTCTATCTATGGATTTATCTGTTCTGTTTAGGTTTGGAATCAAATTTTTTTTTTCTTAAAGGGATAATACACTTCTGATCTCTGTTTGGCAGCCAATGGAGCACAGAAAAATGTATGTACATACAAAAACTCCTTATTTGTAATTCAAAACCCCTTGTTCTGCTCAAATGTGCATTCTAAATTGTAGTTGTGCATCTCCAACAAGAAATAAGACAACTAACAGAATTGCTTGGTGATCTAAAAAAAGCTGATTTTGTGAGCAGTTGTGTGCTCCTACCTCTTGGTTAGTGTTTCAATTGTCCAGATACTCAAAGTGCGCATGTGCAATAAGGATGACCTTTTGACTTTAGCTTGTTATTTTCTAACAGCCCAGCTTAACACTTTTATTACCATATCCGGTTATGGTAATAAAAGTGTTAAGCTGGGCTGTTAGAAAATAACAAGCTAAAGTCAAAAGGTCATCCTTATTGCACATGCGCACTTTGAGTATCTGGACAATTGAAACACTAACCAAGAGGTAGGAGCACACAACTGCTCACAAAATCAGCTTTTTTCAGATCACAAGCAATTCTGTTAGTTGTCTTATTTCTTGTTGGAGATGCACAACTACAATTTAGACTGCACATTTGAGCAGAACAAGGGGTTTTGAATTACAAATAAGGAGTTTTTGTATGTACATACATTTTTCTGTGCTCCATTGGCTGCCAAACAGAGATCAGAAGTGTATTATCCCTTTAAATCATAGAAATTTTTCATCATAACTAAATGAATACAACGCGGTGTGTTACATGTTAAGAGAAAATGTATCATGTTAGGTTTGATCTCCAGCAACAAAAAGTATGTGTTTTTGCACCAAATTACACAGAAGATTGTCACATAAGATTAGAGAGACAGAAGCCACACTGGTACAGGTAATAGTCGCTTACCTGGTAGAGATGGTTTCTTGTCTTCCATATTAGCGAGTTTGTCCATCTTAACCGACATATTCCTGTCAAACAGAGTCTGTCCATTAAACATACTGATAGCCTGTAGAGCTTCCATCGGTGTCTCAAAGGCTATGACTGCCATACCTCGAAACTTACCATCCTTATCGTTCTTACATTCCAGCTGTAATATACAAATTATACAGTATAAGTAAACAGTATCTGTAGTCATACAGTGTAACCTACCGGTATAGTTTACATGTTAATCAATATAACTAATTATTACCAGAGCAGTTGTGTTGCATGTAGGATACGTAATGTGTATAGGATATGTTATGTACCTCTTTACTTTCTATCTTTCTCCGAGGTGTATTAAGGTCTGAGTTATATGATTGGCCTTACCTTACATACAATGACTGGGAGTTACTATCATCTGATATGATTGATATGAACTGTTATCTGACACCACATCAGCAGCTATATCCACTAATACCTAACTCTACATACATAGGTAGGTTACACTGACTTACCTTAGTAACAGATCCAGCCATACTGAACACCTCCTTTAGTTTCTGTTCTGAACATCGGTAGTCCAGCTGTTAATATCAAACATATAGAGTGTCATCGCAAGAAGCACAAATGTTACCAAAGTATGATTCTGGAAATACTAGAGTAAAACTTTCTAAATCATTTTACTTAATATAAATGACGCATAATAATAATAATTGAGTACAGAGCTTACATTTGACACTTATAGTAATCATGTAGATAACTTACATTTGACACTTATAGTAATCAGGTAGATAACTTACATTTGACAGTTATAGTAATCAGGTAGATAACTTACATTTGACACTTATAGTAATCAGGTAGATAACTTACATTTGACACTTATAGTAATCAGGTAGATAACTTACATTTGACACTTAAAGTAATCAGGTAGATAACTTACATTTGACACTTATAGTAATCAGGTAGATAACTTACATTTGACACTTATAGTAATCAGGTGGATAACTTACATTTGACACTTATAGTAATCAGGTAGATAACTTACATTTGACACTTATAGTAATCAGGTAGATAACTTACATTTGACACTTATAGTAATCAGGTAGATAACTTACATTTGACACTTATAGTAATCAGGTAGATAACTTACATTTGCTACGAATACTTGATTAGTGATTGGTCCATCGTTGATACCGAGTGAGCCAAGGAGCTGAGGAGTTACCCCTGGTGGTAGATTCATAGGTAGGTTCATACCTCCACCCCTGTCCATAGGATGTCCCCCTCTCATATCACCCCCTCTATCTCCACCCCCACCACTGCGGCCTCCTCCACCGCCTCCTCCTCGCCCATCAGGCTTATCGTTCTCATGTCTCCGTCTGTCTCTGTCTGTCTCCTGAGTAACAAACCATTCGATACATTACTATGGTCATACAAATATCGCTACACGCAGTACAAACCACAGGTGTCACAATACAAAACACAGGTGTCACAGTACAAACCACAGGTGTCACAGTACAAACCGCAGGTGTCACAGTACAAACCACAGGTGTCACAGTACAAACCGCAGGAACCACAGGGCGCACCACGGGTATCACAGAGCGCCACAAAGAGGCTATATTACTGAGGGAGATGAGAGCCAGATATGTGACTGAGACATGATCCAGTTATAGCTCAGTATACTACTCAGATACAGATAGATATACCTATACATAGGCTACTGATATACACCTACATAAGCTGAGATACAGATAGATATACCCAGACATACTGATATATACCTACATAAGCTGAGATACTTACTTCTCTGACGATTATTTTTCTGCCGCTGACTTCATATCTATTCATCTTATCTACAGCTTCTTGTGCTTTAGATAGATCTCTAAACTCCACTAGTCCAGCACCCAGAGATTTACCATCAGGACGTTCATATAATGTAACATAACAATCTCCCACTGTAACAGGTAATACTATCTTATAGTATAGCACAGCACACAATAACAATAAAACCACAGGAGCAAACAATAGTATAACATAGTAATAGTCTATTACCCCCAATAGTCTTTTTGATCATTGCTCAATATAGCTCCATTCTCATGTGAATAGCCCACTTGAATCTGATGGTCATGCTGAGGAACAGATTAATACTTGTTAACTTGATTACGTAATCGGGTTACCAACCTTGCTCTTTGAATAAATCTTTTACATCTTTCCACTTCATATCAAATGGCATATTAGATATATAGAGTCTTCTGTTTTGTACGGGACGGCTACGTCTGTTAGGAGATCTTGACCTTGAACGTGACCTGGAACGACCCCTGTGTCCATTCTCATGTTGTGGTGATCTACAATGTAAAATATCTACTGCAGCTGGATTAAAATGTGAGACACAGATGGGGTTAATGACTTGAAGTTTATAGCTGTGCTTCATTTGCTTCAAACTGAAACAGTTGACATACTCAAGTCAAGTTATCTCGGAACCATAAACAGGCCTATTGGAGGCTGAGCTGACATCAAATTACAAACCTACAATTCAATCTGTCCTCTTCCTAAGCCTGGAAAGTCAGAGATTCAAATAGGCATATATATATATATATATATTTAACAATTTACAGACAAACCTTATCTCTGTTTTTATCTCCCTTTTTATCATATCCATTTTCTTATCAGCAAACAGCGAGAAGGAAATTAGAGGCCTAACTAATATATAATATATTCTACTGTCAGTCAGGTATTAATCCTGAGACTGAGTCATATATAGATCTAGCTCTCAAATGAAAACAACAATGTCAGATTATGAATTTTGCTGAATGTATACAAGGGATTTTGCTGTGTAAATGACGAATGAATGGCATTGTAATAAGGACTCGAGAGTTTATGTGGTGGCTATCATAATCATGGATGCTTATTTATAACAAGCCAAGCATTTAAAAGCTCAAGTAAGTTGGTGTGCTGAGTTGAGTACAATAATAATGATCCTACATGCTTATAATGAGTCTTCAGATGATGATGTGCTCAGCCAGTCTTTCATTCACATGAGGCATCCTCATCAATCAATTATGCGCTTTTATTTTACATATTATTATTATATTTATGAGATACTTTTACTCACAACCTGTAGTAATTAAAATATTATTACACTCAACTCAGGCTTTCTGCATTGATAGCTACTGAGTCATCATCATAATTACTGTATGCTATTCTCAACTATATGTATTCCAGTCATTATCTCCTCCAGCCCGCACAATAGCACACTATTTAAGTTGTAACTTGGAAAAGGTAGGGTCAAAACATTGGCATAGCTCTGGGAACTGGCGCGTTCTGGGCTGTCACTGACACATAGTCAGAAAACCCAGACTGGCATTCTGGGATGCCATCGGCTTAGCCGGGAAAACCCATGACTGGTGGTATTCCACTACATATATTGAGCACATACAGATGGTCAACTGGCCATTACAACTAACTAGCTCACTTATCTGACCTAACAAGGTTACACACTTATCATACACCATTGGTATCCAATCCATTCCATTCATACTTTCACCTGGACATACTGACAGACTCACTCGACATCTATCTCTCTGGTAATTATTATTTACATCTAAACGTTCTTGCATACTGATATAAATCTTAGCTGGGCTAAGTTGAACCACCTTGCGATTAGCATCCAACCACGTATCACAGTTTGGCGTCCTCGGGTGGGCTAAAAATCTTTCGATTTACAGCCTCCAGTACACTCTTAAATTAAGCTAAAATGGATTTACCCTACGAAGAACATTATCCAGGTGAAACTTTCAGCAAACTTATGGATAACCTCTTCACTGGGCAGAGGCAGCTGCTACCTGCTGAGCCGAATATACGGATCGGACTTGACCAAGCACTGGACTTCTGTGAAAAACATCAACTATGGGATTACCACGCAGAGTTATTAATTATGTCTAGGATATTTGGTGAGTATCAGTGCAATACTCTTACATTACAGAAGGCTATAAATATGTTTGATAATGACCATCAGCTTGGACTACATCTCTATGCTCAGAGTGAAGCTCATGTACGAGGTTGTAAATTTTATCTTCAACGCTTTGAAGATAGATTCTCCTTTTCTTATGTACCAGTCAGTTATCATACTCCATTGCCGGTTATGGTTCATCATGGCATTGAGATATTTCAAACTGTATCAGTAAACCCTGTCCATATCTGTACGTCCAGTCAAGAAACTGTTCACTTTGAAACAGTTGAGGAATCCGAGACCTTTGCTAAGGTTATCGAATCTGAAACACTGCTCGTTGCTACGAGACCTGTTGCTACCTGTGCTACTGCTGTGGCTATGTCTGTCATTGCTATGACACCTGTGTTGACAACTGCTGTTGAACAAACTTTAACTTTACACCCAGATATGTTTTGTTCTGCTGATACAAATCATTATGTGACTGCTGCCAATCTGACAACAATGTTGAATGTGAACCATGCTGCTGCATACACAATAAACTGTTCGGAAACTATTGACATCCGACTATGTGGTACCACTATCGCCTCGTGTGCTGCGCTGTATCCCTGGACATGTAACCAGCCACTACTTATGTTGCGTAACTTACGTGACATACATTGTTTCACACACATTCTCTGCAAACACTATTGTTCATACCTGCCCTGGCACTACAAGTGGTTATGGTTCTACTCAGATCTTTCATCAAAACCATTGCGATTTTCTCATACAACAGCTGAAGGTGGTGGTTATTCAGGCTATTCTATGTTAAGATGCTAGGCAGCATCTTACACTGGGCAGAGGCATAGCCTCCTAGGATTTATTTGATATCAGACTTGGAACTCTTTAACACTGGGCTTAAACATAAAAATTGAAGTTTAAAACCTACTATTTTTTATGTTGAGGCAACTGAGATACTTTTACTCACAACCTGTAGTAATTAAAATATTATTACACTCAACTCAGGCTTTCTGCATTGATAGCTACTGAGTCATCATCATAATTACTGTATGCTATTCTCAACTATATGTATTCCAGTCATTATCTCCTCCAGCCCGCACAATAGCACACTATTTAAGTTGTAACTTGGAAAAGGTAGGGTCAAAACATTGGCATAGCTCTGGGAACTGGCGCGTTCTGGGCTGTCACTGACACATAGTCAGAAAACCCAGACTGGCATTCTGGGATGCCATCGGCTTAGCCGGGAAAACCCATGACTGGTGGTATTCCACTACATATATTGAGCACATACAGATGGTCAACTGGCCATTACAACTAACTAGCTCACTTATCTGACCTAACAAGGTTACACACTTATCATACACCATTGGTATCCAATCCATTCCATTCATACTTTCACCTGGACATACTGACAGACTCACTCGACATCTATCTCTCTGGTAATTATTATTTACATCTAAACGTTCTTGCATACTGATATAAATCTTAGCTGGGCTAAGTTGAACCACCTTGCGATTAGCATCCAACCACGTATCACAATTTATAACAATAATTCATAAATTAATGAAAATAATGGAAGGTTTTTTTGTCATTATTATTATGATTATTAATGATGTTATTGTTAAAATGATATGTCATTAATGCACTTGTTTTTACTTTAACTGATCAAGGAGTTTGGGATAAATTTGATCTGATCTATGATTGAATGAATATTTGTTTTTGAATGATTTGAATGATAAAAGTTATGATTTTTTGTTGTTCGTTGAATAGAAAAAAAAAGAAATTGAATTGCAGTTTTTGTTGATTTTAACTCATTATTTCATACTTTGATCAGCAAAATGTATTCTCTAACCATATTTACATGTATGGTTGGTTTTAGTCTATTGATTTCATAGATAATAGTGGTGAAATACCTGTCCATTGTGTCGTTATTAGGCGTTGGAGAATATCTTTCTGTCATGGTGGATTTTCCCAGCATGCAATGAATGCCAAAAAGTAGCAGAAATTATATAATCGTTTGTATTGTTGTCGTAAACCGGATAGAGCATTCTAATCACAACAGAGAGAAATTGTTAGATGTGGAAAGATAGTCAGTATTAGTTAGTAGGCTAACAGAAGAAGCAATGGATGGGCCTTGCCATAATCCTGTTGACACATCCAAGGCAGAGCCTGCCAAGTCAATTCTAAAGAAGAAACACAGCCAAGACTGTAGCTCTCATTGCTCAAACAGCACTGCAGATTCAGATGAAATTGCTAAAAGGCGTGCACAGTGGGATGAAATGAATATTTTGGCCACCTACCATCCAGCTGATAAGGATTATGGACATATGAAAATTGATGATCCTCCAACACCATATCATGAATATACACAAGAGATGGCTGATGATGATATCAAAATGGACACCACTGACTCAACAGGGGGGCATCCCATCAGAGAGAGGAAAGCAAGCTTCAGTGATACAGCAGAAGTTATGCTTGACCCTACAACTTTAGCAGAAAAGCTGAACAAACCTTTTGAAGAGAAACCAACTAAGGCCATGTCAAGTGACTCTGAAGATGAATCAAAACTGACTGAAGAAGAAAGGGAAAAAAAGCTGCATTTTAAGAAGAAGCGTCAACAGCATTATAATGAATTCCAGGTAGGTGTCTCACTTATAACACTTGTTCCTGTGCCACAGTCTGGCTCTGAGTTATCCTGAGCATATTTTAATATCAGTGGGTTGCCAGTGTTATTCTGCCAGGCAAGCTATAAGTATTCATGTGGTGTTTGAGTTACATCATTTTCATAAACGCATAATGCTAAATGTTGTCCAGGCGTATTGGGTTCCTTTTACATCTACATGTTATGTTACATATGCTGTAGCAACTCAGACTACAGCATCATCGTATGGTCTTATATGCTAAAGTGCATCTAAATATAAGCAGAGTAATGCTAGGTTTGGACTACCTATTGAATGGTAACATACAGAATATGAGGCATATAGGCATATTCTAGGCCTTCTCATTGTGATATTGGTGCAGATCAGTACTTGTTGTATAAAATTAGCATAGGAAATTTATGCTTGTCCCAGAACCGATACAGTGTTTATTGTCCTCGGCAATTTGCTCTCACAAAAGTAGCCAATTAGATGGAGCATTACGAGCCCCCAATTAAATCGTACAGAGTAACTTTCATTTATTGTCATTTGCAACAGACTTGGTATTTATATAACAGATAAAAATATTTTCCACACATTGGAATTTGTTTATCGTGGCATTTTATTGCCATGGTTAGGCCTGCATTGTTTTGTTTTGCCGTAGCCACCGATAAGTTTTGGATGATCAATTCTCGACTACATAAATACAGCTAAGGTTCTGGACACAGTCAGGGAAATCCACCGACTGATACTGATATATAGCCATTGACTGGTGGCATGGGTCGGAGAAAGCCTGGCATTGGCTCTCTCTTTTCCATCTAACAGAGTCAGCACATTGGCCAACAGATATGCTGATCTCAGAAAATTTTGTAATCACTTCTTATATCTGATGATAATTACTCTGTGGTCACCTGAATTTTAGGCAGTGCAGATGGCGAGACAACTTCTTCAAGATGAGGAGGATGAAGAAGAAGAGGATAAATCTAATACTACTCAGCCTTCAGCAGCTGCTGATGTCTAACTAAGGAGTCTATCTGTGTACTGAGATATACTCACTCTGATCTATAATAGTAGGTATATCATAACGATGATACATCAGTGCTCAAACCACTACTGACACAGCTGAGCTTTGCCCAGCAGAGCCACCAGTCAAAAATTTAAATAGAGAGTTGTGGCATCAAAACATCTAGTCAGTAGCTTTGCGTGGAGTTATACGAGCTCTCAAAAAGTAGAGAGTATCTTCTTCCCCAGCCATCCGCCATTAGTGATGACTCAAGTTGACACTGACCAATCAGATACCTTTACAATCTAGCTGAGATCCAGCAATTGTAATGGCGGATGGCTGGGGAAGAAGAAACTCCCCACTTGCTCATAGTTTGAATGGAGTTGATCAATACCATCGAAAGCATTCAATATTGACAGAAAAAATGATTGTGATTGGTTTGTCTAACAATCCATCATCTTTTCCAAATGACAGGTTGAATGCTTAGCATGTTGTATATCACCAACAGTTCCTCAATATAAGTCAATATATTACATGGATTAACACTGTCGGTACAAACAGTACTTTGAAGAATGCCGAAGACCAAAGCAATATAAAGTCTGGCAGCTAGTTCTGCAATATTTTTTCATAGCACATCTTGGTAAAAAATTATGTATATTGTTAAAAATTGTCCCCCTTCTTATCTATGAGTTATTTATTCCTAGTGCTGTACCAGCTTAATAAGCTGCCATTCCCGGCTGAGATGGAGGCAGTCTGTTTTACACACCGATTCAAGAAAGAAAAACTGATCCTCCGAAGGGTAATAGGTTAATAATATGTCATTTCTCCAGCCCCATGCAATCCCTGACAGCTTATGATAACATGAAGCGAGAAGTTATAATTTATGATTATATATTTTCAGATGCTGCTGCCGAGCTACTTATCTACGGAATATAATTTAACATCTGACTCTTTGTTTTGGTAGCAATCTCTCTCTCACTCTCCCTCGCCAAACTAGCAGATATAATCATTAAATGGTGTCTAGTTAAGCCTTAATTCTATATCCAAACACTTCTATAAAACTCTGCTATTTTTATTGAATTGGAACTCTTTATTTTGTTTCGCTCATGTTATTTATATTTACATGTTGATGTAGTAGTTTAGGATAACTCAGTTAGGTACTCCGGCCACTGACCCGGTGACAACTGACCCGGTGACAACTGACCCGGTGCCAACTGACCCGGTGACAACTGACCCGGTGACAGCTCACCCGGTGACAGCTCACCCGGTGACAGCTCACCCGGTGACAGCTCACCCGGTGACAGCTCACCCGGTGACAGCTCACCCGGTGACAGCTCACCCGGTGACAGCTCACCCGGTGGCAGCTCACCCGGTGGCAGCTCACCCGGTGGCAGCTCACCCGGTGGCAGCTCACCCGGTGGCAGCTCACCCGGTGACAGCTCACCCGGTGACAGCTCACCCGGTGACAGCTCACCCGGTGACAGCTCACCCGGTGACAGCTCACCCGGTGACTGACCCGGTGACAGCTGCTGGTATTGACCATTTATACTTCGCATGCTGATTATATTTCGTCCATACACTCACCAATCAGAGAGATGTATGATTTAATCATCAGTAATACCAGCCCTTATTGATTTTACAATTAGTGATAATAATTAGTCTAGGTTGAATGTCTGTATTATGATATATTTTTTCTTGATAATTATGGAAGTAAGTGCAATAAACGTCGTTTCAGGTCAACTCAGCTGTTGTTTGCATTGTGTCTGCTTGTGGCATTTCTTATAACTATCATCAACAGTTCACCAAAAGCAGGCAGGTCCCAGATCACAAGCCCACTGTATATTGTCCATTGGTGATGGCCTAGACCACCAAACTTGCCAAAGCTATGATGGGCATGCTTCCAAGATATGTTCCCATGAAAATCACTAAACACAATCTTGCATCCCTGATGTCTAATTCTCTTGAAGATTTGGGTTTCATGCTAAAAAAAAGGAATAATATGGTGCTCAAAGACTACAAGGATATATATATTCATACTGGTGGCGGAACAAGGTAGTCTTATTGTAAACCCTTATCACTTTAGTACTTACTGGACCCTCGAAACGATCGTCACACTACAACATACCCTACAGCATCAGAATGACAAGCATCTGAACAAAGGTACTAAATAAAACACTCATAACTAACAAAATTATACAGCAGTGATGCTTTCATCATACAAATCTACATTTGCCTTACCGAAGAAAGTCGGAGAGCATAATCAGTTATGTGAGGAGAGAGGGTGGGATATATCCCACCCTCTCTGATGTGAGCATATGAATCTGCCTGCTCGTAGCTTGGTGTCTGCGTTCAATAAAAAATGTGGCTGGGAACTGAACCACAAGCAATGGGATTGTAAACAAAAAACGATCGCGCTACTACACAATGGCTGACTTACAAGGTAATGACTATGAGATACTTTATGAATATATATTATAACATAATCTAGTAAAAAATGATGAAGAGAATTAATTCATTCATTCATCATCATAAATAGCTCAAGATGAAAATACATTTATTTTGAAGAAATTGGCTTGCTCAGAATGTTCAATCATCATTGTAAGATAGTGACACTTGCATTAGTTTAAAAGTAAACTTGTTTGTTGGTTTTCAATCAGTGAACTGTTGACAATGTTGCTTCAATACATACATCCTTTAGTGAGAGCATCTCGACAGGCTGTGCAGTGGATGAGAGTTGCTCTATCTGTAAGTATAACAGCTCATGTCCATATCCTATTTATATATTTATGGTTTGTACCAGAGCAATGTATATTTAATGGGCAGAGTTCACCAGATGAAGATATAGAGAAGTGTGAGGTGATAAATTATTGACAAAGTGATAACCATTCCTTTGTGTAACGAAAAATGGTTGAGAGTGTATTTTTATTTAATGCCTTTACAAATCTATTATACATGTATATTAAATCAAGGAGCAACAGAAACTCCTTGATTAAATAGTGCTGTAAATTTTTCCTTATTGAGCTCCCAATTCTCCTGAAAAAACCCAAGCTATTTGGTAGTTGTCTGTTCAGGTCAGCCGAGAGAGCAACTCTCATTTGCTCATCAGTATTAATGAGTTGTCTCCCCAATGTGATTGCAATAAATTTTCAACTTGACAACTCAGCTACACATTGACATACAATCGTATCTAAAAACAATATCTATGTCAATGTGTAGGAGTGTTTTACAATCCGGAAATCCACGGTTTTCCAACCCAAACAAATCACAGAAGAAAAAAGTGCACTAGGTGAGGGAGTGATAATCATGGCAGGCTCCAGTGATTGCCAGGATCACCTGTCTGAGACAGTCAGTGGCAGAGAAATAATGGATCACGTGCCAAATCATGGCTACCGTGTAAAACTTGACCACAAGTTCTCAAAGAAAGGAGAGCCATTCAAGACCCCAAGACTACATCAGCTCCCTTCTTTTATTGGTCTTTCTCTCAGGTTGGCATTACAAAATAAAGTACAGTTGTGAAATACCCTTTACCAGTGGTTCCTACATATCGTAGCAGCGGGTGGATTGTGTATACCCACAAATAAGTGTAGCAAAAGTAGAGAGCTGAGCCTAGCATACACGCGCCCCAGCATGCAATCACATGAATCCAACATGCATTCAGACAAGCACACTTTGCCTGCCATTGTACTCCTTTGTTCACCAAACAAAAGGCCTTTTGTTAGACAACTCTCATAGGTGCATTGGGGCATGTCTCCCTGACATCGGCCCCCAGGGCCTATCCAACATACTACAGCATAGGTGTACTTTATTTTGTAATGGGACATATATATATAATTATATATTATTATATACGTACAGACAGACATGATACATGCATCTACACTATCTATAACTGTATTACGACCTCAGACTCAGGGATGTGACATAATTGTCATTGATTCACTATACTATGTCATATAACAAGCTACTAAAATCTGGCTGAATAAGTTAACCATCATTTTTGATTTTACATGTGGCAGTGTCTTATGTGGTTACAACTAGGCCAAATACTAGCTTCTTGCACTAAACAATGATCAACACTTACATATAGTCAGAGAAGAAAAAAATATTTTAATTGTTGGTGTTATTGTCACCTTTGGTTTGACATGTGCAGACAGACATGAGATATCACTTTCTACTGTACATATACATTGTTACGCTGAGAGAGTGTAGTTTCGTCATGTGATACTTTCCCTTGACAGGTATATAAGAAAATGGTACAAGGTGAGGAAGCAGGGGAAGAAGATGTTTATAGATATACGCGATGCTGTCCCTTTACAGCAGATATGGGGTAAGTATCTGCCCTTGGCAGATGTATGTTTTGTATTGTCTCAGGAAGAAAAAGAAAAATATATCTGATATCTGATCTGATCCAGCTGTAGATATAAAGGTGCGAAAAAATAGATTACAATTTTGTACTCATGGCAAACTTTTAGTGTCAGTAAGAATCTCCCTCTTATGTACAGGTGTTGCTCTTATGTACAGGTGTACCTCTCGGAGGGATCGGTTGTGGTTCTATTGGTAGAGGATTCCATGGAGAGTTTGGTAGATTTCAGATGATACCAGGCATGTATAAATGGAAGGTTATACCTGCTGATCAGGTGAGTCACATTGTCTGAGCTCTAATGGGGAGGAGCTAAACATCCAGCGGGGGGGGGGGGGTTAAGGCTGAATGCAGCAAATACCCACTACAAATCCGATGTTCTGGAGTAGATGATTAGCAAGTAATTGTTGATCAACTTGACAAGTTTTGTGCCCTGTTTGTCAAGCTTTTCATCTCTAAGAATAATTTCAAAAATAAATGAAAACCATTATAAAGACATTATGCGCTGGTAACGGAGGGGTTGTGGTAACGGAGGGGTTGTGTCTCATATTTTGACAGTAAGGGGAAATTAGTATAATAGTGGGTATTTTGTGCTTAATCATTATCATTAAGTCTGTTATTATGTAATGTTTCCAAAGCTGGTAATCACACAGATTGAGATAAGCAGGTTCAAGGCTTCCTACCTGTACTAGTCTTCTCAACAGAATCTAGATAACTTATTTACCAAATCACTTTTTACAGCTTACAAGTTTTGTAAGTGTTTGATCATCATCGTTAGATTACTTGAATGCGATCACATAGTGATTAAATTTGATGTTGATGGCTACATTTCTGCACTAACCCTCTCTGTGTTTGAGAAGGTCATCGATAGTAAAACTGACATTGTGGTATTATATAGAGCTGATTGTGTATAACACAGTCAGCTCTCTATGGGTAGGATCCACGGGATATAGTACTTTATCTAAATGTGATCATCCACATAGAAATATATACAAGCTGTGATAACAGTGTTATGTTACTATTTGACAGTTTATCGTTTGTGTGCGAAAAAATGGAGAGACCATATACCAGAATGTATTATCATCTCTAAAAGCTCCCAAGGGTCAGCTGAAGGCTTGGAGTTGGGAGTTTGATGGATCTAAGGCTTCTTATCACGGGCTATACCCGAGATCCTGGACTACGTACGATATACCAGAACTGAAACTTAGGCTAATATGTAATCAGATATCTCCGGTCATCCCACACGAGTATAAGGTAAAAATCACTATCATTGTTCTATAATTATCTGTATTAGCTGTGGGTTCATGTGCTTTATGTCTTTCTTACCTGGCACCTATTTATGGTAATTGATCACACAGCTATATCACTGTCCGTATATATCACTTTCCTTCTCCATTGTGACTTGTGTTCACTCGAACCTGTATTCACTATGACCTGTATTCACTCGGACCTATTTTTACTACTGACCTGTTTATTGTGACATATATTTACTATGACTTGTAATCATTCTGACCTGTATTTACTATGACCTATATTTACTATGACATCTACTTATTATGACCTATATTTACTATAGACTGTATTTACTATAATTTGTAACAGGATTCCTCGTTACCAGTCGGAGTTTTTATCTGGACAGTAGATAATCATTCCGGAGATGATCTCGATGTTAGTATAGTATTCACATTTCAGGGAGGAATCGGCCGTCGGAAAGTGGACAACGCTGGGGGTATGTTTTACATTGCGTTGTATCTCTATACCAGATGCTTAGCTCGCTAAAGAAAATATTTGTTGATTAAAAAGCCGTTAGTTACTTATGTGACCAACTTGAGAACCTGACCTTCTAAGTATGTATGTACCTAATAACCTTATAACCGGTATCACTGTGGTCTGGACTGCTGTGATCTGTATATCTGTGGTCTAAATGTACTCTTAGTATTTGAAAGTCAGAACCGTGATGTTACATTCTCAATCAGCCATGTATATGTTTTAAGACTGTCCCATCGATATGTAGCCTGATATGTAGCCTGATATGTAGCCCGATATGTAGCCCGATATGTAGCCCGATATGTAGCCCGATATGTAGCCCGATATGTAGCCCGATATGTAGCCCATTATGTAGCCCGATATGTAGCCCGATATGTAGCCCGATATGTAGCCCGATATGTAGCCCGATATGTAGCCCGATATGTAGCCCGATATGTAGCCCGATATGTAGCCCGATATGTAGCCTGATATGTAGAAAGTATTAATCATAATACGGAGGATAATAAGTTACCTATATCACTCATATACAGTCTGTGATATCTCATAATATACTCAGTACCTGCCTGATACCCAGCATAGCCCTCACAGCTAATATGTCAATCCTCTCACTCTGTTATATTATCAGGTGTCTGGAATGAGAAGATCTGTTACACTCCCCCTCCTCAGGCTGAGACTAACGGAGAAGAGGAGACACCAGGAGCCTCCGGAGATCAGAGGAGGGTACCGCTATCAGGAGTCGCTATACATCAAAATATGAACAACATGAGCTGCACTTATCTATTAACAGCTAAACAAACAGTCAGTATTAGTATCAGTATTAGTGCGTAGATTTGGAGATATATTGATTGATTTGGAGGGTGTATGAGATATACTGCTTAATTTGGAGGGTGTATGAGATATACTGATTGATTTGGAGGGTGTATGAGATATACTGCTTAATTTGGAGGGTGTATGAGATATACTGATTAATTTGGAGGGTGTATGAGATATACTGATTAATTTGGAGGGTGTATGAGATATACTGATTAATTTGGAGGGTGTATGAGATATACTGATTAATTTGATGTATTGTTACTATGTCAATTTAGGCCCTTATATATAATGCTATAGAAGCTTTTTTTGGTCTTTTGAAATGAGATGTTAGTCACTGAGCTCATTCTGTCATGTTGATATCTGATACATGTTTACTGTATCATTTAATATCCCCTAACAATAAATAAGGGATACTTATCAAGTACATAGTGGTGATAGCTGTGACAAAGATACTCTAAAGTCTAAAGTCATTATCTGTGTAGTGAACTTGATAATACAGCTAACTATGAAGTGACTAACTGACAGTAGCTGTGCTGTCTGTCTGTCTCTGTAATCAGATTTATATGATATGAGCCGCTGTGGTACAATCAATGATCTCAATAATGATTAGAATATATCAGATAAACTAGACGCGGCTCTAATGAAGTATCCATGTGTTGATTGTGTGAATTTTGTTTTGGTTTTAGGAGTCAGCTCAGGTTTCTCAGATGGTGTATTTTGATCCTCAAGGTACAGGAGAAGAATTGTGGAGACAACTTCAGCAGACTGGTCAGCTCTCATCAGATAAAGGTATAATTATCTCCCTCGCTGTCTGGGGTTAAGTTTAGTGTGATATTGTGAAGAGTGGGCGGAGAAGACAACTCTACAGTCAGATACAGATATAGATCTTACTGTAGACGTACACACTTCAGTCCCACACTTACAGCAGTGTTGGTATTCTGATGTCTCTCAGTCCCACACTTACAGCAGTGTTGGTATTCTGATGTCTCTCTGTCCCACACTTACAGCAGTGTTGGTATTCTGATGTCTCTCAGTCCCACACTTACAGCAGTGTTGGTATTCTGATGTCTCTCAGTCCCACACTTACAGCAGTGTTGGTATTCTGATGTCTCTCAGTTCCACACTTACAGCAGTGTTGGTATTCTGATGTCTCTCTGTCCCACACTTACAGCAGTGTTGCATACCTGACAAGTCTCCCTTTTTGGTAGGGAGCCTCCCAGTTTTTAGGGGTATTTTCCACCTCCTCCCTATCTCCCTTTTTCCTCCCTTTTTTCAGCTTCCTTCACCCAGAAGACTTTTTAAGCTTCTTGTTGCAAGAAAAACTATGTTTTCCTACCCCCACAGTACATATACCTAGATATAATTGCCTATTAACATACATCTCTCCTTGTTCGGATAAAGTGCAACAATATAATTTGTACAATTAGGTAAAATTATGCATTTCATAATATGAACACTCTAGTTTTTGCTTAAAACAAATGACAACACCTTCACTGCGGGACGCGCAGAGTTGTACTCAGGGTCGGGAGTTCGTCCGCGGAGACCTCCTGATTTCTTGGTCTACCAACTTGTCATGTGTGCAGTGTTGGTATTCTGATGTCTCTCAGTCCCACACTTACAGCAGTGTTGGTATTCTGATGTCTCTCAGTCCCACACTTACAGCAGTGTTGGTATTCTGATGTCTCTCAGTCCCACACTTACAGCAGTGTTGGTATTCTGATGTCTCTCAGTCACACACTTACAGCAGTGTTGGTATTCTGATGTCTCTCTGTGAATTTGCTTCTGTTTTTATGTGTAGGATGATTTGGAGACTTAGTTTGTGAGTAACCTGTAGTTAGTATCTGGTCGTATTTATATTTAGTAAGTGATTCATCAATGATCCTATCTTATCTGTCTAATAGAAAAACAAATATCTGCAAAACACCAAATCAATAACCGAGATAAATACCGATAATAGCCTCTCTATGCAATATACTCCTTCTGTTAGGGTTCTGTACTGTTAGCGGTATAGAGATATTTTAGAGATATTATAAGACTCTGAGATCTAAGTCTGATGGTAGAGGTAAGGTTTTACTCCTGAGTCATCGTACACCCATTTGGGTTTTGTAATATAATCACAAATATCCATCTACTCGTTCAGATAAGTCAGAGCCCACAGAAGCTGGTCGTATGTCTGCTGCAGCAGTTTGTGTACAATGTACAGTTAGAGCTCAGAGTAAGACTAACGCTGCTCAGATCTGTCTAGCCTGGCATATGCCTCTCGTAAGTGACTTTATCATCACACCTTACCTTACATTAGAACTACTCAAGCCCTCCAATTTAAATGCCGATGAACGAAAAGATATAATTGTAAATATATTGTTTGCAGTTGATTCTACCATCTCAAGCTGAACCTACATTCAGAAGTGGTCATAGTTGTGTAACATGGCGGATATAAAGCTGTGAGCTCATTTTTGAGCGACTAAAAGTTTAGGCTGTTTGCTTACTTAGAAGCCTATTTATTGAATCTAACCGAACTACACCAATCTACCGAGCCGATGACTAATACTGATACAATATATTATAACTAACTCTGCTCAGCTCAGCTCAGCTCACACATACACAGTGTATACTGCTGCACACAGTTATATTTATCTCTCTATATTTCTGTACAGATACAGTTTGGAGGAGGAGGTCAGTCCTACAGACGACGTTACGCACGTTGGTTCTCAGGAGAGAATTCTGGTGTTGATCTGAGCTCTTATTCTCTGGCCTCTCACCATATGTGGGATAAACAGATAGAGGACTGGCAGAGACCCGTTATAGATTCCTCGTAGGTCTTATACTGATATTCTAGTGTGTGGTTATCAGTCACCAGACCTGCTCTCCCTCTTATAGTTACCTTCATAGATTAATTTGAGAGTTTTGTTCCTTACTCAATCACTATGGTCCCATGTTGCGATTTCGTAAGAATTTCGGGAGTTATCGATCCATGGAAATGGCATTAAAGTCAACTACTGAATTAACCGATTGACAATTTTTGACGCGAATACTAATACCGTGTTGAATCTCATCATTCTAATAAGGCAGCGTAGCTAGATGGTTAGCGCGCTTGAACACAATAACATCCAAGGGCATTGACGCGGGAGACCGGGGTCAAGTCCCGGCCGCGGCAGATGTTTTTCATGTTTTTTCCATCATGGAATTGGTTAGCATTCACAATTCGAAATTGGGGTGTACCATAAATCGAGGCATGGATCCATAGTGAATTTGTTGCAGAGAGAGGACAACTCTAATTAATCAAAACTCCACACCCTGATCTGTTTTTAGTTAGTGTTTGATTGTCTCCCGTATGAGATTGTCTCTAACTCTGTGTTTATTATCTCCTGTATATAGCCTGCCCTAACCTAACGCTGTGGCTATTATCTAGTCTGCCCTAACCTAACGCTGTGGCTATTATATAGCCTGCCCTAACCTAACGCTGTGGCTATCATCTAGTCTGCCCTAACCTAACGCTGTGGCTATTATCTAGTCTGCCCTAACCTAACGCTGTGGCTATTATCTAGTCTGCCCTAACCTAACGCTGTGGCTATTATCTAGTCTGCCCTAACCTAACGCTGTGTTTATTATCACAGGTTACCCTCCTGGTATAAATCAGCCATATTTAATGAGTTATATTTTGTGGCCGACGGAGGTTCTGTTTGGTTAGATAAATTAGACGAGAACTCAGAACAAGAAGTAAACTCTACTCAGCTTATCAACGACTACGGAAAGTTCGCTTATTTAGAAGGTACAACTCCCCGTTTATACATAAGTATTTAGTCTTGTGTCTCTAAGGATCAAAGCGTAAAAGATCCATATTCATTAGAAATAATACAATTATGGTTTGTTTGATTTATGGTAAAAACAACGCTGACTTACTACGCTATACTGTTCAACTTCCTTCGTCAGCACAACAACTAACAATAAAATAAAATGTCTCAAAAAGAAACTTGGTTCGCTACGTGATGTGCTAACTTCCTACATATATTTATTATTATATATTATATGTTGATTTCAGGACATGAATATAGAATGTATAATACATACGATGTTCACTTTTATGCTTCATATGCCCTCATTATGAACTGGCCTAAACTTCAACTGTCTCTACAATACGATATGGGTATGTATGATAGCGATATGTGATTTTTATAGCTGCGTTGTGTGTTCCGTGATAGATGGAACTTGCTGCTCTACAAGCTCTTTTCCATGGTGAATGTTTCGCCTCTTTATGATTGAAATTCATCCTCCAATCTGAAAATATTGGATGGTTATCGAGTTGAAATATGTCATATGAAATGTATCAGCTGTGTAATAATGTGATGCTATACAAGTTTAATTCTATCTATGATTACAGCTCATGCTATAAACTCTACTGATGATACAATGATAGACTATATATACGGAGGGGAATCAGCTCCTGTTAAAGAGAAGCATTGTGTACCACATGACCTCGGTGACCCCGGTATGTACTATCTGTGTACCACATGACCTCGGTGACCCCGGTATGTACTACCTGTGTACCACATGTCCTCGGTGACCCCTGTATGTACTATCTGTGTACCACATGACCTCAGTGACCCCTGTATGTACTATCTGTGTACCACATGACCCCGGTGACCCCAGTATGTACTATCTGTGTACCACATGACCTCGATGACCCCGGTATTTACTATCTGTGTACAATATGACCTCGGTGACCCCGGTATGTTCCATCTGTGTACCACATGACCTCGGTGACCCCGGTATGTACTATCTGTGTACCACATGACCTTGGTGACCCCTGTATGTACTATACTATTGATACCACACTATGTCATGCTGTATGATAGTACATGTATAACCTACTAATAAGATGATGACTATCTGTTTATAGAGGTTGAACCATGGAGTAATATTAACTGTTACTCAATACATCCTACAGCTGACTGGAAGGATCTCAATCCTAAGTTTGTATTACAAGTAATGAGAGATTATCATATAACTAAAGATAAGGAGTATCTATCTGATATGTTCTCTACTGTACTGGTGAGTAGGCTTTACTGTACACTGATGAGTAGGCTTTACTGTACACTGGTGAGTAGGCTTTACTGTACACTGATGAGTAGGCTTTACTGTACTGATGAGTAGGCTTTACTGTAAACTGGTGGGTAGGCTTTACTGTACACTGGCGAGTAGGCTTTACTGTACACTGGTGGTTGAGCTTTACTGTAAACTGTTGGGTAGGCTTCACTGTACACTGGGGAGTAGGCTTTACTGTACACTGGTGAGTAGGCTTTACTGTACACTGATCAGTAGGCTTTACTGTACTGATGAGTAGGCTTTACTGTACACTGGTGGGTAGGCTTTACTGTACACTGGTGAGTAGGCTTTACTGTACACTGATCAGTAGGCTTTACTGTACTGATGAGTAGGCTTCACTGTAAACTGATGAGTAGGCTTTACTGTACACTTGAGAGTAGGCTTTACTGTACACTGATGAGTAGGCTTTACTGTACACTTGAGAGTAGGCTTTACTGTACACTGGCGAGTTTTCTTTACAAGACAAATGGATTCCTGTCTGATTAATTTTCCAATTTCATTTGCAAAGCATTCCCCCTGTTCCCTCTTCCCCACTCTCATGTCCGACTCATACTGTCTAACTCATACTCTCTCTTGTAGTCTGTGATGACTCGATCTATGAAGTTTGACACAGATAATGATGGTATGATAGAGAATGGTGGATATGCCGATCAAACATATGATACATGGACTGCTACGGGTACGAGTGCTTACTGTGGAGGGCTGTGGATAGCTGCTATCAGAGTATGTACACTAAAACAGTTTATGACAGATCAAATAGACAATATTCCTATTCATGTATTAGTTTGTCTGTACCACTGTCCGATGGGTGTCTCGAGGTCAATAGAGTAGAGTGATCTGGGTGATCTTTGGAGTATCTATAGGCCAGTTAGAGTTTTAGAATACTGATCAGAATATATTGAAGGTCAATCTTCGATAGATGTGAGAGTTGTCTGATTTTCATACATGAGGAGACAACTCAAGTCTATGATTCTATTATTACAGTGTACTATAGAGATGTGTGTTATACTGAATCAGACAGAACATATAGAACATTACCAGCAGATATTGGATAGAGCTGTAGAAGCCTACGACACAAAACTATGGAACGGTAGGTGGAGATAACTACTAATACTCTCATAGCTCTCTTATGTTGTGTTCAGGTGACATACCAGGGTCAAGATTGTCATTGGTGCTTAGTAGATTACTCAGGGGATGTAAATCACTTTAATCTGATCAGCTATTTTTAACAGCTCGCTGAAGGGACTGTTAGTGTTATGTGTGTGTGCTGTCAGATTACGGAGTTATATCCTCATACCGCGTCTCCCTATAAGTTATACATAACATGTTATTCTGGATTTCAGGTAAATACTATAACTATGATTCTAGTAAGAGCAGCCACCATCAGCATATAATGTCAGACCAACTTTGTGGACACTGGTATCTTAAATCATGTGGTATTACAGACGAAAAGGTGAGAATAATTATATATAAGTTTTAGTGAATCGGCTGGTCGCAGCATACCAGTTGGTGAGCTTGAGTAATTTCTAATAATTCAGATGGTTCCCAAACACCATCATTGAAGCTGTTGTACAATACTAGAATTTACCGGAATTTGAATGTATAGTATAAAGCAGTCGCTGGTAGAGATAGCAATAACAGTGAACTTATGCTGCCTACAGCATACCTGAGTTATCTTCTACTTTCTGAGAGCATATAATCACTGTATGTTACGTAGGGACATATGAGACAGACATACAGTGATTATCCCTAAGCTATCCTGACACTAAACTCATACTATCCGTTCAGGTATTCCCGACAGCGAAGGTAAAGTCAGCACTTCAGACAGTATATGAGAATAATGTACAGAGGTTCGGAGGAGGACAGATGGGTGCTATAAACGGCTGTAAGCCTAACGGCAGCGCTGACAGGACCACAGTACAGAGTGAGGAATTCTGGACTGGTGTATCTTATGCTCTCTCTTCTAACTTCCTACAAGAGGTATAACACGTCTACTACTACATAACCCCAAATTAAACAAGTCTACTACTGCATAGCTCTAAATATAATAGGTCTACTACTACATAACCCCAAATATAACATGTCTACAACCACGTAACCTCAAATAATAACAGGTCTACTACTACATAACCCCAAATATAACAAGTCCACTACCATATAGCCCCAAATATAACTTGTCTACAACCATGTGACCCCATATAAAATATGTTTACTACCACATAACCCCAAATATAGCATGTCTACTACTACTATAAAACCCTGTATATAACCGGTCTACCACTACATAACCCCTAATATAACTGGTCTGCTACTACGTAACTAATATGTGGTCAGTGTAAATATGTATAATAATATCTCAGAAATAGCTGTATAAATACGATAACTCCAGTAGTCTCACTTGGTATTACATAATGGTTTCAGTCACATTTAGTCCTGCATATGCCGTTACACTTTGTGTCAATTTGCTTCTAAGCTCCGCGTAATTGAATGATTATAATTATGATGGTGTAGTGTTGTGACAATGTATAACATCTTATGATACTTAGTATTATATGACTGCTTACTGTTTTAGGATATGTTGAGCGAAGCGTTTCAAACTTCTTACGGAGTTTATCGTGAGGTTTATGAGCAAAGAGGGCTGGCCTATCAGACGCCTGAAGCTTACATGGATAATGAGATATATAGATCACTAGGCTATATGAGACCTCTGTCTATATGGAGTATACAATGGGCTATAGAACAATATCACCCTGAGCTCCTCACTGGTAAGTCTCCGCGCCTCATTGTATACACTTATATGTATGTACATACGTACATACGTATGTACATACATATGTAAGCACGTAGGTATGTACATATGTATGAATGATTGATGTGTCCGCGAAGCAAATATCCCCTTAATAGATGTCTGCTTGACTCTTCGTAAAGTTTATAGTTTATATTTATTTATTAAGACTTTGGAAGCACTTGTTGCTAGTGCTCTGACCTTGCTCTGACCTTCGTTGGGTAAAGGTAAAATAAGGATACAGGTGTTGTTGGTGTACCAGACTCAAAACTAGGTAACATCTACAATAAGGATACAGGTGTTGTTGGTGTACCATACTCAAAACTAGGTCACATCTACAATAAGGATACAGGTGTTGTTGGTGTACCGTACTCAAAACTAGGTCACACCTACAATAAGGATACGAGTGTTGTTGGTGTACCATACTCAAAACTAGGTCACACCTACAATAAGGATACAGGTGTTGTTGGTGTACCGTACTCAAAACTAGGTAACATCTACAATAAGGATACGAGTGTTGTTGGTGTACCGTACTCAAAACTAGGTCACACCTACAATAAGGATACGAGTGTTGTTGGTGTACCGTACTCAAAACTAGGTAACACCTACAATAAGGATACAGGTGCTGTTGGTGTACCGCACTCAAAACTAGGCCACACCTACAATAAGGATACGAGTGTTGTTGGTGTACCATACTCAAAACTAGGTAACATCTACAATAAGGATACAGGTGTTGTTGGTGTACCACACTCAAAACTAGGTCACACCTACAATAAGGATACAGGTGTTGTTGGTGTACCGTACTCAAAACTAGGTAACACCTACAATAAGGAAGAGCAGAAAACAGCAAAGAATAGACAATTTAAAAGATCTGAAAAAAGTCAGTTTTGGTAAAATGTGTTTTTGTAGAATTAAGAATATTGTTTAAAAAAATCCATATTTGTTACCTGTCATAACTGCAAACTGCACAGGCTATATTTTATCTCCTAAAGCCCACGTTCAGCTAGTTTGGTATAATGCAAATTATCTAACTTTCATCCTCTCTTATTTAGGTACAAATATTCCCGAGAGACTAACACAGATAGCCTCAGGGGCAATTCTCAGCAAGCAAGGAGGATTGAAGGGGGACTCGGACATCACCAAGACATCAGAGGAGACACCTGAGGACCCCGGGCTTACCATATCAGCAGATCTGCCCAACTCTCAGTCTAATGGCCATGTTGAGAGTGATCAGCATTCTGTAGTATCCAATGAGAGTAAATGTTCTTTGGTAACAGCCAATGAGGACTCAGGAGACAAACCAGAGACCAATGAGAAGCCTTGTAGTAATGGGCTGAGTCATGGTGAGGTTATAACACAAGTGAACGATGTTGAATAAATAAAAATCTAAATAAAGCTAAACAAACGCGAGGGCTCCACATGACTTGACAATGCTCTCATATATGGACATATCTGTATACCCTGAGGATTTCTCTGTCACATTACATCTCCACAAGCTGTATTAGATTTGATGTTGTCGTAACCTTGCCCAACGTCTTTCACGAGCGTGCAATTATCACTAGAACCAGTACCAGAACCAGGGGTAATTTTAAATAAAAAAATAATACTGTATTACTTTCATGTTAACACAATCACAAAAGGAAATTTTAGGTTTAGAGTTTTATGTTAATGTATCTTATATGAAAGGCTTTAGATCAGACATAACATAAATACTCTTTTATTATTTTTTTAACCCAGAGTTTTAATTATGTTTTTGAATTTTAATCTCCTTTCCTTTCAATGCATAATCCATCAAAATAAAGCCATCATATTTCATTCCCTTATTGATTTGCTTCAACGCACAAGTTTCTATGTAATATATTGTGAGCCTACTGCTGTTGGTTCTGACACAACATCAGTATATTAATCTACATATATCTATAAGAATAATAATAATAAGTTCAGCTATAGTTTAGTTTAGTGTGGTTTGAAGGTTGATTTTATAATTTATCTTTTTTCCGGACATATCCAGAGTTTTTCTTTTTGACTCAGCAAATTCTCTCAACTTTCTTTTTTATAGTATAATAATGGGTCTATCAGGTTTGATTAAAATGCTCTTGTTATTTAGCTATTCTAATATATATTCTGAGAAAACGAACAAGAAATCATAACACAGATTCATTAGTGCTGTACACGGCAGCAATCAGCAGAATGTCTCAATAAGCAGCCCTGCACAATACAAACACTTGTTACACAGGCCAAAACAGGCAGCAAAATGTATTTAATATATTTAATATACTACTAAACAATTAGCACTTGAGCAGAGCAATAGCATTAGATTTTAATCTTTTATCAGACTTGTAGTTAAAGAAAATAAAGGTATTGAATAGAATTGAAATGAGGATAATCTTTGCTCATGAATTGTTTAAATAATAGAGTTTAATTGTGCTGTATGGTTGCTCATGGAGACCGCCTATTATAACCGCTCACTTACAGTAGTAGAAATGTGAGATTGTCTGGATGTCGAGAGGTCGCTGATACAGGTTTTCTCTTTCTAACAATCGAGAGGATTTTACCTGACACTCACAGTACTGCCGCACACAGGTAATTATTATAAGGCAGAATTATCTCTTAGCTTTTTTGTTGTAGACTTTGGTTTAGATCATCAAAGTGACTTATTCTGCACATGTCTTCACAAGGCAGGCTGTTTCTCCTCTACTCAGTGCTGCCCATCTCTCATGATTTATATTAAACATGCGGCGAAGTTACTGATGTACATTATAGTTGTAAGCTGAAGTCCGATGTTATTGTAAGTCACTACTGTATGATATTGTGCTGTCACGAATCACTCCAGCTTTGCATTCAGATCTCCAGTTTCCACAACGAATAGCTATTATGATGATTGAGGTAATTACATTTTTTGCTGGTTTTCACTGGTTGGTTTTTCTCATTTTTAATGGTTATGCTTCAGGGTCTCGGAAGAAAATATTTTCCAAGATGAGTCGCCCAGGCACACAGATGTCTGGTCGCTTACCTCCTCTGCCTAAAATCAAACATCCTTTAGCTGAGAGATTACCTGGTGACCAGTTAGGTGGTATCAATATAGGAGCATCTGGTGTACGCCCCTTAGCTGCAGAGGCTAGGCCAGGTAGCCGACCTCCATCTAACCTATTCAAAAGACGCTACGGCAATGTCGGTAGGTCTGCGGATGTGAGATTGGCACTTTTTGATGTTTCCTTCACCATTAATTAGAATGTAGAATTGTCTCAGTGACCATGTGGATAACGGCAATTTGTAAATTTAAACCAAACATGCTACAAACTGACTAAAAACTGAACAAAACACATTGTACACTTTAACTCTGCCTGTAATATACAAGCTCTTGTGTATATATTACATTTTCTGACTGACATACGGCGTGACATTTCACTGTCATCTCATTTTTAGGTGGTGAAAACAACCCTCAAGCGCACAAGAACTTCACTCGTCTAAAATACAGTGAGCGAGGTGCGGGGCAGGACTGTGTAGACCCCGAGACTCTTACTCCGGATGTAGGAGACAGAGGCTATATAGATATAAGGACACCTGATCGGCCAGGTATGATTGCTGTTTGAGTTTGTTGCTTTAGTCTCACATATAGTCCAAGTGTAATTTAATAATCCTGTAAGCGTCCCTCAAACTGGTGCTGCATTAGACCAGGATCCACATGTACCACTTAACCACTCTTCTAGTATTCAATTTTTTTGATACTAAATTCAATTTTCACTCTAGGTCTTTGTCTATCCCATCAAAACCTACTAGACTGTTGAGAATTTTTGAACAGTAGTACAGTATCACATTTATAATGGAGTTGTCTCCAAGTAGATGATACTCTTTCTTCATTCCTTTGACAACTCGCCGATCACATCACATATACCTCTGCTTATATTATAATACATCTGAGAATAGTATTACAATATAAGTGTAGATAAATATCTAGCCTGACTCGTATTCAAACTTGTTTCAGCCAGTCTTCCACCAATAGATGTATATTCCCAAGGCCCAAAGCTACACGGAAGTACGGAAGATAAGGATTTGTTGTTCTTGTGATAACGTAATGTAATACTATGCATGTGGTTTGTTTCACACATACACCCTCAAACTTTTCCTGTCCTGACACCAGTATTTAGTATTTACTATTTTACCAATACCATTAGTTGCTGTGAATAATTTGAAATGTATATCCCCGTCCTTACCTTAGTATCACAACCCATCCCCTCCACTTGAGCCTAGACTGAAACCCTCTCCCCGCAATCCTCCCCTCCCATCCCACGTCTCAACTTTCAACAATATCCTTGTTTCTGTTACTTTCAGCTCTACAAATAATTTAAAGCCTCGGCAGGTGTGGGCTGAGTCTTATCTCTGAAATTCAGGAAAAGTACCATATATTAGACATAAACCACTTTAGGTTTCATATTATTCTGTACAGAGCTGTAACATTTGCTGAAAACAAGCCTTTAGAATTGTGCCCTTTGTAGCCAAGGAATTTAGGAGATCTTCATTGTGGTGCAAGTTAAGAAGGATAACACTGATAATTCAGATATCCCTAGTTTTGTCGTACTCATGAGTGAGATGATTTACTCACAACATGTTATCTTATTCTCAGTACTGATGATGAACATCCCCCCTGGAGACATGCCCCCATCTCGCTGCTCTACCAGGGTGGATATGAGGTTAGAGGTAGACGAGATCGAGACTATCATCAGAGAGAAATGTAGACACAACTCAACAGAAATACAGAAAAGGTTCAGAGACAACGACCCGCAAGGCATTGGAAACATCACCAGGTAAGAACTATCAGTAGGTAGGAAATATCACCAGGTAAGAACTAATAGTAGGTAGGAAATATCACCAGGTAAGAACTATTATCATAACGAAAACATAACCACAACGGAAGCATTACTGGGTTGGCAACAGTAATGGAAACCAGGTTGGAACAAATACAAGGTAGGAATCCCTTTAAGGTAGGCACTGGTGGGTATCCATAAGATGAGCTTATTCATAATGGATAAGCTTATCTTGCGCTCCTAGTTAAGAAATTTAACTGCGGTTGAATGTTAATTACTTGTTGAGTCACTCCTTCATATATTGTCTGAACTTGAATGACTGAGGGCATAACTCTTATTCAAAACTGTATGTTGATTCATCGCAAGGCTAAGTTACTCAATGTTACACACTGGGACGCACTGTGAGATTCACCTGTGAGATTCACCTGTGAGATTCACCTGTGAGATTCACCTGTGAGATTCACCTGTGAGATCTTGTGAGACCCTGTGAGATCTTGTGAGACCCTGTGAGATCTTGTGAGACCCTGTGAGATCTTGTGAGACCCTGTGAGATCTTGCGAGACCCTGTGAGATCTTGTGAGACCCTGTGAGATCGTATACTTACCTGTTATTTTATTTGTTACAGAGAAGGCCTACAGAGAGTGATAGTAACCCTCACTACCCGACCAATCAGCCATCTTCTCTTCCCGAAGATTCTCATCAGATTCGGTTTGGAGAATCAGAGTAACTTTCACTTCGAGGATTTTATTCACAGGTGAGAGGAGGCCGAGATATTACGCCAAATTACAGTCCGCTAAGACTTATATTTTATTAAATTACTTTTTTAATGCTAAAGATCCAAACAACCTTTCTTGGCCAGAATGAGCCTAGCTGTAACTGCTCTATAAAATAATGGCACGGACAATTTTTGATGGCAGGAAACTGATCGCGTTTTATACTTCATTGGTGTTTGTTATGTAAAATTCACCGGGTGTACCCAGTTGTAGTGGTCATATTTAGAAATTAGAAGGTGTTTTATTTTTACATTATATGTATAGGGACATAACTCCTATTCTAACAGTATGATAAAGAAATAACTCATGCAAAATTTTCTGATTTTCAGGGAATTCCGGGTTGAAATTGCCTTGTGGGGATTTTGTTGACATGCCAAATTATTTACCAAGTAAACTTGCAGAAGTCTGCTTATGTTAGATCAGCACAAGTTTGAATTGAATTATGTCAAACTTTTATGAAGTTGATATGATATTGTGTGGTCTAAGACCACTGTCTTGCGGCAGCATATCCGCAATTTTTCTCAAAATCGCATTTAGCAAGTGAAATGTTCAGAATCTCAAAAAAGGTCTTACTAGGGAAAAACAACATGCTGAATACAAAAACAAGGGTGTACCCGGTTGAAGCGATAAGGCCATTCATGTAAGCGGCAGCAATTTTCCTCAAAATTGCTTTCAACGATCAAAATGTCAAGAGTTTAAATAAAAGGTATTACTAAGGTAAAACAACATGCTGAATCAAAAGATAAGAGGGTACCCAATTAAAGCAATCATGTCAAATTGCTTTTAAAATGTGAAATGTTACGAGCTTAAAACAATGATATTTCTTGCAAGGTAAAACAACATGCCGCATCCAAAACTGAGAGTGTACCCAGTGGTAACAATCATGTCAGCGGCAGCGCGGCAGCATATCTGGAACCTTTCTCATGACCGATTTGATAGATGAAATGTTGTGAGTTCAATATGATCAGCAGAGAACATGACTATAACTGCGCTTTAACACGATATTTCAAAAGGTGGTCAGCGACAGCGCTACATCCCCACGAGAACAAGACAAGAAACAGCCTAGTCATGAGACTGCTAAAAAGTGATAATGTGAGACAAAGTTGATGTGGGGAAAAACAGGTCTCTCCAGAGTGAATAAAATTGCGGAGTCCAAATATGAGGGTGTACCCAGTTGAAACGGTCAGCGGCAGCACTACTGCATATCCCAAATAATCACACTATTAATTGTAATTAGTCATTTTGATGCAGTTGGCAGAAGTCAAGACTATAGTACTGTGTTAGCATAATATATTATATCATTGCATGAGGTGGATGGTCAGTGACAGCGTTGCCACTACCGCATTCACCATATCATGTCATGAGCCTGTTAGGAAAGGATGCAAAGCTGTTGAAACATCAAACAATGTTGTTTGTAATTGCCCCAAGAGCCAAGACAGTGGTCTTAGATCATACAATATTATACTAGCCTCAAAGAAGTTTGACATTATTCCATTGAAATGTTACAACTTGTGCTGATCTAACACGAGCAGACTTCTGCAAGTTTGCTTTGTAAATAAATTGGTATGTCAACAAAATACCCACAATGCATCTTCAACCCGGGAATCCCTGAAAATTAGAATGTTTTGCAACAGTTATTTCATTATCATACTGTCAGAATAGGAGTTATGTCCCTATACATATAATGTAAAAATAAAACCCCTTTTAATTCCTAAATATGACCACTACAACTGGGTACACCCGGTGAATTTTACAGAACATACACCAATGAAGTATAAAACGCGATCAGTATCCTGCCATCAAATATTGTCCGTGCCATAACAACTTATGCTATAGCTGCTTCTGGCCTATTCCAGCCATCAAGGTTTAATAGAAACAACACTTCATTGGGGGTCTCCTATAGTATGGGTCTTAATCAAATAAATCTGACAACAGTATCTACATTATTTTCTAGATATTCGTACGCTTTATTCTGGTATAGTACTTTAGTGTCCCTTTTTTTTATTTCAGGAGTAACATATCCGGGGGTATGGACGCCTTCCCTAAGTGGATGTCTGTAAACCAGCCAGTTGTGGATAGATCTCAGCTAACAGCCACCCAAGTTCACACAGTTCTCAAAGAGAAAGCTAAACAAAGGTAAATATAGGCTTGAGGTGATATGGAGGGAATGAGCTGTGTATAAATTCAGGATCATCGTTCTATATTCTAATCGATAGAGTGATAGAAGCAGCCAGCTAATCAGTGTTTTATCCAACAACAAAAGGAGATGATGTCTCCTATGACTCTACAGGATGATAACAATCACAGAATTGCTGAATTAAATATGAAAAGCAAATTTTTTTCAAAGTGCATCATGTGTTGATAACTGGAAAGCGGAATTAAGGCACAAACAATAACAGTAGAAAAAAGTTATTCGAATCTGAGCATTAATGGGAGTTGTCTCTTGTTTATATTAAGGTAACAGCTCCAAACTTAATCCCATGATGATTGTACCTTCTGCTTGATATTGCGTTCAGCTCTATTCATTATACTGAATTGGGCTAATAGTATATTAAGTGCATGTTGATGATATTGTAGAGTGCTAGATATGTTTGATATAGTACCACAGTCTAACCCGGATGGAGCTCGACGAATGTTACGACCCGAGTTCCGTACAGCTCTAACACAACAGTTACAGATTAATATGACCGATCAGGAGTTTGACAGACTCTGGCAGGTTAGAAAATATACTAATTAATTCTCCGCTTGTTTCAAATCAAAAATCCTCAAAATTTAGATTGCCAAATAAAGTATTAAAAAAATCATAGTCCTGAGCCAAACTGAGTTATCAGTATTATTGTCTAAGATATTATAAGCTGTCTGTTTTTCTGTTTGCCAATGTTGTGTCTGCTGACACCGGGTATAAGTATTTAATAAGCAAGCTTTTTGTCCCCTATAATTTACTATATCATATATAATCATACAGAGATATGATGAACAGAATGTTGGAGTTATCGACAGTAAAGTTATGGCCTCAAAATTCGGTATCGAGACTGATGGAAGGGCAACTCCTAAAATAGCTGAAACTCGTAAGTTTAGACTTATCAGTGCAGTACACCAGGGAGGGTGGGATCCCACCCTCCCTGAGTACACTGTCTATCTGTCTTTTTGTCATCTTACAGTCGGTCGGTCGAGACTAGAGTGGCGACCACCTGATTAAACAAAGCTGAGACCATCACGATTCGACCATCGACCTGGAAGCCTCATCCACCAAATGCCCCCTACACACCATGCCCCCCCACAAAGTCGATCCCCACAGCTCCGACGGCCCTCATCCCTTCTCTCCAATTAGGTAACTGTTGAACAGGTTGACTCCCTTTGTCAACAGTAACAGTGACCATTCTCCTCTGCAGTTGTTGGCTCTCTGAGGTTGAAATTTCAAATTTGATCTTGTTTCTTCGTTGTAGTTTAATTTAGGGTATAGTTTGTTTTCATTTACTTGATTTAAGAAAAAAAAAATATAACAATATTCAAATAACATCGAAATTGGCATGATTTTGAGCTTTTTAAAATTTGATGACACATGTTGTCCAGGTGGTATTTTCAAAATCACACGCAATGCAGCTTTTGTTTCAATTCATTTTTGGCAGCATGGCCCCAAAGCTCAATGCCATAAATAAGGTGTGGATAGAAGAAAGTATAATATAAATTAATAATTGTCGGCACATCTAAACACTGTCTGATACTTCGCAATAATAAAGATCGTAGTTTAACTTTTTGCAAATCTGTCATATATGGTTTTTAAAAGTAATATTGCTATCAATTTCTAATCCTAAAAACTTAGTGGAGAATATTGATTCTATTATATTGTTTCCCATACATTTCCCATTCCCTTCAGGATTCGCTACTTTTTTTGAAAAGTCTTTTTGGTATTTAGAATTAGTCTTTAAAATCTACATCACATTTTAATTGATTTTTTAAGGATATCATTGCGCTGTGTGGGTCAGACTTCCGCTGTGTGGGTCAGACTTCCGCTGTGTGGGTCAGACTTACGCTGTGTGGGTCAGACTTCCGCTGTGTGGGTCAGACTTCCGCTGTGTGGGTCAGACTTCCGCTGTGTGGGTCAGACTTCCGCTGTGTGGGTCAGACTTCCGCTGTGTGGGTCAGACTTCCGCTGTGTGGGTCAGACTTACGCTGTGTGGGTCAGACTTCCGCTGTGTGGGTCAGACTTCCGCTGTGTGGGTCAGACTTCCGCTGTGTGGGTCAGACTTCCGATGTGTGGGTCAGACTTCCGCTGTGTGGGTCAGACTTCCGCTGCGTGGGTCAGACTGGTTTGACACCACACAGATAGTAGTCATTAGTATTATTAAGTCTATTTTTGACACAGAAGATTTTGGTTATGATCGAGGCTTTTGCTGTAATCTTGGTTTTTTTGAATGGTCAGCATTTTATCGATGAAATATGAGTATAAAATCTCATGTAATATACAAACATGACAAAGGCTTGAGCTTGATATGTGACCAGCTGGTTATACTTATGATGATAGATAATATGATGAGGAGAAAAGAATCAGAGAGACTGAGATCTCTGACTACAGAGCAATGGTTAAAGGAGAGATTCAGGCAGGGATACCATGAGATGAAGACTTCGTTCTCTCATCATAAAAACTCCTCTAACGGAACTGTGAGTAAATAAACACTATCAAGTACCTAACAAAACAGTGAATAAATATACCCTACACAGTACCTAATAATATTACCAAGAATATGGACTCATTTAGGAAATTTACAAATTTTAGGATCTCACAGAATTGAAAATAAACCATTGCTGGTTTGTTTGCATGGTATCTGTCATCCGTGAAGCACTTATATAACCTGAGTCTAATCATTCCAGGAAATGTATGGATGGATTTATTACTATCATAGACAAAAATTTGTCACGAAATACGTTGTTAATACTGACAAGAAAGAAAAACATGGAAAAAATCAGATCTCTGTTGTATAAAGAGTTTTTTAGAATAGTATATTATTAAGTGTATGTATGAGATGTCTTAAAAAGCTGTCTCTACCCCATGTACCCCGATATTTAACGGTGCAGTAGCGACTTGAGGGGCATTGCAAATGTAAGTCGAGATGCAATCATCTTTGTTCATCAGTAAGTTTTACTTTCTGTGTACTTATCTCAGATACCCGCTGCTGATTTCTGTGAAGTATTAGAAGCTCACGGACTGAAGATGAATCCGAGTAATCTGGATGAGTTCTTAGCTCGGTGTGGAGTAGTACAGACTCGAGATGGAGTTCCTTATCTGGTGAGTCATTTAGACAGTAACTCTGCCATAACCCACAAGTAAGGGTGTGAGATGTAGTGCATACAGCTTGTCACTGGTAGTATATTTTTTTTACATCTATAACACATATTCTGGCATAGAAAAAGTGAACAAAAAATGTTGTAAATTACCGTTGATCTCGTTTCAGACATTTTTGAAGATGTTCCAAGATCGCAGTGAAGCTGGTATGGCCCATAAGATATTAGCCAATCCGAGACATCGATACAATAGAGGTGACGAATGGGATAACATGTCTACTATGTCCGCTCTGGAGGCTCAGCTTATTAATCTGTTCCAGAGAGATTTTCTGTCTCTACTCGGTACATTCCAGTAAGTTATCTCCTCCGCTCAGAAATAAACCTAGACGGTCTTACAATAAAAAACTGCCGAAATCGACCAAAAGCAGGAGGACATTTGGCGATTATCTAAAAAGCATCGCTCATTCTAATAAACAGACCCCTGTTTCACCCAATTATCTGTCTCACTATTCCGTATGATATAGAGAACCATAGAGGACGATAGCGTTTCTACTCTCTTCATGAAGTGCTTAAGGTTGTTCTCTTTTATATATTTTAGTACATTAGATCAACATAAGAGAGGTTGGGTGACACAGGATCAGTTTAGAGCAGCTATAGAGAATGGATTTGATATCTCACTAACAGATGAACAGTTCAACTCATTCCTAGATCATGTACCTCTTACTAAGAACGGTGCTATCAGGTTCACTGATTTTATGGCTCAGTTCGATACAAGGTTAGTACAGCAGTTATTAATGATGAGTCGCTGTTTATTTGATCAAAGGTATTACTGCCTGATAATACACCTGATCATATTCACCCGTGTCGTTTAATAATATATTGAACCAAGGAGTAATTTACTTTACTCCTGGACTGAACTGTCTAAAAATCTAAATAGCATATAGTATATATACGTATTTAGGAATTGTGTTCTTATTATCAGGTTTAAAATAAATGCGCTATTCGCTGTGACACAGATAAACAGCCTCGGGCTCATGCTGTCTTACCTTCACTTATTATACTTGTATTATACAGAGTTGAGTCGGCCAGTTTGTACAGTAATACAATGAACCGCCCGCCCACAGCTGATATACTACAGATGGAGTTCCCTGAGGCGCCTCGACGTAATCTACAGGAAGTGGCTCAACTGGTCAGACAACTCCTCACTAACCAGTTTGAGTCTGTAGAGCAGAGATATTCTCAGCTGGAAGCCTATAACTCTGGTAGGATAACTCAAGACACGCTACATGACCTCCTCAGACAGTGAGTTAACTTATCATATTAATGTTCCTGTCTTTGGAAAGGATTGACAATCAACCCAAGATACAATGTAAATGAAATAATCTTTACCGTTAGTTGGAAGCAAGCTTGGAGTAACCAACTATACTGCATTTGATTTTCAATAAACGTAAAGTGACTTGAGCAAATCAAATGTTCTTTTTGTCCAACAAATTCAGCATCAACCAGATGTCCTCTAGTTAGCAGCTTTACCTAGCTAGTGAGGGTTATTTTATGTTGTCTTTCTTACATGATAACTTGTGCTTCACTTCCACACATTATTACAGTTTTGAGATAAATCCTGGTCTGACTCGAGGTGAGATACGAGAACTTTGGAGAACTCTTCTCACTAACAAAGATGGCTCCCTCTCCTGGCAGGAGTTTATCAGACAGTTTGGTTTTACTGGACAGACTCACTCTTATCCCGACGCCGGCAGAAATCCTCCAAAGTGGGGAGACTCAGATTATAACCTCAGATCTAAACACTTTAACAGCGACACTGAGATATTAGTGGATGGTGCAAAACAGAAGGTGAGATTTAGGGCTGAGATATGTTCTCAAATCGCTCACTATCTGCTGTACTCATAGTGGTGTTAAAAAGATCTCCTCCATGTAATATCCTGTGGTACTCAGGGTTTATTATGAGACGATGGGTATAGCCTGGTTACCTGGATATTGTCACGGTATTATACAGTACAGTTATTATGTGTGTGTCAGCGTTCAACTATGACCACAATCTTCACATGCACATTCCAGTTTCTAGACTGGATTGTAGCCTTAGTATAAGGACCTAGGGTTACTCTTTAGGTTCAGCCCAAGTTTGCAGTCTGTATTAGTTATTGAGTTTGTAACCGCCGAGCATAGATCTGTTGAACCTTTCAAGTTCACACAGATACGCTAGATACTCTCTAGCTTCACTTAACTCACACATACTAATCCGGATTTATGTACCTCTGTTATAGATCGAGTACAGGTGGGAGGAGCTAAGACGGGCATTTCTAGCCTTAGATCCACATAAGACAGGATGTGTATCAGATCATGAGTTTAGATCTACAGTTCATGAGCTATGTGTACATGTCAGTGATACTGATCTGTGTAAGATTGTAGACAGACACGCAGCCTCTGACTACAGGTAAGGTTGGATGAACATGTATGCCTCCATTGTCTCCGAATATAACTACAGTGCTAATCTAGCTCATCAGAAGCACACGGTGTTGGACTTCCACCATTGACTAGCTTCCCACACAAGTTCAATAATTCGAGGTTGCATGCAAACCTAGGGTGAACCACCCTATGAATGTGAAATCTCCGTTAATATAGAAACTTATGCTGAGCTGCTGTTTATCTGAGGTCTCAATATGCATCAAAACCGCTGCTGCTAATATAACTGCTGTAATGCTCAGGAGAAAATAACTATTTTCTCATATCATTTTTAGGAATTATCCAACATCAAGAGTTAAGAAGACAACTCCTTAATTTTCAATGAGTGGCTTTAAGTATGATACAACATACATAAATACATAGTGTGAGCTTTAGTTTATGTTAATCTTCTTAACAGAGTGAATTATATAAACTTCCTGTCCGAGTTTGGACCGAGGACAGAAGTTTGGCACAAAGGAAATGACATGTTCAGTTTGATGGCTCACCCGAGGACGCCTCTAGGTATGGCAGATATTGTAGAGCATCCTCAGAATGGACTCACTGGAGTATCGGCTAAGCTAAGAAACAAGGTGAACACAACTTCTCTGTATATCATATCATGTTGATTTTCTTTTTCCTGAATTGAGGTATAATTTAATCCAAATACTCTGAACAAAAAGGTTCTTTTACAAAAATAATTGTGTGTAATAAGTGTTTAAACAAAATAACTAGCATATACTTTGATTGTCTCAGTTATACGTTATTTTGCAGCTATCGGGAAGTTGGAAGAATTTGCGGCGAGCGTTTAAGAAGATGGACAATGATAACTCTGGTTATCTCCCCCTACCTCAGTTTAGAAGCGTCCTGCAGCTCGCTAATATCGTACTCGATGAAGATGAGGTCAGTGTCATAAACCCAGACTCAGTCTAATTGTACAGACTACAAGAAAGAGTTCGTGTAGAGACTGCAGTGTGTACACACAGACTCATTATGTAGTCTGTGTACATAGACATACTCACATAACAGGAATATCATTAACATACCCTACAAACATAATCGAATTTTCAACAACAAAACTGTAAATTGGAATTTCCAACCGGATATGGATATCCACGTAAAGACATTGCCTGAGGCTTGAGTTATTATATTATTTTTACCAGTTATAAGTATTTAAGCTAAACGTGTCTGTCTGTAAGTCTGTCTGTTTATCTGTAGGTTTATCACATGATGTCAGAGTTAGATGAGGACCTCTCTGGTAGACTCGACTATAATAAGTTTTTGGGTGAGCTGTTCAGACCCGAGAGTCAGCGATCATCTCTAGCAGTGAGCAGACAGTCAGGACTGCTGCCGCTCAGCAGACAATCTATGAGACACTCGGTAATGTTAGAGAGCAGACAGGGAAGCAGAGCCGGCAGCAGGGCGGGTCGTATATCTAATATCTACTGAGACAAGAACATAATAACTGGGCCTGAAAGAAGAGTCTTATTTATCGGAGAATTCGGTAAAAGTGACCACAAATTCCGCAGCTGATTAAAGAAGAATGACTATTTTAAAATTCCACCAAAATCTTGAGCTGATGTTTGGAACAACTCAAGAAGTATAGAATATATATATATATAGAATATTGAACATACACAATTCTATAAATCACACTATGATATTTGATATTTAGATGTTATTCTGCGGATCGAAACATGTGTCTAAAAATAGCTAACAATGTAAGATTTTGTATTTGCTTTTCAAGGTATATTTCGCATGTAGAGTTAAACTCATCATAAAGAGAATGCACTGCTGGTGTGTCACTCACTCCTCTTATCCCACTCCTCAAACTAGTGTTATACCAAGGAGTAACTGCACTGTTAGTCCTTGGTTATACAAGCTCAATATTTTATGTAATAAATATGGATGATACATGGTAATCTCTGTCTAAACCATCTGATAACAGTCCCTCCTATATTAGTTTCTTCTTTGGTACTGTCAGGTTACGTGAGCTAACAAAGCATAGCCAGTATGGCCATTTAGTCCTACTGACTAGGTGATTGATGACTTTAGGAGCTCATAAACAGTTTTTCTTTGCACATGCAGCATTGTTGATCTGTTGATCTGTCGTCTATCTTGCTACAAAATGGTTTTATATCAGCAACCAATGACTTGTATAACTCTGGCGAGAGATGGATATATACATGGTATGCTGAAATGCAAGCAAGATCAGATCGGAAATTAGTGATTGTTCTCCGTTCACAATCCTTATCAGTGCACTGAATCTGTCCACTGTACACAGTACAGTTACTGTCACCACCGCTGATCAAGCAGCTGGTTCAATACATATGGTTATTCACAGACCAAATGATCTTATTTTCATTCAAACTGTAACAAAAACCAACATTAAAATCTGGTATTAGGCAAAACCTGACAGATGCCGTGGAAAGAAAATTGATTATGGATAATCAATGTGAAAACCGACTGTACATGGTGAGCTGCATCATTCATGCATTGGAAACACAGCCTCTCTCTACTGGGAACAGCCATGGTTGGTTGGTTCTTTCATTGGTTATTAATAATTATTTTTCTTTCCACTGCGCTGCTGCCTAAAGTAAAACATTGGAAAATAAAGTGGAGAAAATCAGCAAGCTTAGATATCCATTTAAAAGGAGTTGTATTTGTTTCCCATTTTGTAAAATTACTTTGTTTTGTTCTGTGGATGTTCTGTCAGGACCGGTGTGAATGCTGTTTGGGGACGGTCATCGTTACAAAAAACTGTCAGAATGCAAAATCACATCGGTTTTTCACACAGAAATCTTCTTTTCGCAGTGCAAACAGCATCCCACAATGCACTTCCCGCTGAACGCACATATCCACATGAGGTGCCATCCTCCGTGCCTGGCTGACTAGTGTCCCACACTGGATCACCTGTAGGGACCAGGTCTGTCACTCTGCCCAGCCATCTCCAACCATTTAAATCTCTCAGGCCCACCCAGACATTCGATCCACACCAGGGTAATACACCAGGGTAATACACCAGGGTAATATACCAGGGTAATATACCAGGGTAATACACCAGGGTAATATACCAGGGTAATACACCAGAGTAATACATCAGGGTAATACACCAGAGTAATACACCAGGGTAATACACCAGGGTTACACATCAGGGTAATGCACCAGGGTAATATACCAGGGTAATATACCAGGGTAATACACCAGGGTAATACACCAGGATAATATACCAGGATAATACACCAGGGTAATATACCAGGGTAATACACCAGAGTAATACATCAGGGTAATACACCAGAGTAATACACCAGGGTAATACACCAGGGTAATACACCAGGGTAATATACCAGGGTAATATACCAGGATAATACACCAGAGTAATACATCAGGGTAATACACCAGAGTAATACACCAGGGTAATACACCAGGGTAATATACCAGAGTAATACACCAGGGTAATACACCAGAGTAATACACCAGGGTAATACACCAGGGTAATACACCAGTGTAATACATCAGGGTAATACACCAGAGTAATACACCAGGGTAATACACCAGGGTAATACACCAGGGTAATATACCAGGGTAATACACCAGGGTAATACACCAGGGTAATACACCAGGGTAATATACCAGGGTAATACACCAGGGTAATACATCAGGGTAATACACCAGAGTAATACACCAGGGTAATATACCAGGGTAATACATCAGGGTAATACACCAGAGTAATACATCAGGGTAATACACCAGGGTAATACATCAGGGTAATTCACCAGAGTAATACACCAGGGCAATACACCAGAGTAATACACCAGGGTAATACACCAGGGTAACACATCAGGGTAATACACCAGGGTAATATACCAGGGTAATATACCAGGGTAATACACCAGGGTAATACACCAGGATAATATACCAGGATAATACACCAGGGTAATACACCAGGGTAATACACCAGGGTAACACATCAGGGTAATACACCAGAGTTATACACCAGGGTAATATACCAGGGTAATATACCAGGGTAATACACCAGGGTAATACATCAGGGTAATACACCAGGGTAATATACCAGGGTAATATACCAGGGTAATACACCAGGGTAATACACCAGGATAATATACCAGGATAATACATCAGGGTAATACACCAGGGTAATACATCAGGGTAATTCACCAGAGTAATACACCAGGGCAATACACCAGAGTAATACACCAGGGTAATACACCAGGGTAATATACCAGGGTAATACATCAGGGTAATACACCAGGGTAATACATCAGGGTAATACACCAGGGTAATACATCAGGGTAATACACCAGGGTAATACATCAGGGTAATTCACCAGAGTAATACACCAGGGCAATACACCAGAGTAATACACCAGGGTAATACACCAGGGTAATATACCAGGGTAATACATCAGGGTAATATACCAGGGTAATACATCAGGGTAATACACCAGAGTAATACATCAGGGTAATACACCAGGGTAATACATCAGGGTAATTCACCAGAGTAATACACCAGGGCAATACACCAGGGTAATACACCAGGGTAATACACCAGGGTAATATACCAGGGTAATATACCAGGGTAATACACCAGAGTAATACACCAGGGTAATACACCAGGGTAACACATCAGGGTAATACACCAGGGTAATATACCAGGGTAATATACCAGGGTAATACACCAGGGTAATACACCAGGATAATATACCAGGATAATACACCAGGGTAATACACCAGGGTAATACACCAGGGTAACACATCAGGGTAATACATCAGGATATTACACCAGGGTTATACACCTGGGTATTACCCCAGGGTTTTGGGCCAGGGTTTTATATCCATAATACACCATTAGTAACTGGCTCTTTGATGGTTTTACATATAAATCAGATGACCTCGCCAAAGATGATACGACTTGATGCTGAATAAGTTGAAGCAGCGGAACTCGGATAATACATAAATTTCAAGGGTTGGAAAATACTGGTCCCACTTTACCTGGTATTGTCATTGGGTAATTTATTATATGACAAATTCATCCATTTTCACATAGATTTTTTATGACACAAGTAGAAGAACCATAGTAACGTTGTGAGAAAAACACGTGCAATTGACGTGTCTTGCCTTAACTGGCTACGCCAGCTTCTGGGAATAGATACTTTAAAAGGAAACAGCTGCTTTGTGAATTAGAGAACATATTGTATTTCCTATCAGGTCAAGTGAAATAAAATTTAGAGTGGTCAAATAAAATAATATAAAGTAATTCATTTCCCCTGACTTCGTAGAAATAACCATATCACACTGGACCAGTGGTAATCTCTGTATTTTATTTTTTTGTCAGTTATATTAAATAATAGTGAAATCTTAGTTCTCACTGACATTACCTGATGGTGTGTCTATATAATGTCTATAATGATGGAGCCAGTCAACAGAAGCTGTCGTAGTAAATACAGCCGGATCCTCCCCTGATCCTTCGCATGCTGCTTTAGCTGCCTCCCAATCTACTCTTTCATCAACTAATCGAATGCATGTATGGCTCACCGGATTCCAAACATGAGAATCCGGGCATTCTGTAATCATTTCAATAGAATGAATAATACAGTGTAAGCTGGTTAACTCAAACTTTTTAATTCAGAACTCCTGTTAGTTAAGACGAGAAAAATTGGTCCCTTCAGCCAGATCTCAATGCATTCAGACCAGTGGTTTGAATTAAGTTGTTATTGAGGTTTTGTATAACTAGCTATAATGGCCATTGACTGATGAGACTACACCTAAATACTCTGAGTTTTAGTTGGTAATGGGAGCAGATGACACTTTCTGCCGCAGTTGGTTTCCATAATTGGATGACCAAAATTTGTACCTAATTCCTAAATGAAATTTGAAAAACTGCCTTCAGAGTTACGGTCAGCTCAACGACTCGCTGACAGATCATGATGAAGATTTACTATATTTTGTTAAGTAAACAAACAGCTACAGTGGTCAAACTGCAGTCGTTCAAATGATTAGAAGGGTGAATTCGTGTCAAACAGAGCACATGGTGGATGTCAACGCACACCAAGATCGCGCTTAGGAATATCGAGATGAGCTCACCTCAGCAACACACAGCACCAAAACAACCCTGCACTGATACTCAGCGGCGCACCAGCAGGTAAATCTTAGGGAGCAGGGCAATCTGAGAGAAGACACCACGTCCTTGACTTGTATCATTTAGTACCTGCAAAGAATAAAAAATACACCATCTATATTTATAAATTGACTACAGTCCAAGAACATAATAGAGGAAAATGCTAATTTGTAAATCATCGAACATATATATTTACATTTATTTATTTATAGAGGTTTTCTTAAAAGTGTACAGATAACAAAAGAATTCTGTTATAGGTAACTTGTTAACTGTTAACTGATCTCATAGAAAAGCCTACTACCAAAATTAAACGCAGAGTAAATTATAATGAGTAACGTATAACAATATTGGTTATGGTTTGAGAAAAAATAAGCTTGGATAATAGTGTTGTAGTGAAGGAGCGGGTTATCCGAAGAATGAACATTCGACAAAATCTAATTATAAAGTAAATCTTTAAGTTTACTGTATCAAGTTCCAGGTAAATAAAAAGTCAGGAGAGTTTTCACTGATTTATATTTTAGTGTGAATCGGTGAAATAAGTTTAAAAGGGCTGATTTCTAAAAAATTTGTATTCTGAATGCGGGTTTAATAATAGGGCAATTGCTTTTCAGACAATGCTTATGTTTTCTGGACTTTTGCACTAGATCTAAGGATATGCTTAGAAGCTTTGTCCCGCAAAACTTTTTATGTTTAAAGTGATGAAATAAATATTGTCTCCTACTTAGTAGTGTGGGTAAATCTAGAAGTGATCTACCATTGTGACGGAAAATTTCTTGGGAGTAGATACAATAATCCTGATTGCTTTATATTGAACCTTTCAAACTGTTCCAGTGACAAGTGACATTTTGTGAGGTATCTATGTATATATATATATATATAATATGTATATGTGTGAGATCTCAGATAAAGAGAATGGAGCCAGGTGATACCAGACGGCGTCAACCACTTCAAAATAATGTATATAATTAAAACCAAGCCAAGTCCAATCTCCGTCTTTTTTGAGGGTTCAAACGCAGACATTTGAATAATATATATAATTAAAACCTTTTTATTAGACATAAATTAAAGTTCAATCTCCGTCTTTTTGGAGGGTTCAAACGCAGACATTTGAATAATATATATAATTAAAACCTTTTTATTAGACATAAATTAAAGTCCAATCTCCGTCTTTTTGGAGGGTTCAAACGCAAACATTAAAATGATATATATATATAATTAAAACCTTTTTATCAGACACAAAACCTAAATCAAATCTCCGCTTTTGTCAAGAGGATGGGCAAATGCAACCTCCGGTTTTTTGGCCATGCTCACCCACCGTGATGAGCCCCGGTGCATATAAAAACCGGGGGTACATCAAGGCAGGGCAGTTCTGGCTGGAGAGCCCTTGGAGCATGTTTTTCTGGTAAAGTATAGATTGCTTTTCTGGTATCTAACTTAGTTTATTATTCAAGAATAAAAATTGATTTCAATGTCGAAAAGGCATCTCAGCTATGAGTCATTAGTAAATTGAATTAATACCTACTTGTAACAAAATTCTAAAGAACAATGTTGTGGATAAATTTGATTAGGTAAACAAAACACTTTTTGTATGGAGTTGGCTTCTTTCTCAACGGGAAGAAGTTAACTCCATACAAAATAAACATGAGCAAAATGAATGAAATAGTGCACATGGTGTCTGTTCTGCTCGGGTATTCGGCCCCAAGTGGGTCGAATATGCGACATATGTATATATATATATAGGGTCATTTGTATATTTTTGTGTTTATGGGTGAATGGAGTAGTTATGTATAGGTATAAATGAAGTGATTTTTGTAGCGATGATATTTTTAATCATAATGCTATAATTGGTGGATAAAGATTGATGGAGTTATTCTCTCTATAAATGACCAAACATTATTTTTCTTGGGCAGATTAGCAGAGCTTAACTCTGATTGGTGTGTTGACCAACTAACAGCCAATCTGAGCCAACAAAACACGCCAGACTAGCTACTCCATCATGTCAATTTTTGTCAACACCTCCAAAAGGTTTTGCAAAACTAGGATCTCTCATCTCCGTCAGGCTGCCAATGTCGTATTGCTACCCCCTGGTTTCCTGATTACAGTAAAAGAGCAATTGACTAGTGGGAACAAAAATTGGAAAGTTACTTGCAAATGTCCAATACAATAGTTGTTACTTTATTATCTTTATCAGTGTTGATGACAGTTCAGATCTGTGATCCTCTGTAGTCATATCCAGTAAATTGTCAGTAGTAACATCATCAACTGTAGGAATAAACAGAATTTGCAGGGATGGTTTACAGTAATCCATAATAAGTATTCGTCAACTGAGAGGCACATTTCACTACAGGCTTCAAATCAAATGGCAACCGCGGTGGTGCTAGCTGGGCTGGACAATGTTTCAATGGTGAGCCGGTGGGTTATTAGTATGAAGACAATAAGAATACAAAAAAAAGAGATGACAAATATTATATACATGTACATAAAATACAATGATGACTACTAGCGAGTTGGCTATGGTCGAACTGCAGCTGGACATTGCCACATGTAAGTCTCTCCATTCTTTGCCATTCTCCCTGGTCTCAGCTGGCGCCCATGTTTAATGTTTTTTTGGGTGTTTGACACTTGACATTGGCAAAGTAATGACATGTAAGTCTCAGGGGCCCATGGGGCGGGTGGGGGGGGGGAGAAGTCAAAGATTTCCAGAGGCTCTGGTTAGTGCTGTCTGACTGGCTCACATTCACAAACGAAACGACTGTGTAACTAAAAATCAAATCAAGAGCCTCTCTACTCTGACAGGTGACACATGTCTCCAAGCATTACACAGGTCTGAGAAAAAGACCTGTTCTGTATAGGCCTGTATATTGCTCTGCTCATGGCTCCCTCCATCAAGCCACTCAGAGCCAAAACACTGGCTAGCCATAAGTACGTGCAAAAAATAAAGTTAAGTTCCGTGGAATGTATTGAGGCGCCTCGATACCTCCACCACAGAGGGATCAAACTTGTTCTATATTACCAGCTAAGTGAGACTAAGGTAATTGAACTTAAACAACTGAACTTTGTTCTGTAACGTGATTTATAATGCATCGTCTATACAACAGTATGCCATATGCAATAATAAACCATATGCCTGCAGACACATTAGTTGCCTTTCTGCAGATCTGCTCTAACAACAAATTGTTGTTAGGAACAAATAAGAAAACTGCTGTAAGCCTCACCTGTAGTATCGCCAGCAGGGAGTGCTGGAGCGCATAGTGACAAGTCACCTCATGAAGTACATTAGATGTACGAACATCATTTTCCAAGCCAGCAGACAAACTCCATTCAGTTGTGAGACCTGGTCAGCCCAGCTTAGCTTGTTACTGGAAACCTACCTTATTGACTTAGCAAGGCCTTTCAAGTCTGGGCAGGCCGTCACGGCTGCCTACCCAGGCAAAAGGCCTTCCAACAGGTAAACCATACAATCGTGTTCTAAAAGTTGGGGCTAATTGGTATGTGTGACCTAATAGTGGACTGGATAGCTGCCTGCCTATGTGACAGATCATAATCAGAGAGCAAACTTGCCTGACCAAAAAAGATACCAGGTATACTCTGTGCATCTATACCACATCAGAAAGGCAAGAGCTGTTAAGTGTGGGAGCAGATGTTAAAATTGACTACACAAAGCAAAATGTGATTTACTCAACCAATAAAAAGTCAGTACCAAGTAGAGGCCTCTGAAGTTCATTGAGCAATTTATAGTAGTGTATAGTAGAATTATGCAATGGCAAACGATCCCATCAAAGTGTGCCTACGAGCTAAGAGATGCATAGCAATGAGGATCCATCATAAGAGATTCTTCAGATCATGACTTCTACACTTATTTAGGTTACTTAGATAGAAGTTTTTTCAAACTTTGGAGTCCCAAGGCCTCAGAATCTCGTTTATCGTACTTAGTAGATTACTATATTATTGACAGCCATGTCCCTCAAAGTAGGAGAGAAGGAGAAGATATTACCACGAGAAGTCACTGAACATGTGATGGCTGGTAGATATGAGTATGAGGATACAGACCCTGATACTGGTCAGTGATAACTACACAACTACATCATATAAACTAACACTTACATCATCTACAGCGTAACCTCTATATTAACTTCACTTTCAGATGTATCGTTCATATCAGACACAGAGCCAACCGCTTTGTAGACTGATGATATAATAAAAAATGGATGAAAGTCAGTTAAATAGAGTTGTTTTGATTGCAGGAATAAAATGTCCCTGTCCAACAGGAAATTACATCATAAAGCGTCCACATGGCACATTCAGATATGCGGCGTTTATGAATCCTAAGTTTGATGGATTTTCGGCTCTTGAACATGTTACGCTGGACCCAGATGATATCCTCATATGTAGTTTTGCTAAAACAGGTAAGTTTGCTTTATATTTAATTGTTCTGTATATACATCTCAGAGGATGAGGGGCATTCTGTGCACAGGACCACCTGTGCTGTGAGCGAGACCGCCTACCTGCATACCTACCTACCGGACTACCTGCTCTGTGGGCTTTACCATCTGGGCTGTGGGTGGGTCACCTGCTCTGTGGGCGGACCCGACTGTGTTGAGGGCGGGGCCACCTATGCCGTGTGTGGGACGACCTGTTCTGTGGGCGGGACAACCTTCCCTTTGTCATCTACATAATGATGAAAAGCCGAGCCTCAGTTGTGTTACCACTGGCCTGTAACTTTAGTGCCAACTATGGATGTAAAAACCTTGGTTTTTGTTCAGTAAGCATCACAATTGTTTGTTGACCTCATCCCATAATAAGTATTCATGTGTTACACAACTTGAATGTAGTTGTGATTGTAACTCCTTGCATTATTTTATATCAGGTACACATTTCTGCTTTGACATACTGACAATGCTAACATCTGGTCAGGCCACACATGCTGCCGTGCCGCATCATCACAGATTTCTAGATGTGGCTCATATTGATCATATAATGAAGGTCAATAAACAGTAGCCAAAAGTTCTCCACACTCATATACCTGTGAGCTGTCTACCACCTCACTTCAGGTAAGAGTAAGCTATATATAAAGTCCTACCTGATGGGCATATCGTAACTTTTTTGCAGTAGAGAAAAAATTAACAAACACGAGTAGCATGAACAATTTCTCTTGTCTTCTACTAGCAGACAGAAGTTCGCTTATTCTGCTCTCTAGTCAGTAGTAGTCACTGTAAATTCTGTCAGAAATGATTCAAAGTTGACTAATGTACCCTTGTTCCCCTGTTGGAAGACCTTCGGACGCCTCTGTCCTACCTGTCCTTCTCTACTGTGAGTGCTTAGCCTTGTGCGCTTGTGAGTACATCAGTCAGCTTTTGACTCAGACCCATATCAGACTGATAACATCGCTGACATCATCACTGACATCATCACTGACATCATCACTGACATCATCACTGACATCATCACTGACATCATCCCTAACATCATCGCTGACATCATCACTGATATCATCATTGACATCAACACTGACATCATGACTGACATCATCTCTGACATCATGACTGACACAATCACTGACATCATCGCTGACATCATCACTGATGTCATCATTGACATCAACACTGACATCATCACTGACATCATCCCTGAAATCATCTCTGACATCATCACTGACACCATCACTGACATCATCACTGACATCATCACTGTCATTATCACTGACATCATCACTGACAGGCCTGTTATGTTTTTCTTACAGACATCCAAATACTAAAGTGATTGTGCCTATGAGGAATATGAAGGATACTTTTACATCATTTTATCACTTTATGAACAGCATGGCAGCAGATACTAAGAAGAGACCATGGGCAGATTACTTCACTTACCTTCTATACGCTAAAACAGGTGAGCGAGGGACAACTGTATATTTAATTGATATTTTAGACATCATGGACACAGTAACCTGCAGTATGATAGGATAGTTGTATATCGTTATGAAAAAGGTATTAGGGGCTAAAATATGACTAATTTAATCCATGGAGTAACGCTGTTACTCCATGGTCAACTCAATTTTTACAGGTTGATTTAATTTTGAACTAAACATACCCCATCTAGTTTTATTTCTCCAGCTGTTTTTATTGTAGGATGGAAAACAAAGCCTCGGTCAATCATTTTTCACACATGAATTGTATACAAAATTGTGAATGAACCTAACTAATATAATTATTTGTTTCAGTGATGTACTGGGGACCCTTCGGATGGTATTCTGATGTTTGGGATAATCACAGAAATGATCCTAATGTTCTTATTGTCTTCTATGAAGAGCTGATAATCGTAAGTGAACTTAGTTAAGTTACCTCTTATCTATCTGACTTTAACTAACTCAGCTAACACAACGCAGAATTACGTGTTGTGACTTGGGAGCACTCAGTCCTAGTTACTTACCCTGCGCTTCTTGCTAAATTATCTGTCATTGTAATGATTACAGTAGATATAAAATCATCAATTGAGTTTGAAATTACTTCTCATGACTTCATCATTCCAAATTCTGTAAATTTCAGAACCCAGAGAAAGTTATACGACAGATGGCTGACCACATAGGAGTTACCTGCTCTGAGCAGTTTATAGCTGATGTCGCTAAAGCCTCAAGATTCAACAAAGTAAAGCCGTTAGCTGAGCCAGAGGAGAAATCTGCCAGAAAGATTTTTAAAGACTTTGTCTTGTATCGAAAAGGTAGGCTGAAAAATTGAATGGTTACCAAAATTTACCAAAACTAATCCATATCCCAATTTTTTACCAAAGCAGTATCTCATTCCTGATCAAGCGTATTACATTTATTTTATGTGCAGATGTCATTCGTAGCATTTCCATGATTAGAAAAAAAGACCTTTTGACCTTGAACCCCTTAGTGGAAATTACTTTCACAAAACTCATTATTATTGTATTTAGGAGAGATAGGAGATTGGAAGAATTGGTTCACCCTGGCACAGAATGAAGAATTCCACAAAGTATTTGATGAGTGGAACAAGGATAGACAAATCCCGTTTATTTATGATAACCCCGCCTCCAGACTATAAGAATCATTTATATCTAACATTTTCTGAATTTTTAATATCAATGTGAAGGTGAACATCTGCCCCAGTCTGATTTATATTCGCACTTTGTGTGACTGCGCAGGGCCGTAGTTTAGAAGAAAATGGTAGGGGAGGCAAAAATCTGAGGCAAGTCCAAAACATCAATAGGGTGGGCGCTACAACCTCCCCAAAGCAAATTAGCTCACATAAATAGCAAATGGTATTTCTAAATGAGCCGATTCTACTCAATTTTAGCCTTTTTAGGCCACTCCATTGTGCATTCTAGGGGAGGCAGAGCGTCCCTGCCTCCCCTAGAACTACGGGCCTGCTGCGGGGGACATTTCTGTATTCATTTGAATTAACTTCAGTCATCCATGGTTGTGTTCATTGGGAGGAAACTAAATAATCCAAACCGCTTTTTTATCTGTTAATTTTGCTCTTTGATAATCTGGACCTTCTATTTTACTCTGGGACCATTTCTACCTCTTAGAACATTTTAATATGATTAACCAAAATTATAAAGCTTCACACTAAAATGCAGGTTTGTGAATTTGCCAAAAAAACCGCCTGAAAAATTATTTTGTTGATCGTAATCTATTATCTATCTATCCATCTATCTATTATTACTATCCTACTCGGCCTTTATCATAATTTTTTTCTTGTTGTTACAAATAGATGCTTTAAAAATGTTAAGATTATATTGAAGCCAACCATTCGTGACAAAGATTTCGAAGTCATCATTATCATTTGTGATTGAAGATTTTCTCTATTTTGCTGGGTTGGAATGGTACAATGAGTAGTATATGAGAGAAGCTGTATAATGTATGATATATAGTAACTGAATCACCCTAACACTCCTAACTTTGAAGCATTGCCATATTTAGTGCTTGATACTCGTTGATATCTAGTTCTCAGGTGTTGACGCCCATTATTATTCATTCTCTCATCCTACTATACTCAAGCCAACCAGAACTGGTATCTAATCAGCATTGACTGTCAGAACTTGGAAATGGACATGCGTCTCAAGATCACTAGTCCAATCCATCCATTTTCTGACTCCCCACTTGATAAGGATCTATAGGACATTTATTATTATCGATATCACTCTGATCTTTGCTATCACAGTCCACTGTACTGTGTGACGAGGCTCGTAGTCTCTACTATACTCATATATTTTACTCCATCAGTACAGCTTAAGATTGAGCAGGTCAGATCTGCCTCAATATTTACCCAGTATCTTAACTGTAGTCAGCTTTTTGGCCCTTCCCCAGACCATGAGGCTTTTAGACTTCGCATCACTTAAAGGAACCATTCAAGTTACGCGCTCGAGCTTCTTAGCTGAGTGTTGGTGTCCTGTGTAGAGGAGATGTGTGTATGAGTGATTGATTACAAACCTATGATTTGACTGTGACTGAGTACCTCATTCCTGTCAATGCTACCAATTTTACCAAGCTTCCCTAGGTAACTGAATTTTTTTTTAAATAACAGATTGATTATGGTATCATTTTTATCGGATCCATTTATCAGAGAGACAGAGATGATTTATGCTGATTCACTGTGTTTTTTTGTAGATAATCCACATTTATGCAAACCTCAAAGAGAGACAGAGTTCTGCCACCAGAAGTCGCTGATCACGTTCTGGCAGATAAATATGAGTATGAAGATGAGGACCCTGAGACCGGTGAGACACTTATCTCTCTCATTCGTACGTAAAAATCTGAGGGAGCGCAATGTAATATGTTTCCAATAGTTTCACACGGTGTAGTCGTGGTTATTGGAATAATTTTATATAGGGCAACCTTTGTGTCGTGATGATTCTTGTTGGTAGCAGTCGAGAGCTCTGAGAGAGAAGCCAGAAGCTCAAACACGCATAATGGCCTAGGAAATAATCAATAACAATATCAAACTTGTAGTACTAGAGACAGATTCTCCAATGGTGGTCTTCACTTGTGTCTAGTTAGCTGATTTATATATCATCATTGTAGGATTGAAATGTCCTTGTCCGACAGGGAACTTTATCATCAGGCGACCCTACGCGACCTTCAGATACCCAGCGTGGATCAGTCCTAGATTTGATGGGTTCTCTGCTCTGGAGGATGCCTCTCTACAACCCGAGGACATACTTATATGCAGCTACGCTAAAACAGGCCAGTTTCACAGTGTTCTCTCTAATTCTGCCTGTAATAACTCTAAAACCATCCCGAATGGTTACAGTCTATGTTCATAACTGGATCATACCTGACAAGTCTCCCTTTTTGGTAGGGAGCCTCCCAGTTTTTATGGGTATTTTCCACCTCCTCCCTATCTCCCTTTTTCCTCCCTTTTTCCTCCCTTTTTTCAGCCTCCTTCACCCAGATGACTTTTTAAGCTTCTCATTGCAAGAAAAACTATGTTTTCCTACCCCACAGTACATATACCTAGAAATAACTGCCTATTAACATACTATCTCTCCTCGTTAGGATAAAGTGCAACAATATTATTTGTAAAATCAGGTAAAATTACGCATTTCATAATATGAAAGCTCTACTTTTGGCTTAAAATAAATGACAACAAGGGCCAAATTACACCTTGACTGTGGGACGCGCAGAGTGGTACTCCGGGTGGGGAGTTCGTTCGCGGAGAGAGTGGGTACTCCGGGTGGGGAGTTCGTCCGCAGAGAGAGTGGTACTCCGGGTGGGGAATTCGTCCGCGGAGAGAGTGGTACTCCGGGTGGGGAGTTCGTCCGCGGAGAGAGTAGTACTCCGGGTGGGGAGTTTGTCCGCGGAGAGAGTGGTACTCCGGGTGGGGAGTTTGTCCGCGGAGAGAGTGGTACTCCGGATGGGGAGTTCGTCCGCGGAGAGAGTGGTACTGCGGATGAAGAGTTCGTCGGCGGAGAGAGTGGTACTCCGGGTGGGGAGTTCGTCCGCGGAGAGAGTGGTACTCCGGGTGGGGGTTCGTCCGCGGTGAGAGTGATACACCGGGTGGGGAGCTCGTCCGCGGAGAGAGTGGTATTCCGGTTGGGGAGTTCGTCCGCGGAGAGAGTGGTACTCCGGGTGGGAGTTCGTCCGCGGAGAGAGTGATACTCCGGGTGGGGAGTTCGTCGGCGGAGAGAGTGGTACTCCGGGTGGGGAGTTCGTCCGCGGAGAGAGTGGTACTCCGGGTGGGGAGTTCGTCCGCGGAGAGAGTGGTACTCCGGGTCGGGTCGGTACTCGGGTCGGAGACCTCCTGATTTCTGGCTCTACCAACATTCCATGTATGAACTGGATAAATATTATTTTTATGCATCAAATAAATATATATATATATATATATATATTGATTTATATACATGGGCAATATAATATATATAGCTATATATTATATCTAATTTTTTCTCATTATTGCAGGTACTCACTTCTGCCTAGATATATTGACGATGCTAACCACAGGAGTCGCTGCACACAAAGATTTACCTATTAACTGGAGATTCCTCGATGTGGCCACTTATGATCACATAACAAAAGTTAATAAACAGAAGAGGAGAGTCCTGCACACCCACCTTCCTCTCAGCTATCTCCCTCCTAACTTCAGGTAAACAGTATCTATCTATATGACTAGAAGTTCGATGACAACCTCTGCTAAAGTAAGCCAGACAGGGTCTGACAGTTGATTATTGCGGAGTTTTTCAAGCTGCCCTCGAAGGTGATATTGCATAACAAGCGGCTAATTACCAAAAGCGGCCAAATAAAGTGATACAAAGTGACGATATTGTATCAAAACTTGTAAGATCAGAGAGCGAGGGGGTGAGTGAGAACAATTGGATGTACAAGTTTGTATGGGTGTGCATGAACAGTTGCATCCAACTCCTATATTATACAGCATTAGAACTTTAAATCTCAGAATAGTGAGTTTGTCTGTTGTTCTCTACTTTAGGCACAAAGAGACTAAAGTTATCGTGCCGATCAGGAATCCTAAGGACACTTTCGTATCATTCTATCATTTTATGAACAGCATGGCTCCAGAAGCAAAGAAGAGAACATGGGCAGATTACTTCACTTATCTATTACATGCAAAAACTGGTGAGCAGTTTGCTAAACAAACTAAAACAATAATGATGACAAATGTAGATTTTTGTCTGAGCCCCCCAGACTTTTTGCCCACCGCCCGACGGCCCCCGGCGAGGGTAAGTCTGAGAACAATTGATTATCTTGCTGGAGTTGTCTGCTCTTAGATATTATAAATTATAAAGGGGAGCACTAAAACTGCAATATCTATTGATTTCTATTCATGCCACCTACTATATTGCTCCAGGTATGAGAGTTTTCCAGTCAGACTCTGAGAAAAATAGCCTCATGTTAGGGCAATACCCATGAGCAGAGATATTCACTCCAAGTAGTGAAGAAAATCTCAGCCAGAATTTCTTTCATTTTGAATAAGGGCGGTCATTCATGACATTGACAAAAGGTCATACAATGTGTGTTATTGGACCCTTATAGCCCTGTTCACACGGCCACGGGTTTTGGTTTTTTTGGTTTTGTCGGTGGCCATGTATTGTTCGGTATAGTATCGGTAGTTGTCTTCTGCTGTTTTAGCTCTAATCTTCACCACTTTGAGCTTTGACTTTTTCTCTATTCCATGGGCAAATAAATTAATTTTGTCATTTGTCATATTCAAAATAAATATAAATAAGCTGATTGCACTAAATATTGCAGTTATAATGTGAAAACATGGCTAAGTTAAGAAAATTCCAGACGCCCATGAGTAAGACCATGACCTTGACATTGATCATGGTCTTACTCATGGGTGTTTTAAATTTTCTTAACTTAGCCATGTTTTCACATTATAACTGCAATATTTAGTGCAATCAGCTTATTTATGTTTGTTTTGAATATGATAAATGACAAAATTAATTTATTTGCCCATGGAACAGAGAAAAAGTCAAAGCTCAAAGTGGTGAAGAGCAAAGCTAAAACAGCAGAAGACAACTACCTATACTATACCGAACAATACATGGCCACCTACAAAACCAAAACCCGTGGCCGTGTGAACAGGGCTAGGACCCTTAGGCTATATGAAGTAAGATTAATGTAGAAGTAATGAGAGGAAAAATCCAAGCAAATCCTGTAAAGTGCATAGATTAGCTTTGAACTATTTCAGACAAGAATTCAAAAATACGCTCCACCCTCTCTAAGCACTTTGCAGGACTTGATTGGAGTTGTCATCTCATGTAGTTATCCCTTAATTCATATAGCCTAAGGATCCAAGTTACAAAACAATACTGCTTTGTAGTGAAAGAGGACAGTTCCTCGTACAAAATAATTGGTCACCCACGAAGAGTATCCAGATGAAAAAGTGTTTTTCCCAACACTTTAAGCAATGATTATAATATGAAAAGGGAGTGATCGGGCGGGAGCAAGTGTCGGGATGTTTTCCTACTGCTTATTGTTGCACCAAGCTGTTTTCTCACATGCATGTTCTCGCTCAAAGCTGTGTTCCCACCAAGCCCTTCCTCACCATGATTTGTTAGTATCTAATACTTTTATTGTCTGTTTCTATTATAGTTATGTGTTTGGGACCGTTAGGTTGGTACGCCGACCTCTGGGATAACCACAGAAATGATCCGAATGTTCTCATTGTCTACTTTGAGGAGTTAATCATTGTGAGTCAATAATAATGTTATATTGGTATGTATATGGATGGATGGATGGATTTTATTACTAGCACTGACAGCATTATTAAAAGAAAAAATGAGTCGCGAAATACAGTGTAATTGCTGGCACATTGAATCAGCAAGAAAAAGCGAAGACACTTGGAATAAAAAATCAAATCTCTGTCTAAAAAAGTATTTCGTTTAAAATAAGAGTGATATGACGCAGAAAACAGTCTCTCCCCAGTGAGCTTCTATGTTTTACTGTACGGTATCTGCCAGATGGACATTTACTCAACAAATCATTGATGAAATGATCCTCATCGTGAATATAGCGTAAGGCCAGTGTTCGTGTCTGATTGTCCATCATGGTATAAATATCGGGTATATGGTATATGATAGCTGTAATATCATAGGCGTTTATAGATACAGCGAGAGTAACGTACAAAAGAATGTGATCATATCATCCAGACGCCCGTGACCCCTTTTGAGAGCAAAATAACTCCCATAAACCCGGAACTAAAACCTCAACAAAACTAGAATAGATGTTATCTCAGAGAATGAAGTGATTGAAACTGAACCTTTTGAACTTATAAATCGGTAAGGTGAGTAGAACACTTCAGATTTCGGATTCAGATCAAACATGATATTTTAATAAAAATCAAATTAAAAACTAAATTCATCACTACTTATAGAATCCACTAAAAGTTATCCGTCACATGGCTGATCATATCGGAGTTACCTGCTCAGATAAGTTTATTGGAGAGGTCGTAGCGGCGTCTAGATTCAGCAAAGTGAAACCACTCGTTCAGACACACGAAAAAAAGCGTAGAGCGGTTTTCAAAGATTTTATCTTGTATCGTAAAGGTTGGTTTATATGAAATACACTACGAGTTTAATAGCCTAGCTGTGCAGCGACGGGAGTGCTTTGTGACTGTGTTCAGAATAAGCTTTCATTAATCTTACCATTTTGATGAAACAATCAAAAGTTTAAGTTGAAGTGTATGCTAGTAATTGAATAATATACATTGTACTCAGCATTTGATTCATAATAATATCATGATACATGTTTTCCTATATTCAGGAGAGATAGGAGACTGGAAGAATTGGTTCACACTGTCACAGAATGAGGAATTTCACAAAGTATTTGATGAGTGGAACAAGGATAGACAAATCCCATTTATTTATGAAAATTCGCATTCAAAGCTGTAAGCAGGGAGGGTGTAAGAATTGATAGAACACATTTTATTTTTTCGAAGAATTTTCTTTCACAGTCAAAGATGACAACTGACATGGAATTACAGACTTCAATATGTAAACAATATCTCACATTTAAAAACTTGTTCTGATACTTTCAACACACTGCCATTTCAATCTAATATTCAAATTCTAATTCAATATGATTAATATAATCAATCATATAACAGTCGGTAACATACATAGTAGCATGTCCGAGTTTTTGGCAGTGTTCATTTAGCGGTAATCGGAGATTTTGATACTGTGCAGACTTTTCGTTGATCTCATCACTCAGATTAATATGAGGGTCACATCAACTTTAGCCTGACACTGAGAGGGAGGCGGTAAATCCTTCTGTGACGTTACGATATTTTTAAATTAATAATTTAACATTGTTACACTTTTACATATTGAGTTGTTATAGTTATTGAATGCTAAATTGTGATAATGCTTATTTAAATATAACTTGAAAATAAACCGGTGTCTCATCGGTTTCTTTGTCGTTTTATTTAATAATCAGCATAATTTGAAACTATAAATAACATTCCACAAAATCATATAATTTGTTCAATAACTGGTTTGAGAATTAATAATAGGAATAATAGGAGTAGTACAATACCAAAAGTCCAGAAGACATATATAAATATATTACTTTATAAAATATACTCTAGTTGCAATAACCCTGCTGATATCTTTTCAATCCTGAAAAGTGACAAATCTATACCCAGAAAGATATACTCTAAGTTATGACAGAGACTCGGAAAACGTGAGTGAACCAATCAAGAGCATCTAATTATCATATAAGGGACAAATCCTACTTTGACGTTGTGATTCAAATCATTAAAACAAATCAAGAGCATGATAATCTACCTCTATACTCATGTAGTAATGGTTTAGAAGGTGGAAATAATAGAAATTTTATATATTCTCACACATGATGGATGATTGGATAATGATATTTGTTGACTTCAATGATCAGACAATCCCCCATAAAGTTTTCAAAAAGGCTTATACTTTGGCAGGGCCTACATACAATGTGTTAACAATTGTCTACAGAATTTAGTGTTGATTGGTGTACGTAAATTACATTGCCACTGAAATTACTCAATTGACAATGGAGGGATTTTCTAGCACCATAAGGGAAGATAACACATGCGGAGTGTCATACTATCAGTTAATATTATCCCCCCCCCCCGTACATAATACAGTTTGATGTTACTGTGGAGATGTATTAGTTAGGACTGTTGAGGTTGAGTTTTGTCTCAGCGTCCTGGTAGTATTTTTCTGATGCCTCAGACTCTAGTTTATATATCTGATCTATCTGTGCTGACTGATCACACATCTCAGTCATATAAATCTGCCACCTTCTCTGTCTATCACTACGCTGTGAGCTCAGATACTCATTCTGTATTATATATAATCAGTGTGAGAGAAAGAGAGAGAGGGCGCTAACTAACCACGTACAGTGTCTGTATGATCAGGAGTGGGAGAAAATTATGTTAATGTCTTATGACTTCACAGTTCAGCAAAGCTTTACCCCTTAAGGATAACAAAAAGGTCTCTTGATTATTAAATCTGGAACTATTGACATACTCACTTGATAAAAAAACAATGTGCTTAAAACCTTCTAAGATATAAAATGTGTAGGTCACACTCACCTTACTGGGTGTTTCGCTGTCATGTAGTACAGAGTCTGCTATCTGTTTAGCAGCTACTAGAGATTTAAGGACGTCTTGTAGACGTGGCAGCTCTGTCTCACATATCTCTAGTGATTCTCCGGTAGTCTTGAGACCATCAATAATAGTCTGCATAAAATAAGGGAAAAGTTTTAGCGAGTAAAGAAATCGAATAATTTTCTCTGATGCAGAGGAGACTACCTAAACCAACATATCAGACTCAATAAGGCATATCTGTCTGTCTGTCTGTATGTATCAGCTTTATCTTCATACACAATGCTGTGGGATCTTTACCTGTATGTATCAGCTTCATACACAATGCTGTGGGATCTTTACCTGTATGTATCAGCTTCATACACAATGCTGTGGGATCTTTACCTGTATAGGATGAATGGTAAATAATTACACACGTGTCTGAGACATCCAAACATGCGTGTAATAAGTAGAGACGAACGGCTTACCTGTGATGACTTAACTGAAGATTGAGTGAGCCTATCAAAGTCTTTCATATGAGTTATTTCTGCTTGTACAACAGCATGATGATCAAACAGTCTACCATACAGCTGTGTCACCCCTATAATATAACAAGCAACTATTCAACATAAACATAGCCACATGACATTGTAATTCAACCTAGACATTCTACAACAATAAAATACGGTAGATGATGTGGCATGTCCTTTTAGGGCTACAATGTAGACTTGATGGTATTATGTAGAGCCTACATGAATGTGTGTGGTTAAGTGTCCCAGGGTATGTATCATATGTGTTGAATCGGATCAAGAACTCAATGTATACTTTGGTACATTACCCCAAATTGTGCCAGTGAAGGAAGACAAGTGACTATGTTTGTCCTCTCAAAACAGGATCTAGTCTATGGTGATGACTGCACAGTTCAGTTAAATCACTGTTAGTTTTGGGCATCTAAATAGTATTTATAGCTAGGTAAGGCCTGCCCTGTCTGTCATGGTGTGCTTTAGTAAGAAAATGTGTCATGAGCATAGACTTAGATGTGCTCATCATCCATTACCTGTCTAATACACCCAACAAGAGTAACATCATTGATTGATTTACAAGTCAAAGTGTTAGGTTCATCAATTGTTACTGTAGTGTGGTATGACCTTATGGCAGAGTTCCCTTTTGTGTGCCAAGCTTCCAAATAATACACACCTTTCACAAGTTGTTGAGACTGTGCGATTCCTGAGTTACTCATAATGCTGAAGATATGTACTCATATACTGGTAAACAATTCCCAAGATAATAATTATAATGTCCAAATTTTCTGATTAGTGAAACAGGAGATTCTATATGAAAATGGCCAAGAAATGAAAATGGCCACATTTATAATGGCCAGGAAAGAAAACTTTTTGAGAGCTCCACCAAAACATTGAAAACTTGAATGGCTATATTAGCTTGAGCTTTGAATAAATTGAAAAGTTACAGATTTTCATGAAAGAATTATCAAATATATTCTTCAAGTTCAAGGATAACAGGCTATAATTATTTCTACTGAGCTGTAACCATTTGCTCGATGACTATCTATCATTATTCAGACACATCATTGCTTCCTTTCCATAGCCTTTGCCAGCAAGCAACAGAACTGCATTGCATCACAATACTCTCTCACTTCTCCATATCATCATGAATAGCCAAGTTGAGCAGCAGCTTATTAGACATCCAAAGACATCAGAGGACAGGGTCAACTATGGAACTGCTGGATTTAGGATGAAGTAAGCAATAACTTTGATTCAAATAAAGATTAGAGAAGCAGATTAATCATTCACCAATAATAATCATGAATTCAACAATACTACTTACTAGCTAGTATTATATATTATTATAAAATATTTCGCTGCTCTGATCTAAGATATTTTATGTTCTGACACAGAGACATTTTGACAATGCTGCTGGGTGAGTGTACGCTCTATGAAAATGGGCTCAAGATCATGCTGCAAACTAGAGGCAGACCGCCTAGTAGCCACCCATGACCATGCAGCGTGGCCGTTTGATAGACCAATAACAAAATTCATCGAGCAAATGAGCTAACCCAGGTCATCGATGGGACTCAAGTGTATGCACTTGTATGTTAAATGAGTAGTGACTACCGGGTGATCGTCATATAGTGTACCCGTAGTGTGCCATGGTGTCAGGTCTAGAGTTTGCGGGTTGAGTTTGATGCATGTGCCAAAAGAAGACCTCACAGCACACATGTGATCAGTCATTAAAAAGATCAGTCATGAGCAGCTGAACGTAGCGATGGACAGATAGACTTTAGAGATTGTCATACTATCGCTCTATATTATTATCTCTCACATTGCAGGGCTGAGAAGCTGGACTTTATTAATTTCCGTATGGGAATTTTAGCCGCACTACGATCTCAGGCTAAGTCAGGTATGAGAACCTTATAGTGTTGCAGATAGGCCTTGTTAAAGTGGGACACTAAGTTACAATTAGTTACATTAGTTTAATTTTACCTTTACGGGAACTTAGATAATGAATCATGCGCTAAACGTTCAAGTATCCTTATCAAATTATAATCATTGGAGTTTTATTGCAGATCTTTAGTTCATTTTCATGACTCTATCCACTCCTTGAATCCCTGTGTAAATTTGTACAAAAAGCTGCCTGGTACTCCGTAAGAAGTTATGTTGACTTGGCATGATTGGCAGTATGTTATCTCTTCTCATCTAGCTGTTATTGGAGTTATGATCACAGCTAGTCACAACCCAGTAGTAGATAACGGGCTGAAGCTTGTCGATCCTCAGGGGGAGATGTTAGAGATGACATGGGAATCATTCGCTACAAGAATCGTCAACTGTAGGTCAGTCACCACACGTAACAAATCTGAATTAATTTTAGATGTAAATTTAATCAATATTCAAAAATATGCATACTAATGAGCTGTTTCATTATTGATTGGGTTTATAAACTTGAAGTTCTGCACTATTAGTAGTTATGTAACCATTTATACCATTATTCATTATTATAATGTATGATAGTGCTGAGGTGTATTACATTATATATTTATTATTATAACATATGATAGTGCTGAGGTGTATTACATTATATATTTATTATTATAATGTATGATAGTGCCGAGGTGTATTACATTATATATTTATTATTATAATGTATGATAGTGCTGAGGTGTATTACATTATATATTTATTATTATAATGTATGATAATGCTGAGGTGTATTACATTATATATTTATTATTATAATGTATGATAGTGCTGAGGTGTATTACATTATATATTTATTATTATAATGTATGATAGTGCCGAGGTGTATTACATTATATATTCATTATTATAACGTATGATAGTGCTGAGGTGTATTACATTATATATTTATTATTATAATGTATGATAATGCTGAGGTGTATTACATTATATATTTATTATTATAATGTATGATAGTGCTGAGGTGTATTACATTATATATTTATTATTATAATGTATGATAGTGCCGAGGTGTATTACATTATATATTTATTATTATAATGTATGATAGTGCTGAGGTGTATTACATTATATATTTATTATTATAATGTATGATAATGCTGAGGTGTATTACATTATATATTTATTATTATAATGTATGATAGTGCTGAGGTGTATTACATTATATATTTATTATTATAATGTATGATAGTGCTGAGGTGTATTACATTATATATTTATTATTATAATGTATGATAGTGCCGAGGTGTATTACATTATATATTTATTATTATAACGTATGATAGTGCTGAGGTGTATTACATTATACATTCATTATTATAACGTATGATAGTGCTGAGGTGTATTACATTATATATTCATTATTATAATGTACGATAGTGCTGAGGTGTATTACATTATATATTTATTATTATAATGTATGATAGTGCTGAGGTGTATTACATTATATATTTATTATTATAATGTATGATAGCGCTGAGGTGTATTACATTATATATTTATTATAAAACGTATGATAGTGCTGAGGTGTATTACATTATATATTTATTATTATAATGTATGATAATGCTGAGGTGTATTGCATTATATATTTATTATTATATTTATATCTTATAGTGATGAGGGACTCGGCGAGGAGATAAATAAGATTGTATCAGAAGCCGGTATCAGTACAGACAGGAAGCCTCATGTGTTTATCGGTATGGATACCAGGTAGGCATTATTATCATTACGAAAAGAGAAAATTACTGAGACATTCAACATTGTGAGGGGAGGAGAATATAAGTACCATATCAGGCAGGTGAGTGCTAGCAGAAGAGCATTTATATAATATCAGTATATAAGTACCATATCAGGCAGGTGAGTGCTGCCAGCAGAAGAGGATTTATATAATATCAGTATAAGACTTCAGAGCTCAGTGGGTGAGCTGTGGGACCTGTAGAGCTCAGTGGGTGAGCTGTGCTGGGTCTTAGATCTATACTCTTGTGATTACAGGCCGAGTAGTGAAGCTTTATCTAAGTCATGTAGAGATGGTGTTGAGGCGATGAATGGAGAAGTTACTGATTATGGTTAGTATTCTATTTATGGCCTTCTATCTGTATTATATACAATCACCTAGTCTGGTAACGCGGTCAAAAACCCAAAAACTGTGGCCATCTGACAAGGCTAACAATTACCTGTATGTAAGATTATCCCCAGGACAACCAGGACTAGTAATTAAATACCTACACGTTATCATTTTATCTGAGGGGGCACTTGATCAATATCAGTAATTATCTGAAGATTCTTACCAAATTCGAGCTAACCAATTATTTGTCCTTGAAACTTGTTTTGCATCATCCGAACTAACTGTTACGATCTTTGTCTGGTCTCTTATTGCCATTGTTGATTTTTTGTAGGAGTTGTGTCCACACCACAGCTACACTACTTTGTGTGGTCACATAATACTAAATCTACTCATCCCCCTACAGAGGAGGGATATTATCTAAAGATGGCCAAACCTTACATAGAGCTGACAAAATCTAAACCTGCTCAGAAAGTCAGTATCTCATCTAAGTCTGAACTCGGTTATGATTTAGTTGCTTTTTAATGAACATTATCCTGCTTTTTGTTATCGATATCAAATTGAACAATCTGGAGCCAATAATGTCAGAAATATGCATTGATGATGTCACAGTTATATTACGAAATGATCTCACTCATGTATGATAATATTATGCTATTGGTGTCCTGCCTTGACAAACTGTATCTGGGTTTAGTGCCAATCAACCCAGATCTTCTGAGCAGAGGTAACTCTCCGATCAGTTGGCTCTGATAGGTTGCGTTGTAGTGTAGACTGTAGATGCAGTATTCAGTGTATTAGGGTGTCAGTATAAGAACACAAATCAGTTATGTGATCTGATATCTCCTCACCAGGTTACAGTAGATGGCGCTAACGGAGTGGGTGCTATGAAGTCTAGAGAGCTGAGTAAACATGTAACTGAACTTCTCAACATCACCACCGTGTTCGACGGATCAGACGGTGTACTCAATCATCTGGTATGTACATTATCATACACAAATGTTATCTTATGAGTAAATACAAGCTGTCATTACTATCTCTGCCTTATGTTTGCCAAATGGTGTTTGGACATTAAGCGAAACCGCTGACATGTGACTTGTAATACTCTGGAGGTGAGAAGCTTTTACGACATTTATTGTTGGCTTGAATTATAAATTTTAATGGTGAGCTAGCATTTACTCATCCAATGAATTATATCAACTCCCACTTTAGATAGAGGAAGTCGTGCTATTTTTCTTTTCAGGTCTCAAATTGTAAATCAATAATAGTTTATGGACAGTTCATATAACTATGCCAGACAAAACGTCTCTAAATTGCAACAACGATTTTCTCTCTTGGCAGTGTGGTGCAGACTTTGTGAAGACAAACCAGAAATCACCATCGGGTCTGGAGATGGAAGCTGATTGTGGTTACGCTTCACTGGACGGAGACGCTGATAGACTCGTCTGTTACTTCAAGTCTCAGGGTAAGTTATAAATAGTCTGAGGGTAAGTTATAAATAGTCTGAGGGTAAGTTATAAATAGTCTTAGGGTAAGTTATAAATAGTCTGAGGGTAAGTTATAACTAGTCTGAGGGTAAATTATGAATAGTCTCAGGGTAAGTTATAAATAGCTTATTTCTCTAATACTCGTATGACTTTTTCTTCGTGTTAGCCGCCTGGTAAATAACAAAAGAGTTGTTTGTTTGAGGTTTTAAAAGCCGTGATTGCTTTTGAGGTTTTCATTTTGTGTTTCTAATTCAGATGGAGCGTTCCACCTGTTAGATGGGGATAAAATCGCTGTTCTTATGGCTTCATACCTAAAAGACCTCCTCAACAAAAGTGGGCTCAGTGATATAGCCTTAGGATTAGTACAGACTGCTTACGCTAACGGAGCGTCCACTGCATATATCTCTCAATCACTGGTAGGTTGTATTATCTGTCTGAATTGAAGAAGGTTTGAAAGAGTGAGCGGAGATCAGGCTGATGATGCATAGTTCAAAATCCTGGATCCTGAATCCTGGAGTAATCGTTCAGTATTAGGAGTTGCTTTTCCAACATCAGTGAATAGACAACTCCAAGTTACATTTCAGTCTCAATGATTATTGTTTTAAAATTTTTTATTGCGTGTTCTCATTTAAATGGTTTCATTTACACTTTTGTAGAATGTACCAGTAGCTTGTGCTAAGACAGGAGTAAAGCATTTACACCACGCAGCTCTAGACTTTGATATCGGAGTGTATTTTGAGGCTAATGGACACGGAACCGTTATGTTCTCTGAATCTGCTGCAAACAAAATCATGAAAGCCTCTGAGAGGTAAAACTTCAGATCTGATGAAATATCATTACATCACCCAGCAGTTATATAATTGAGGGTTTTGCCGAAAATTTAGTGGATTAGCAAATATGAAACCTTCATGGAGTTAATATTTCACATAGGGAGTATTTACAAATCAATCAAACGGAGGCTCATAGCAAATTACCAGTATATCTACTAGTTTTGGCAGCTCCAGATATTTATTATCTGTGTTATCTAAACTTGGAGCTGGTCACATTTTCACATTGTTGCTGTTCCCTTTCAGCGCCGACACTATGACAGAGAGCGGCGCCGCTGTCATGAAGTTATATCGTGTTAGTGAGCTCATTAATCAAGTGGTAGGAGACGCTCTATCTGATCTATTACTAGTAGAAGTTATCTTAGCCGATATGTCTATGTCTCTATGTCAATGGGATCAGCAATATACAGACTTACCAAATACTCTGAAGAAAGTGTTTGTGAGTATCTCCTTCTCAGAGTAACACCCAGCACTGGATACAAAGTCAGTGTCTGCATTGCTCTGCCTTCTTATCTATGGAACCATGTGATAGTCAAATTTAGGTTTCCGTGTTATATCCGTGAATATCATCAGTTTCATGACTTGCCGATAGATTCCTCAAAACAACCAATTACTTACCTCCATCCTAAAAATGGTCCCATATTTAATTGGCGGGATAAATTCTGGGACTGCTGAGTTTTAGGCTGGTAGGTAAGTGTTTACATTTGACATAGACAAAGTCATGACAGTTAATTCTTCTGATACAGTAAGTGTTAGGGCTGATGGGTAAGTTTTCCTGTTTTTTGTTACAGGTAGCAGATAGACAGGTGATTCAGACTACAGACGCTGAGCGTAAGACGACGAGTCCTTCTGGTCTACAGGCAGCTATAGATCAGTTAGTCAGTCAAGTCAGTAAAGGAAGATCATTTGTCAGGTAAATCATGTCTTATAATGTCGTGTAATACGATAAGCCTTCCAACTGTCACCGTGTGACCGCACTACTCTCTCATTAGTCTGAGCACTTAGACTACTCTCTCATGAACTAACCGAAGGTGAAAGGAAACCAATATAACTAAGCAATTCACTCATCTGACTTAGTTTTTGTTCACTGATTTAGTACTGCTTAGATTAGGTCTAAGGATGGATCAATTTTATAATTTCTATGTTTAACTTGTATCTGTCTGTATATATCTGTAGACCTTCAGGGACAGAGGATGTGGTTAGAGTTTACGCTGAAGCTGAGACTCCAGAGCTGGTTACTAAATTAGCTCATGACGTTATGTGTCTAGTCTATGATATGTGTAATGGTGTGGGTGAGAGACCAGAGTAGTCGCAACTTTGATGTTGGGAGTTACATGATATCTGTATGCTTTATTTGAATTTGTGATTAAGAAAGTGATATAACCCATCTATGTGACTTGGCATCCCTTTTAAGATGTTTGTTAGAATATACTCCCTATGGAAGCTGCTCATAGTGTATTTTTTGAGTCTTTGTATCATAAAGTCTTTGTATTATAAATAATTTTTGAATTGTGTCATTTCTCAGATCTCTGACCAATATCAGAACACCCAGTATCAAAGCTGTGCAAAAACAAAACACTTAAATACATTCCTCTCCCATCAAATATCCCAGACCCGGATTTAAGCCGCTTTACTCCGATTAACATGTTTGTTCATACTATGTTTTTGAGCCCTTTAATATGACGTTGGCGAGAATTTTTTGACCACTTTGTAGTTTTTATACTTTTATTTTATGGTTTTTTACTGTTATACTTTATTCAAGAAATCTCATTTGCTCAAAATGTATCTCCAATAAACCCGTACTTAGAGAGTGCCTTAACCTAACTGTGGTCGCGTATAATTATTGATATGAATCCTCATTCAGTAAATGAACATGTTCACACCATTCTATAAACATAATTCTGGCCTAGATTGCCGTCATCCTTTTGGTTGTTGGAGATAACATTTTGATAATGAGACAACATTCATTTGTGAATATGAGGCTATTGTATCTCCTTTCCTCTAACTCCGTGATGATCTCATTCCCCCTGGCTGATATAATGTAAGAACTTGAATTAAGCTCTCTGTACTTGCTCAGGCACAAGCTAAAGTTGTTCAAACGTGATGCGCAATTACCTTACAGGATCCAGTTTGTGGTAATAGATCTAGTTTACCAGTGATCCCATGCTCAGTCAAGATCATCAGAATCCGTATGCACAGACAAAGTGAACAAACTTACACTATTTGAGCAGGGTGCCTTCGATCGTTTGATGTTTATAGATTCATCACCCTCCCTGGATCAGGGAGGGCACCCTCCTTGCTGCCTCGATTAATTGTGATTGCATGTTTGAAACTAGGAGTTGTCTACTCCTTCGGATTGTCTCATTTTGTTGAGGAGTTGTCTGCAAATGATTCTAGCCCGAGTCTTTTGATTCTGAAGAGGCGGGTTCTGATACTTACCCACTCACATTGATGACAGTTACCTGACCATGTCAAGGTGAAATGTGGTGAAAGAATCAAGATTTTGAGAGAAAAAACTCAAGTAATGTAGTGGCCCTATGGTTATCACTTATTCTCATCACTACTGACTGAACAATTCTGACCAGCCACATGTGCATACTACTTATATCTGCAATGTCAAAAAATCCATCTAAACTAGCAACATCTTCTTGAGTTGCACCATTAGTTTAAAATGAAACATGGCATTCTATTCTTCTTCTTACCTCAGTTCTTACTTCACTTACCTTACTCACTCACTGTGCTGTGTGAGTCATGGACACATGTGACTTATATGCTTTGTCTTTGCCAATGTACAGGACATTGGCAAAGTAAAGGCAAGTAAGTCCCAGGGGCCATAGGCATCTAGAGTTACAAGCATGTACTATACTATACTATACTTTGCCAATTGTCACACACACAACAGCTCAACGACAACCGACTATTCAATTCAGTAAAAGCAGGCGTAACCTTTAACCCAAGCCCAGTTAACAGTGAGTGTGCTTAACGGGGTTGGAGATGGATGTTTGAACTTGCAATCTCCCGGGTTTGCAGCAGTTTCAGTGAGTGTGTGTGTTTGATAAAAATGATTGGACTGGTTGATTGGACCATTTATATATTATATAGCAGACCTGGGTCCAAGTCATGGTAAGTCAAGTCATCTTCAAGTCAAGTCAAAGTCACGACTTGACTGGACTTAACAAAATTATGACTTGACTTGATGTCGAAAAACAAATAGACAACACTTGATTTGACTTAACGAAAAATTGACTTTGACTTGACTTGGGAGTTGTCCTGACTTTGGTCAAGTCAACATAAGTCTATGTGTGAAATTTTATAACATAATGTAGAAAGAGATATAGGAAGGATAATCATAACTGAGAACCCCAACTCTGAAACCCCAACTCTGAAACCCCAACTCTGAAACCCCAACTCTGAAACCCCAACTCTGAAACCCCAACTCCGAAACAGAAAACCCAACTTCTCAGCTATGGGTAAGTAGTCAGAGTTCCTGCCTTACATATTAGTTGTCTTCTCTTGTTGTCTTGTAATCAGTAAAATGAAAAATGTATCCCATGATGCAATATTAATATAGTCTGATCATATAGTGCAGGTTTATTCAGAAGATTGCTTGTATCATCATCAACATCATCATCATCAGACAGAAATCCTTCTAGTCTAAGGATGTTTCACGCTTTTTCTTTTTGTGCTTCTCACAACAGCAGAAGGCTGGACTTTCATTTTTTGAAATTCACTTCCAAGCGATTCCATAACATACACCACCCATACCTTCATCGTTTGTGGGGAGGGGAGCAAATCCCGATTAGTAGAGCAACTCCTGAGGACCTAACTAACTCCTCCACGATTTGGAGTCACCCGGGATTGAAATAAATTCCGAGTTGATTTTCATGGTTAATGAGCGTGACTTTGCCATGACTTGTAAGTCACCCATCTTTGACTTGACTTGACCTACAAAAATCATGACTTGACTTGACTTGATGGCGAAAAAAATTGACACCAATTGACTTGACTTGGTGTAAATGTGACTTGACTTGACTTAGCATCGACAATGACTTGACTTGACTTGCGATGACTTGGACCCAGGTCTGTTATATAGGCCTTAGCCCAATGTCCATGACCAACCATCCCCCCAGCATCTGTTTACTCCCATCATAAAAAAACGTAAATATTATCTGAGGACAGTGTCAAATAATAATCAATTGTCAATGATGCTCTCCAATGTTCTCATCGTACCTCATTTCTTCTTACAGGAACATGATTGTGTAAGGTATAATAAGAAATAATGTCACTGCCAATAAGTTACTCACCTACTGACCGATGGAATTACAAGGCTCAGGAGGCCACACGACACATCTCTATAGCTCACCCTCCTGATAGTCTCAATGAAGAACAGGTTTGACACTCCAATCTAATGAGTAGCACAATCTCCAGTCTGTCAACTTACTAAGCTGATGACAATATTTGCCCTCACGCTGATTTTTGACATTTCCATATTGTCCTATCTGATAAGTATCCCTATATTTTCGTCATCTAACACTCATAGTATTTAGCAATTTTTTTTTACTTCTCATAATATATCCAGTATACAATACGAGGCAGATCAGCTTCACTCATACTAAGTCAGACTTGTGGTGTTATGTTGTAGCTGGCCAGGACTCTGAATGAGATGAGAGTTAACTTTGAGGATATCAGATATATCCCTATGAGAGGTTAGTTAGCTAGTCAGCCAACTAGCACTAGAGATCATATATATATCTATCTAGGTCTAATAGTTCCTGGTATCTAATGAGCTTAATGCCAGAGACGGAATCTATATATGGTCTTTGATGTATTTGATATATTATCCACAAAAATTCAGTTTTGTGTTTATGATAAATGCATGTGTATATAAAAACCCATATCCAGTGCCTCACATCACTTGTTCAAATTCTGGTGAGGCAAGATTAAAAAAAAGCAAGGAGGGAGCATGGGGAGGACCTCTTATATTTTACATAATATATATATAAATATACACAATTAAAACATGTTTGTTTTCGCTATATTCTATGGCTGTATTCACTGAAAATTATTGTGGGGGTAGTTCTGTTACATAATAGGACAACGATACTCAGGCTGTCTACCTCATTGGTGGCATGGAAAGGACAGCCATTTTAATTTGCACTTATAATGACATCGCCAGTTGGCCATCCATCATAAACTCAATCGACAATCTGAGTGTATATCATCCACACCCCTGAAGTTTTGTGGCATTTATGATTGCTGCATTTCTAGTTATATTGTAATCATTCCTGATATTATAAATCGGATTTTGTGACGTATAATGTGTAGTTATAATTAGAGATTGTATACTGAATGTTTTTAGGTCAGCATGGTGAGGCTCAGGCTTTCATTTCTTTCCACACAGTTGGAGGAGCCATGGACTGGATGGAGACACAACAGGTCTGTACCTGCAGTACTCACAGTCCTTATTATACTTGTGTGGTATTACCTGCTGTACTCACAGTCCTTATTATACTTGTGTGGTATTTATACAGTACTCACAGTCCTTATTATACTTGTGTGGTATTACCTACAGTACTCACAGTCCTTATTATACTTGTGTGGTATTACCTGCAGTACTCACAGTCCTTATTATACTTGTGTGGTATTACCTACAGTACTCACAGTCCTTATTATACTTGTGTGGTATTACCTACAGTACTCACAGTCCTTATTATACTTGTGTGGTATTACCTGCAGTACTCACAGTCCTTATTATACTTGTGTGGTATTACCTGCTGTACTCACAGTCCTTATTATACTTGTGTGGTATTACCTACAGTACTCACAGTCCTTATTATACTTGTGTGGTATTACCTACAGTACTCACAGTCCTTATTATACTTGTGTGGTATTACCTGCAGTACTCACAGTCCTTATTATACTTGTGTGGTATTACCTGCTGTACTCACAGTCCTTATTATACTTGTGTGGTATTACCTGCAGTACTCACAGTCCTTATTATACTTGTGTGGTATTACCTGCAGTACTCACAGTCCTTATTATACTTGTGTGGTATTACCTACAGTACTCACAGTCCTTATTATACTTGTGTGGTATTACCTGCAGTACTCACAGTCCTTATTATACTTGTGTGGTATTACCTGCAGTACTCACAGTCCTTATTATACTTGTGTGGTATTACCTGCAGTACTCACAGTCCTTATTATACTTGTGTGGTATTACCTACAGTACTCACAGTCCTTATTATACTTGTGTGGTATTACCTACAGTACTCACAGTCCTTATTATACTTGTGTGGTATTACCTGCTGTACTCACAGTCCTTATTATACTTGTGTGGTATTACCTACAGTACTCACAGTCCTTATTATACTTGTGTGGTATTACCTGCAGTACTCACAGTCCTTATTATACTTGTGTGGTATTACCTGCTGTACTCACAGTCCTTATTATACTTGTGTGGTATTACCTACAGTACTCACAGTCCTTATTATACTTGTGTGGTATTACCTGCAGTACTCACAGTCCTTATTATACTTGTGTGGTATTACCTGCAGTACTCACAGTCCTTATTATACTTGTGTGGTATTACCTGCAGTACTCAAAGTCCTTATTATACTTGTGTGGTATTACCTACAGTACTCACAGTCCTTATTATACTTGTGTGGTATTACCTGCAGTACTCACAGTCCTTATTATACTTGTGTGGTATTACCTGCTGTACTCACAGTCCTTATTATACTTGTGTGGTATTACCTACAGTACTCACAGTCCTTATTATACTTGTGTGGTATTACCTACAGTACTCACAGTCCTTATTATACTTGTGTGGTATTACCTACAGTACTCACAGTCCTTATTATACTTGTGTGGTATTACCTGCTGTACTCACAGTCCTTATTATACTTGTGTGGTATTTATACAGTACTCACAGTCCTTATTATACTTGTGTGGTATTACCTACAGTACTCACAGTCCTTATTATACTTGTGTGGTATTACCTACAGTACTCACAGTCCTTATTATACTTGTGTGGTATTACCTGCAGTACTCACAGTCCTTATTATACTTGTGTGGTATTACCTGCAGTACTCACAGTCCTTATTATACTTGTGTGGTATTACCTGCACTACTCACAGCCCTTATTATACTTGTGTGGTATTACCTGCTGTACTCACAGTCCTTATTATACTTGTGTGGTATTACCTACAGTACTCACAGTCCTTATTATACTTGTGTGGTATTACCTACAGTACTCACAGTCCTTATTATACTTGTGTGGTATTACCTGCAGTACTCACAGTCCTTATTATACTTGTGTGGTATTACCTGCTGTACTCACAGTCCTTATTATACTTGTGTGGTATTACCTACAGTACTCACAGTCCTTATTATACTTGTGTGGTATTACCTACAGTACTCACAGTCCTTATTATACTTGTGTGGTATTACCTACAGTACTCACAGTCCTTATTATACTTGTGTGGTATTACCTGCTGTACTCACAGTCCTTATTATACTTGTGTGGTATTACCTACAGTACTCACAGTCCTTATTATACTTGTGTGGTATTACCTACAGTACTCACAGTCCTTATTATACTTGTGTGGTATTACCTACAGTACTCACAGTCCTTATTATACTTGTGTGGTATTACCTGCAGTACTCACAGTCCATATTATACTTGTGTGGTATTACCTGCAGTACTCACAGTCCTTATTATACTTGTGTGGTATTACCTGCAGTACTCACAGTCCTTATTATACTTGTGTGGTATTACCTACAGTACTCACAGTCCTTATTATACTTGTGTGGTATTTATACAGTACTCACAGTCCTTATTATACTTGTGTGGTATTACCTGCAGTACTCACAGTCCTTATTATACTTGTGTGGTATTACCTGCAGTACTCACAGTCCTTATTATACTTGTGTGGTATTACCTGCAGTACTCACAGTCCTTATTATACTTGTGTGGTATTACCTACAGTACTCACAGTCCTTATTATACTTGTGTGGTATTACCTACAGTACTCACAGTCCTTATTATACTTGTGTGGTATTACCTGCAGTACTCACAGTCCTTATTATACTTGTGTGGTATTACCTGCAGTACTCACAGTCCTTATTATACTTGTGTGGTATTACCTACAGTACTCACAGTCCTTATTATACTTGTGTGGTATTACCTACAGTACTCACAGTCCTTATTATACTTGTGTGGTATTACCTGCAGTACTCACAGTCCTTATTATACTTGTGTGGTATTACCTACAGTACTCACAGTCCTTATTATACTTGTGTGGTATTACCTACAGTACTCACAGTCCTTATTATACTTGTGTGGTATTACCTACAGTACTCACAGTCCTTATTATACTTGTGTGGTATTACCTGCAGTACTCACAGTCCATATTATACTTGTGTGGTATTACCTGCAGTACTCACAGTCCTTATTATACTTGTGTGGTATTACCTGCAGTACTCACAGTCCTTATTATACTTGTGTGGTATTACCTACAGTACTCACAGTCCTTATTATACTTGTGTGGTATTTATACAGTACTCACAGTCCTTATTATACTTGTGTGGTATTTATACAGTACTCACAGTCCTTATTATACTTGTGTGGTATTACCTGCAGTACTCACAGTCCTTATTATACTTGTGTGGTATTACCTACAGTACTCACAGTCCTTATTATACTTGTGTGGTATTACCTACAGTACTCACAGTCCTTATTATACTTGTGTGGTATTACCTACAGTACTCACAGTCCTTATTATACTTGTGTGGTATTACCTGCAGTACTCACAGTCCATATTATACTTGTGTGGTATTACCTGCAGTACTCACAGTCCTTATTATACTTGTGTGGTATTACCTGCAGTACTCACAGTCCTTATTATACTTGTGTGGTATTACCTACAGTACTCACAGTCCTTATTATACTTGTGTGGTATTACCTACAGTACTCACAGTCCTTATTATACTTGTGTGGTATTACCTACAGTACTCACAGTCCTTATTATACTTGTGTGGTATTACCTACAGTACTCACAGTCCTTATTATACTTGTGTGGTATTACCTACAGTACTCACAGTCCTTATTATACTTGTGTGGTATTACCTGCAGTACTCACAGTCCTTATTATACTTGTGTGGTATTACCTGCAGTACTCACAGTCCTTATTATACTTGTGTGGTATTACCTGCAGTACTCACAGTCCTTATTATACTTGTGTGGTATTACCTGCAGTACTCACAGTCCTTATTATACTTGTGTGGTATTACCTACAGTACTCACAGTCCTTATTATACTTGTGTGGTATTACCTGCAGTACTCACAGTCCTTATTATACTTGTGTGGTATTACCTGCAGTACTCACAGTCCTTATTATACTTGTGTGGTATTACCTACAGTACTCACAGTCCTTATTATACTTGTGTGGTATTACCTACAGTACTCTATACTTGTGTGGTATTACCTACAGTACTCACAGTCCTTATTATACTTGTGTGGTGTTACCTACAGTACTCACAGTCCTTATTATACTTGTGTGGTATTACCTGCAGTACTCACAGTCCTTATTATACTTGTGTGGTATTACCTGCAGTACTCACAGTCCTTATTATACTTGTGTGGTATTACCTGCAGTACTCACAGTCCTTATTATACTTGTGTGGTATTACCTACAGTACTCACAGTCCTTATTATACTTGTGTGGTATTTATACAGTACTCACAGTCCTTATTATACTTGTGTGGTATTACCTGCAGTACTCACAGTCCTTATTATACTTGTGTGGTATTACCTGCAGTACTCACAGTCCTTATTATACTTGTGTGGTATTACCTGCAGTACTCACAGTCCTTATTATACTTGTGTGGTATTACCTACAGTACTCACAGTCCTTATTATACTTGTGTGGTATTTATACAGTACTCACAGTCCTTATTATACTTGTGTGGTATTACCTGCAGTACTCACAGTCCTTATTATACTTGTGTGGTATTACCTGCACTACTCACAGCCCTTATTATACTTGTGTGGTATTACCTGCAGTACTCACAGTCCTTATTATACTTGTGTGGTATTTACAGGGAGTTATTCAGTTTGTACCTCGAGGGAGGAAATGTAGACTTATATATACACAGAGCTCTGCTGCTGCTGCTGCTGTATCCGTCCCTATATCTACCCCTGTATCCACTCCTGTATCGGCAGCTTACACCAGAGAGCCGCAGCAGCTACCAGAGAATATGTGGGATTGTATGGTTAGTTATTATCTCTTTTCTAGGCTCCAAATTTAGCTTTCATTTTGTAATCTAGCCATAACATAATATTAAAATTGAAAATCAACATTGTCATTATTGTTCAGTTCATGAGCTACAGATATTCGAACAACCAGGTACAAATTTGCCCATCATTCAGAGTAGTGAGATCTGTCTATTGTTACTGCATTCTCTACCTAGCCATGATATTACTTCCAAGATAGATATATTTGATATACATCACAATGTGTTATAACATATTATTATACTGTTTGTGTGATACAGTGTGGAGCTTTGAATGTGGAGCGTAGGGTGGCATGTTTTAAGTGTAACACCCCAAGGCCTGGTCCTCTACCCTCTGAGCAGACAGCAGCCCTGAGACCATCAGAGACATACACTTCTCTACATCCCGAGTACCACCTAGAGCGTCACTTAGATACGACATACAGGAGATCTACTGCTGCTCTCTCCAGTTATGATAAGAGATACCCGGCGGCATCAGGAGCGGATCCTCCGTATGACAGACTAGCAGAGAGGGGATATCTACCTATAGAGGAGCGATACGATCGGCTCACAGAGAGGAGGCGGATATTACCTGATGATACGTACACAGCAGTCAGTAGTGATATGTATACTCGCGACCCTTATATCAGAGCTACAGCCAGAACACCTACTGGTAAGGTCATGTGATCCTAATTCTGATTGTAACCTGAAGTGTCTGGTGTTAAGATCTGGTAAAGCTGTTAACTGTCTGGCAGTTTTGAGCTTCTTGTTGAGAGTGTCTGAATATTCCTTACAGTGCAGCTCAGTGTGTTTGTGATCTGTCAGCTTCAGGCATATGATGACTTGTATGTAGTAATAAGCTATAATGTCTCATATGACAGATATTACAGATATATATGCTGCCTCTCCGAGAGCATCTATCTATACTGGTATGAGACCACCACCGCGAGGTTACCACGAATCTCTGTATAATCCGACGCCGAGGCTCCCACCGAGGACATACGACCCGACTCCGTACAATCCGACACCACCCACAGAATCTACTCAGCTTGACTCTACCCCACGAGGAGTCCCAGCCCCTGAGCCGCCATCCACTGTGTCCTCCAGCCTCAGGTAAACTTCTCATCAATGTTTGAACCTTTAACCTTATTTTAATAGACTTGCTAATGCTATTATGCTGAGGGCAGACTGTGTGGTTATAGGAGGTATGTCTACTATTGAGGCTGAATCAGGTTTAGCCAATTAAACTAAACGGTCATATTGCAGAGGCAATGATGTTCTCAAAAATGTAATAATAATCCATTTTATGATATATAATAAGTTATATGTATGATGTATATATGAGGTGTTGGGTGATTGTCGTACCTGTAGATCAGAGAGCCGACACACTGACACCATTAGACCTCCAGCTGAGAGCAGGAGACCGACAGCCACTCAGGGCAGATCTCTACAGAACAGAGTAATAGAGAGTCGGGATAGCAGGAGGGACAGAGAGACATCACCTCCGAGTCGAGGAGCGAGTCGAGGAGCGAGTCGAGGAGCGAGTCGAGGAGCGAGTCGAGGAGCGAGTCGAGCTCGTCCAGCCGGACTTGAGCCGGTCAGGAGATCAGCTGGAGGAGGCAGCGCTCCCGGCCAGGAGGACGGCTCGGATCAGATCGGCATCAACCCGTGTAACAGTAAGTGTTTTCTGTCTAATACCTACCATAATGTTAAATATGCATGTACCAAAGGGCAATCAGATTTTCATATATTTAAATGCCTTGAACTTCAATACTCAAAGGCTCAGGGAATATAATATATATTAGTTTACTTCATGCATTTCTCTATCTCTTATTGTTGATAAATGAAAGGTTTGAGTGTTTGAACGCCTTGTGTGGAATGAATTCCTGCTGTTTGAATATGTAACATCTGAACTAAATAAAGGCCAAGGGCCAGAGTCTGGCGGCTCAGACTAGCCAAACAGTAAACCCTGCAGCGCTGTTATTATAAATAGTAGTTATTCTCTCATTGATCATTGATGTCAATGAGAGAATAACTCCCAATTTGTGACAATGCTTGCGATAATTATCCAAAAATATTGTTTATATTTATTATTTTATTTCTTTCTTTGCTCAGCTGTTCTGTTGAGAGGTTTAGATGGACTCTCAGATGAATCGAGAATACTGGATGCCTTAGCTGACATCACATCTCTAGCTCCTAAAAACTGCTACGTGATGAGAAATCTTCTCACAAACGTCTCACTAGGGTAACTGTAGATTTATTCTCTTAGTGTAACATCAGAACATACTGATATACCTTAACCATAAATAACTTAGGAGGAACAATGTGATGAGGTCATAAGATGTGCTTCGTCAAGAGTGGCCTCGGTGTAGATTTATAGTGCTTCACAAACAAGCAGCCCTCAATATATTATGTTATACAGTAATATTATACCCTTCCGCAGTGCCTCACATATACTGGTTAGCTTGCTCTATAATATTATGTGTAGTTTGTAGGCATCTCATCTGACAATAATTTGTTGTTTCTCTCACCACAGTTATGCGTTTATGGAGTTTGATTCAGTATCTAATGGTACTAAGATAGTGGATTACTTTAACAGTCAGGAATCTTTTGAGGTGGACGGTAAACTTCTACTAGTCGACTCAGCTAAGAACACATTCAGGACAATGTAAGCAGTAATTCTATTTTCCTTTCCACTGATATGAGAGAGTGATACTTATAATATTATTCCTATAACATGATCTGCATAAGCACCTGATAACCTGCTATGAGAATTTGTTTGTTTTTTTAATTGGTAGCTTTTCATCCGAAAATGCTTACAATAATAAAAAGTACATCATGAAATCGCATTCTAAAAAATCAATTATCAAAATTCAAAAAGTCTTCCCTTGTTAGAATAGAAAAAGAAATGAAAGGTACACAAAAGTGTTAAAACTGGCTCAATCACTATATTTTGGGTTAGCTCATCATTTACTCATCATGTTACGAATATCTCCCCCGACTTTTAGTATGGCTGGTATTAACTTAGCTAAGGATAAGTTTGAAGAGGAGAGAAAGGCTAGAATAGAACAGGAGAGATTAGCTAAACTAGCCGCTGAACAGAGAGAAGCTATTAAACAGATGGACAAAGAACGTGAAGAGGTATCCTACCTACTCCCTGTACCCCTACCTCCCCCTACCTCCCCCACCCTCTACACTATCCTACCTACTCCCTGTACCCCTACCTCCCCCTACCTCCCCCACCCTCTACACTATCCTGCCTTACACTACTGCCCAGCTCATTAATTCATCCTCCAGGATAAGCAGATAGGACATTTAGTTATTTATTGTGCTCTCCATAATTGTCTGTGCATGTGTTTGTGTGACGGAGAGAGGATAATCAATCAATTGATTGATTGACCAGAATTTGAATCTGATTTAGTTATATTAATATTATTTGTTAGAACGAGAGACGAAATGAGGAGTTAAAGAAGCAGCAGGAGATGGCGAGAAAGTCGGCAGAGGCTGCTCTGGATATCAAGAGAAAAGAGGTAAGTCAAGGAAATCAGAGGTAAGTCAGCAGCCGGTGCTGACTGTCTCTCTATTATCTACCTCCGTATAAACACTGACCTTCATAATGGCTGTTTATGGCGCTAACTTATGTTAATGGGTATTTTGTTCATCATTGATTTATGTGCTTGGCTTGATCTGTTCTGGACACTGTGCTGTACTTGGCAATATCTAAAAGTTTCTGGTCACTCTATACATTGTGACAAATGTTGTCATATTTAATTATTGAATAACTTATTTGTTGTTGTTTGTCTATTTAATCAGGCAGCAGCAAAGGCAGCGGCTCAGTTAGAAGCAGCCAAAGCTGAATATAAAGGTGAGTCAGGATCACCCTATATTAGATCACGTGTTACTCCTGAGAGGCAGATCTCTTTCTGATGTAAGAGTATCGCATGGCTCAAACTCATACATCTTACCAGACATATCAGCAGAGTCCCTCTGACACTGACGCTGATTATTACTTATGTTTGGTTGTATTTATTTGTGCAGAGAAGAATTCTTATGAGACGTACACAGGATATAAGTACAGTAACGAGTCGGGTCTCTATGAGGATAAAGGATCATTCGTAAGTTTATATCAAACAAACTCATGACTAGTTTGTCAAACAAACTAAGAGTAGTCTGCTAAAGTACAGTAAGATACACAACTAGTCTGAGGCCAGTAAACACTGACACTGCTGCTGGATTGCTCAGCTCAGGATTTCGAGGATTCCTTTGTTTTCGCTGAGGTTTATGTTATTTTAGCTCATCCAAAAAGTTAAGGCTTCCCCTTTCAAACTCAAAACAAGATGTTGGCTGAGGTAGAGGTATCTTGATCATTCAATGATACATTTCACTGAACAATGTAAAAGTCAGCGTTGGATCCCAGAGACAGGTTGATTGACTGATTGATTGATTTGGTAGGATATGCAGGAGTCCGTTATAAAGGCCTATATCCATAAAAGGGAAAATCACCGTTGATTGATTGTGTTCTGTTCGGCAACAAAGTCTCGAGCTGGGTATATAAGTAGTGAGAATACTCCACCACTAGCTTATATTTGAGTTACTCAGGCTCGGCCAGCAGGAACTAATTTGAACACAATAACCTCATTGAGTTACATTGTAGCACAGCGCTGGCCGTAAGCGGCCCAAACTCCTACAGTTACATGATAGAACAGGCACTCATCAGGTGTTTACTCGGTGATGAGGTACAGGTGCAGGTAGAGGCCTCAGACCTCTAATGTATCTGGTACAAATATCCAAAATTGTTTTATCTTATTTGGTTTTCCCAAACAAAGCATGCGGCTTTCAAGCTTTGATATTGGTATATTGCTATCAGAACATAGACTTTTTGTCTGTGATGAGCATATTACTGATTCTGGAGGACTGGGTTTCAATTGCGAATCAAGGATATATCTCGTAAAGATCACACAAAGGAAAGCAGATCAAATATTGATTTACAGTTTTTAGGCCACACTGTATCAATCCATCATTGATGTGATGGCATTGTAGCTTTATTGGTTCATTGTTTTCTATTAGAAGGCAGATAAGTCTTGTTGGTGGAACTAGTAGTGTGAAATACATAAACTATATCAGATTGATGTTTAGATGTTTGTATGTGTGTCTGTCTGTGTGAGATTTGGTGAGAGGATAAAGAGAATCCTCCCATAAGCGGTTCTGATCGCTAATACAACTCCTGATAACCGTACGATCCCTGATAATCTGATGTCCATGTGAGCCTGGATAACCGTACGATCCCTGATAATGTGATCTGTGTGTCAGTCTGAATATGACACACAGCTGAATATGACACACAGCTGAATATGACACACAGCTGCCTCACCTTAATAGTTACATTGTAAACAGCTAAGCTCATCCTGCTGAACTGATTGGATATTTTGCTCTGCCAGGATATATTCAGTGATTGAAATAATGCCGATCATCTGTTGATCACATGTCACATATTCAGACTAGTTTAAATCAGGGCAAGGTGCATTCAATGAACTCCATTTGTTGGTTCATTAAAACCAAGTTCACTAACTTAATATGTTGACAACATCTACAAATGGAAAATAACGGCATTAAAACATAATAAGGTGGCATACATTATCCACAGCTCAAGGCAACAATGATGAAGCCTTACGGCAAATGCAGACCAGACGTTGATGGTATAACTGTGATTTACTCTTAGTATTATTTTCCTTGGTACTCACATATGTAACTGTAACAAAACTAGGGACAAAAGACAAGATTGCTGCATACTCCCAGGGAAAAAACTATCCAAACCACATTTATTACTGAATAGTACAATCTACTATTGAAGCACACAGGGGTACATTGGCGGAGATTTACTGTCAGGTAACTTGGAAATATTTCTGATTATGGAAATCTGAGAAAACAACACATAGAAATCACCACACAGGTTGTTTGATGACTTTGTTATCTCTAACCAATACATTTTAATGTTATAATTGGTGTTTGTGGAATTATGTACTTATACTATATTTGGGTTTGCTGTTTTATAGATTGATCAACACTTAAGCTAACATGGATGGAATTTGCTTCTTAAATTTTAGGTTCCTGATAGATGTTGCTTTATTGGACATTCCATGGCGAACAATCTTGATCTGAGAATATTTGATGAGAAGGAAATCGTTCCTAACGGAAGACTGGAGGACCTGATCACAGCGGCTGTTAGATTACTTGAATCTCCCACTATAAGATCATACCGTACAATATGTTATGTGTTTTTTGGTATCACTGATTTATTAGATGTAAAACAAAGTGAAGGTTATCGCGAGGTCGTGTTGCGTGAGAGCGGAGACACTCTGCTGCTCTCTAAGATTGAATGGGCTGTTAGAACAATCAGAGAAAAGAAAGTTTTACCGATGATGTGCACATTTCCTCCCATGAGCTTCATAAAACACAATCAGTTCCTACTCAGAAATGGACTGACGGGTCGTCTGATTCAGAAATCTGAGTATCACGGGATGCAGATGAAGCTGAACGCCATGGTTGCCAAGGTCAATACCAGAATAGAGGAGCTGAACTGTGAATCGGGTGTTGTCACCTGTCAGTTATCGGCCAAACTCTTTAGTCAGGACAAAGGGAGATTCGCGCTGAAGGATATTTATCTGAAAGACGGATTACATCTTACTAGTCAAGGATCCACACTGCTCAATGTGGAGCTGGCCCAAAATCTAAGAAAGATGAAACAAGGCAAGAGATGCCCGGACTGGCTGAAAAGGTCACACCAGGTTAAATCCTCGAGTGCAATAAGCTTTAGCATCAAGAAAAAGCCAGATGAACAAAATACAGTCAAAGATAAACTATCAACAGGCAAAGCTTCTGACACTCATCCTCATGATGTAACTAGAAGAGAAAAGAGTAGATCACCTGACCGCGGGAAATACTCTGTTAGAAGAAAGAGCTCTCCAGGGAGACGCCGCCCTAGAAGCAGGGAGAGACACAGGACGCCACCTAGAAGGCCATCACCCCCATTCAAAGCTAAGACCTCACCACAGCCTTCAGTGAAACCTGTACCCAGTCATAATGCCAACATAATTGCCCCTTTTCAGGATAGGGTTCCACAGGCCAGTCATCCTCTCTATCAGGCTATAAAGGTCCCACCTCCTGCAGTTATTCCTGAACCTAAGAAGCTAAAGGAACCCAAGCCTCCAAGGAAAGAAAATAAAGCTAGGGGCTCATTTGCCCTCAGTGCATTACTTGGTACATTGTCTGGTAAACCTGCATCTGATTCCGATTCCAGCTCAATAACTTCTGATGATGGTATGTCAATATCTCCACCCCGAGCTGAAGCGGATCCAGACATCATGGTCATTGCAGACATCCCTGCTCAAGTAGCAACAAACAGTTTTTTGAATTCAAGCGATCCAACTGTATCTACAAAACCCAACGTTGCCGATAATTTTGCTACTCAACCAATACCTGACAAAATTGATGCACCTGGACCCAGGCAAAATAGAAGTTCATCTACAACACATTCAAAAGGTCGACGAAGCAGATCTAGAGATAGGCACCGCAGATCACGGGATAGGCGCAGCAGATCGAGGGATAGAGGAGGGCGATCAAGAAGTGAACGCAGTGAATCTAGGGACCGATCTAGGAGAGGAAAGAATGGAAGCTCAAGTGGAGGTCGTGATTATGGTGGATATGGAGGGCGGAGAAGCAGGAGCAGAAGTAGAGGGAGAAGTAGGGGGTACAGCCCTGAGAGGAGCAGAGAAAGATACAGAAGGTCAAGGTCACATGATAGACAAGGGAGGAGACGATCTGATGAACGTTTAAGAGGAAGAAGCACTGAAAACGTCGATAGGTTTGGTCGTTCAAAAACCCAGCCAAATCCAAAACCTGATGATCCTTTCCAAAGTTCCCAATCACTCCTTGGTGACAGACCAAAATCACTACTTGGGAATGCACCGGAGCCTGGGCCTAGTCTCTTAGGGCATGCCCCTGAACCAAACACCTCCCACCTACCAGATGATCGTCTCATTAAGTTAGCTCAAGAACATGAGCAGATGACAGGTAAAAGTACAAGAGGTCACCTAGATACCCTGACTAATCTCAGCCAGCTAACATCAGGCTCAGATTCACTCAGTCGAGCTCTTCAACTACAAAAAGAGGCTTTAGCAACCAAGATGTCAACCACAGTAGAGGAGCAAAAGAACAAAGTTATGAGGATGTTGCACACAAAACAGAACGCTAATGATCCTTTTAATCAAGCTCTCCAGTCCATAATGCAGCAATCACAACCAGCACAAAGCTCCTTTTCCAATCCACAGATCTCGTACAATTATCAAGGTATGGGAGACCCAGGTATGATCAGCCAACAGCCCTACGGCTACGGATATTCTCAGACCTACAACCAACAGCAGCAACAACAGAACCATGGAGGTTATGGAGGTTATCCTACTAACCGAGATGGGTATGGAGGGTATGAGTAACTCATGGTCATAATGTCAGTCCATGTTTGTATTTTACAGTGTTGTTAATTCATTGCCAAAAATGAATATTTGTACATTATTTTTATTTAGTTGCTTTTGATGGCATATGGTATAAGTCATTTAAAGAAATCTGTTAATTTTTTTCTGCTCCATTTGTATAGAAGAAATGATCAAAATAAAGATCTATAATTTCAATCAGAGGGTCAGACGGTAATTTGGAACTTACTGCATCATCTTACCAACCCTTCCCTGGTAGACTATTGACTAACTGCACTAGATTAGTCATGGCGGCTGAGATGTCTGTGTGATCTCTAGCTGTTTCATTAACTAGAAAACGAGCTTTGCCTCTGATTATGCTACTAAGCTGACAATGGTTGATATCGGGTAACAATATTTTCCGAAACCAGGATGCATCCACTCAACAAAGACGGTGGGCCTTATTAATATCAGGTCCAGGACTGGTGGCTTAAGAAATGGCATCTCACAGAAATTAGACAATGTTGGCAACAATTTGACACTTTTCTGGTATTACTAGATTATTCCGGCAGGTACAAGAAAATCTGCCATTAATATTTTGCTCTTACAAAAATTTACTCCCAATGACTGGGTCATTGCAAGTTTAATTGCGGAGAAAAATGAATATGAAATAACTTGAAACGCTGAAATGCCTTGTGAGTGTTAACTTGAAAAATAAGAAGACGTTTTGTACACTATCCATAAACATGTACAATATATTATCATGTTACTTATGCTAGAAGAGAATTAATATCCAGTGATTGAGATTTGTGTCCTTGCTTATCAATTTTGCTCAAACATACACAGATACACCGGACGTCAAATGGAGAGGCTATTGATATTGTATAGTCTAGAGGGAGGACAGATAGATTTACTGAACCTGTTCCTCAATGAAACATATCAGGAGTAAAAGTGGTTTAAACAGGAAATGGACAGCTGCATTCATGTGATCTAATATAAAGGTAGCTTAGTGTTAGAGCCTAGCCTCACTGTCAGGTATCAAAAAGAGGCAGAATCCGGCCTCGCACTTAAATGAAAGCAGTTAGATGGACGATGTTATGTGATCGAACTACACATTCATTCCTGCACATAGTTCTTATTTGTATCAAACAATAAGTAACAGTCTTCTGACAAATCACATCATTACATTAACTGTCTCCCCCTCTTCTAAACCCTCTCTCAATACATGCTGTCGGACACTGAACCAGAAAAGAAAAATATTTTGTGTAAGAAACTGAAGTCTATGAAGTAGCCTTTTTCGCAAACAACACCAGTTGTTACCGTAAAAGCACTCGCGCATACATTCTCTAATGATTTACCAAACAATGAAATCTCTAAACTAGACAACTAATAGAAATCACTACAGTCAAACTGACAAGCTGAAAACAGAGAGTTTGGAGTCTGTGCCTCATGCTGATGTCGAGGATTTTTAATCAGATCAATCTAATTTGTTCAGCGGTATTTGAGAATTAAGTGTGTTAAACACTTATACCCTGGAGTCTCACCTGTTCTCTGGATAGTCACTTTTTCACTGGGTAGTCACCTGTTGTGGAGGGTTCCACACCGCTACTTACCATATGTCTAGGATGTAGGATGAGATGTGGTATATACACGGGGGAGATAATGACCTGTCTGTCTGATTGTCTCCCATACTTGATGTGGTATTATTGAGGTGAGTAACCAACAGAAGTCAGGCCTATATAGCACAATGTAAACTTTACAATTTATCAGAACAAGTTTGTTCTGCATTACCAGTCAGAGGGGAACAGGTCTGAAATATGGTAAAGTAAACAAAACAAACCATAATAATAATAATAATATGTTACGTTGACTATGTGCCGTGTAAATCAGGCCAATAGGCCGATATCTGAATAATTTGTGTCCAAAAGTGACTTAAAAATTTGTCTGCTTGTTGCTGTTTAGAATAATGTAATTTTCATCACTGATTGTATCTACAGTAACACAGCAAGGGAAGCACTATAATCCATAGTTCTACATCCATTATTATAAGCAGGTGGAGAGCTGGCCTGAAGTTATTCTAGTCTATGATGATGTACTAGATATTACTGTGTGGTGATGACATCAATGGATGATATTCCTAACTGATATCTGGTTATAATCTCTGTGTTACTATTATGATATTGATGGTATAACAAAGCCTTACCGAACAACCACACAGTCTCTGTGATGTTTTCTCTAGTTAAACCAGTGGCTGTGTGTGCAAGACTAAGCCTGGTGAATCAGGCTAATATCGAGGATACGATATGCGGACCTGCGCTATAGAGTTGTGCACGCCTTCAAAACATTACAGGCCTCAGCCCTCAATTAGTTTGAATTAAATCATATTCGACTTGAATTTAAGCTCAAACTGACACATTTATACATATTAACCCATGTATGGTGATAGCCATATGTGACAATGCTGGAAATATATATTTGAATTTTATTTTGACGGTACGTATTTACGTGACGGCGTGTCATTATAAAGCCTCTTGACTAATGATAACCTACTTGACTTTTACCAAAAAAGGGGTTACTATAATAATCTAAAAGTGTGCTACACTACAAATACTGAATTATTGATGTGAGATTACATATTATACATATAAATCTGATAAAATAAGATGTTACACCCTCCAGTTACACCCAATATAAGATCAGAGAACCCACAATTATACCTCAATTGTGAGCTTAACTAGTATTATATTTAATCTTATTCATACCCTTGAGTTTAATATAAGTAATATAATTACTGGTTTTATAAGATATACCTCCCTGTTAGGCCTATAGAGAATGGCGATTGTGGATTTTGAATCCCGGCTCCTCTCGCTTGTGGTTAGTAAATAAATAAATATTTTTTATAATTAAAGTGACATGATTCACATCCTAAAAACGGCCCAAATCTCTGTCTAACTTATCATAATATGTTGTCTGCTCATGTCGATGATTTTTCACAGAAATCTTATATTGTAGATGAGAGATGAGATGATCAGAATCAGACGTCACTGTTTATTACCCCACCCCTATCACTGTACACATATCACTATACACATATCACTATACAGATGTACACTACTCTGTTGATGACCTGTATTATTCTGTAGTTGACATGGTGTATAGTACCTGAACTCATCTCTTATACTTATGCGAATACGATATATGCTGTATGGTAAGATAACTTATTATAACCCCCACCCTCCCCCTCCCCCTCATTCTCTCTCTCTCCCTCCCTCCCTCCCTCCCTCCCATCCCAACCAGGAAACGGGTATCAGCTTGTAGTCTAAGTCTCAAACCTGTATACAAAGTGGCAGTAGCTAAACTCGGCTTCATCTATAATCATCACCATGACAGCTCCTATAATAAAGATCTCCCTATTATTGTATTGAGTGTTGAACTCTTTTCTAATCAATGGTACTCAATTATTACTAGGGTGATTTTTAGACCGAGCTTTCCCATGTGAATTCGGTGATTGTTGTGGATGAGACCAGTAATTTTTCCCTCCTAAATTGATCCTTAATTTCTAACAAAATTGACCCAGTAGCTGATTCCATACTTTCACTTGTTTAGATCATTGAGTATAAACCTAAACCCTTCTTCAGTACAGACTTATATCTGACATTGTACAGCTGGACTAGTCAGACTTATATCTGACATTGTACAGCTGGACTAGTCAGACTTATATCTGACATTGTACAGCTGGACTAGTCAGACTTATATCTGACATTGTACAGCTGGACTAGTCAGACTTATATCTGACATTGTACAGCTGGACTAGTCAGACTTATATCTGACATTGTACAGCTGGACTAGTCAGACTTATATCTGACATTGTACAGCTGGACTAGTCAGACTTATATCTGACATTGTACAGCTGGACTAGTCAGACTTATATCTGACATTGTACAGCTGGACTAGTCAGACTTATATCTGACATTGTACAGCTGGACTAGTCAGACTTATATCTGACATTGTACAGCTGGACTAGTCAGACTTATATCTGACATTGTACAGCTGGACTAGTCAGACTTAACGTGATATATTGTTTTTTTTTTAATTTTTATATTGTATTGGTGTTCATGTTTAATAGTTATTTTCACAGTTTAAACCTCCCAAATATTTGACATCGAGTCGCAGTGACCTCTGGAAGTTCATTATGGGGCAAAATGAGCCCTTTTTAAATTGAGCCCTCTGTGCCTTGTTATCAAGGTATTTGATTAGTTTATGCTTTCACCATATAGAGGAGGCATGGCACGAACTGGAGGAGTGACGTTTTAGTAAAACTTTATGTTATAGGCCTCCTGTCTTTGAGTCTTAAAATTGATTTTTGCAATAGTAATAGGGCTATTTCTGACCCCTCATTCAATGCGACCCCAATAATGCCGGAACTAAAATTGCCAATTTATTATACAATGTTGGTCTTGTACTGTCACTTCCATCAATAATCTTACCAGCTTACAGATCCTGGTTGTCACAACTTTAACAGATTATAACTCAAATTTTCACTAATTTAGGACAAAATTTTCTAGCCGCAATTAAGAAATTCAGAAAGCTGTCAGTCTAAGTTGTTGTCAGCCTGATGAACAGCAGGAGCTTGTCTAGATTTTGATTGAAGCGATTATTGATTATGGCTTTACATCTTGAGGTATTTGGATTTTTGTGGCTAAACTAGCTTTATTTGGTCCAAAAAATGCACTCCTCTCTAGCCAAAAGACTGAAAATATGTTAAACAGCATGTTATACACACCAGCTTCCATTAAACTAGAGCGTATTTCCGAGGTTTTGATCATGGCATTTGATGATAAATTCAATAGTAGAGAAGTTATGAGCATAAACATTCCTCGATCGATGCTCAACAATCACCCAAATAGGTGATCCATTGTTGTACACAATGTGCTTTGCATGTAATGCATTGAATTGTTCAGTGATGTAATGCTGCATAGATTTTCATCACTCTTTTGCATAAACGTAGTTTACTGCATCATTTTACCCATTGCTGCCTACATGTTTTCAATGTATTTCAGTTAATGTAAAAACTATCAAGTTAGAAACGTGCGGTTTAAAAAATGTGAGATATGAAACTTTAGTCAGACTACTAGCGGCGTGCCAGTGAAGGAATTTTTTAAGTGGGATAAGTTGTTCCTAAGAAACTGAAGAGGCGATATTTCATACAGAGTTATCTCACCACTGATACGCACACATCTGGAGATGTAACATTATATTTGAGTTTTATTTTGACGGTACGTAATTACGTGACGCGTGTCATTATAAAGCCTCTTGACTAATGATATACCTACTTGACTTTTACCAAAAAAGGGTTACTAAAATAATCTAAAAGTGTGCTACAAATACTAAATTATTGGTGTGAAATTACATATTATACATACAAATCTGATAAAATAAGATGTTACACCCTCCAGTTACACCCAATATAAGATCAGAGAACCCACAATTATACCTCAATTGTGAGATTAACTAGTATTATATTTAATCTTATTCATACCCTTGAGTTTAATATAAGTAATATAATTACTGGTTATATATGATATACCTCTCTGTTATACAGAATGACGGTTGTGGGTATTGGAAGAAACCCGGCTCCGCTTGTGTTGAACAAATGAATAAAGATTTATTTATCATCAGAGTGACAGGAGTATGAGGTTTAGGCTTGGAGTAATATAATATTCACATCCTAAAAAACACAAAATATCCTACTTCAAATAAAAAGTTAATCTGTACATATTGCTGTTTGTTCCATGATCACACAGAACTCTTATATTGTAGAAATGGGGTGACTTACTATCGCAGTTTATTCCACCTGTAGCTGGCATGGTATATATTACAGAACACATCTCTTACACTGGTTTGTATATGGTGTAGTAAGTTGCTTATTATAACCCCCCTCCTCGTACCCTGGTATACACTTGTAGTTTAAATCTCAAACATGTATGCAATGTGACAATGTTTTCCCATTTAGAAATATTTGAGGTTGTTGTGGACAATACTAGTTATTTCCCCCCCTCCTAATTTAATTGATTCATGATATCTAACAAATTTGGTTTAATACAGTACTCCTCGATTTATCAGCGATTTGAGTCAACAGCTCCATTCTATAAAAAATTGACCCTAAAGCTGATTCCAAGCTTTCCATGTTAAGATCAATGACCTTTATCCGTACAGATATATATCTGACAGTGTTTATACTAGGACTTAGTCTGTCTGTGTGTCTGTACAGAGTTATCTCATCACTGACACACAGACAGACACAGACCAGCTGAGTTAATCTCTCACTCTCAGATTGACACGTAATCCCCCTGGAGGGGAGGACGGTGGTGTATAAGTCTCCTCCGAGTGTCTGATCTGCTGAGTGAGAGATTTACTCTCTGTGTTGTAGGCTCTGTCCATGTCGGTCTGTATGTCTGTCTGTAAGGTAATGAGAAAACGCAGACTATAAAACACTATTCTAGATAATTTTTATATACACACGAATTCCGGTCCATTTTCTTTACTGAAAGTAAATGAATAAATAGGATATCAACCTGTCTACATTTTCTATAAATTGAAGGCAATAAGAGACTAAAAAACACATAAAAAATCTCGGTCCCTACTAAACGGCAGGCAGAGAGCATGAGGCTCGTACCGTGTCTGAAATATGGTCTTGTTATATTCAACCTGTTACTTAGTGGCACATAATTTTATTTTCAGATATCACATTTGGAGAGGTGATGATGTGTGGTGAACTGGACCTGTTTAACTTTTCTTCCATTGGTAGCGATTTGGAACTAGTGAGTTTTTCATTTTATAGAGATTGTCGCTAGTAACTCACTTAATAACGATTATGTAATATTCACCCAACACCCTGATACGTGACAGGTATGGGGTACCTGCTCAGTATACGTGACTGGTATGGGGTACCTGCTCAGCATACATGACAGGTATGGGGTACCTGCTCAGTATACGTGACAGGTATGGGGTACCTGCTCAGCATACATGACAGGTATGGGGTACCTGCTCAGTATACCTGCCAGGTATGGGGTACCTGCTCAGCATACCTGCCAGGTATGGGGTACCTGCTCAGGTATCACTTGGCTGCTAGGACTGTCAGTAAAGATGAGATTATTGTTAGATAATTTACACATTTGAGACAAGCTGCAATCTGCTTTCTTTCACATATTTCATACTTTTCGAGCCTCTATAAATTCAATTTAAACATTATTCATGGAAATCTCATATAGTCATTTCTAATTTTGCTGCTCCCTCTCAATGACATTATTGTGAGTTGGTTCTTTGATCCAAGGAAGACATCAATTAATTAATATCAGATATCAGAGCCAGGGAGCCTCTCTATGACTGTATGACTGTATGACTTACTGTTTAATTGTTCTATTTGACCTGCAGGCTTAAAGGCCTGAATTTATTTGTCAGACAGAAGGCCCAAGGCCAGCCTGGAGGGCATCCTGTGTTGTTTACTTGACATTGTCACAGTGGCTGCTAATCTGATATTATCTCCCCATGATATTTTCACACATATGACAGTTTGATTCTCTCGCCGCCCTCGTTTTTCTCTCACTTGTTAGGTGCTGTCACTTTCTGATTAGCTGTATTGACAGGTTGTGATATCCCTGGTTTTGACATCAGTGTGCAGGTACCTGCCCTTTGATGTCTGATGTTCCCATGCAGCTCTAATTACTGCCCTTGTTTCATAGTGCCTTAATTTGACAGGTCCCCACAAGGTGCTTGTTTCACTTCGTGGGAGATAACATCTTTTTAAAGTCAAGTGCAACAATTTAAACTTAGCTCAGCTCTTGCTTCTACTTACTGTCGGTCGGGGGACAACTACCCTCCCTTGCTCTAGCCCTTAGTAGACAAAAGTTCTCAAGCTATATCGGCTGCTCTGTTTTGAGTATTAGCCTTTTACGGTTGTAATGAAGCTGTACTTGAGATGAACTTGAAGTGAAGCTGAAGAGGTTTTACTAATTCTCACTGGCTGTCTCTAATCCCCTATAATCACAGGGTAGTGATCCGTACTGAATAGGTGTGTTTAGAAATATTGGTTCTAACCTGACAGTAAAGTGGCTACATTACTGAGCTTTTGTTTTCACAGGATAATGTCTCTCTGATCAAATGTTGACGTCATACTGAATATTATACTGAGGTGTTTGAAAATATGTTTAGAGATTTGTAGGGGTGTGATAAGTTTGTCTCAAATCTTGTAAATTGTGGTATCAAATTGGTCAGCTGTATTACTCCACAGTCATACTTAACACTCTTCATGTGAAAATTAGATAATTGAAAATAAATTTGTCTGTCACCTGTAGAGATGCTTTACAAAAATTAACTCGTTGTGACTCTTAGAAATGTCTGTTTCAAGACATTGAATTTAGCCCCCACCTAGTATTGTTTGCTCTATCCTCCCCTTGGTTCGATGTAGTATTTTCAGGAGGGCAGCTCAAGGGGATAGTAAGGAGTCTTACTTATATCTTGTTGATGGTGTAGGTTTACAACATAGACATGTTTTGTCTATGGTTTACAACTTGAGAAAACAACATATTATAGCTTAATATAGACTGTGATCATGTTACTGAAAAGTCCAGTTTACTATAAACAACCACCTGCTGAAGCTGAAGGTTCTGTCTGCTCTGAGGTTCTTGTGCTATGAAAACAAGCTGTAGATTCTAACTAAGATCTGAGAGCTTAGATATTTACTCCTAAAATCCTATAACCTTCTCCATAAATATAAGATCTCTCTTGTTGATGTTTTACGCTTCAGCTAAAACTCAGAACTATTGATGGTCTTCTGAGAGCTCTTCTATTACACAGGGAGCATTGTTTTGTACACAGAAAAGTTACAATGTTTAGCGAATAAGTATCAAATTTTCATCCACAAAAAGATAAGGCTACAGAAAGTACCAAATTGATCAGATGAATGAGCTGTACAAGAATTACATAGAAAAGGCAGAGCTTGAGAAATGCATAATGTGTCAACAAGTTGTACTGACTCCTGAATTTTGTAAACATGTTATTAGCTTTAGATTTATTAAATTTTTTTTAAAATGAGGCGGATACCTGATTATTATATGTGCTTCCCTAAACAACATGCTTACAACCTACAGACAGTTCTCAGCCTACAGACAGTTCTCAGCCTATAGACAGTTCTCAGCCTTTATTCTCAGGGCTCATTCTCATTCTATGTTAGACTTGTTGAGATAACATCAGATCATGTTGTATTAGCTTAGATCACTTAGATATACAATAAGTTAATTATCTGCCACACACAGTGCCTTATATATAAGTATACTGAGTTAATTATCTAATAGAGCTGGAGATATCTACACATAATCTAACTATGACATCACAGCTGACTGTTATATACTCCTAATCTATTATACTCTAATAATGAGCTGTCTAGTCTGTTAATTAACCTTGTGATGTCACACACTGACCACTGAGTAAATATGACAATTGTCTGTCAGTGCCCCATAAGTGTCACCATGTGATCTCAATGTGATTAATGTTATCTCAGTGTGACAATCTCGATGTTACAGTTATTTGTTCTGACTTGTCTGCTGTGATGTCATAAGTTAGAGCTGGTCTTATTTGGGCTGTATGTATGAGTAGAGGTGTTATTTGTGTTTAGATAATGTATCTTTAGTTTTGGTACATGGTGTTGATTTTGACAGTTTATTTTGTATATTGGCTCGAGTGGATGGTCTTTATAAAATTTATAAAATCGAATCTCATGACAGATTCTAATCTGTTTTAGCTAGATGGAGGTGGGAGGAAGGGGAGACAGGAAGGTAGGATAATTCTCCAACCCTCTCTGGCTGTCAGCTGCTTACATATGGTCATCAGTTATATGAGGGAACTTTTCATTAATTTTAAGAGATATTTGCGAAATGTGGAAGCTAGGTGTTGTAGGCAGTTGGGCTAAATGCTCCAAAAAAATATACAAAAAAACGAATTTGGTTATGTTCATGATTGACCTTTCCTGCTAAAAAATGTACCCAAGTCCCAAAACCCTAGTTTTTATATCAACCCGGCCCAAATTTTATTTTTATCGATGTCTAAGGCAAAAAGAAAATTCTACTGGGTCTGAGAGAAGTGACAACTCTACCAACAGTGTACGGCAAATAGAGATAGAGTGTCATATATAGAGTTAATCTCCCCCTATGCTATTATTACTGTGACAGGCTGTGCAAGGTGCCATCTATATACTGACACATTATATCACCTAGTGTCATATAAAACTGAGCTCATATCTCTGTGTGGTCTAATTAAATGTCACAAAATGTCAAAATTTTTAATAACAAAGCTAAAGATGGCTTCAAATTTAGTAATTTGAAATATTGGATTAATTTAAATAAGACCCTAATCCTCTTTTCATCACTTATACTATTTGCTCAGCAACCGCAGAGATGCAGTTAGGTGCAGTATCAGAGATGCAGTATCAGAGATGCAGTATCAGAGATGCAGTATCAGAGATGCAGTTAGGTGCAGTATCAGAGATGCAGTATCAGAGATGCAGCAGCCCTTATAAATAAATATGTGAAGCTATTCTAATCTTAACAGCAATGTTTTGGTTTTGAAACATTTGAATCCAGTTGCAAATTCAAACTGCCCTATCAATGACACAGAAATTTGAATTTAGCTGCGATGCCTCTCAAACAATAAACGAACAGCTTACCCATTTACAATGTTTGTATATGAATGATAAGGGTGTTGTGTACGCAGACTTACTAAGTAAAACACACTTGATCTTTTTCTTTGTATCTGTTATGTACACAAAAAATTCAAATACTGACAACAACAATCAAGCATGGATTTAGTGCTGGAATGCTCTGGGAGAATCTGATGCTAAGTGCTAAGTGCTATGCTAAGTTTTTAAAACACTCCAAGTCGTGGATCCTGTTGACGTACGACAATCTGGCCTCTGGCTTCTCATCTGAAAACTACGGATAGTAATCAGATCAACCTATCAAGGAAATACAATTTAAAAACATTTATGACAAGCAATATTTTATTCAACTCTAGATGCACATGATTGCAGGATTGAACAACTCTTTGGTAAGAGGTTTTGGTCCTGAAAAGGACCGATTTGGGTGTGAAGTCGTAGCTGTAACTTCATCACGAAGCATCTCAGCTCAGCATTCCACTCCTATCACTGCCAGCTCTGTAAATCTGATCTGTCATCCCAGTAAACCACCTGTATACATCTGTCAGCTCTGTGTGTGGTCTACACTAGTCAGCTCTGTGTGTGGTCTACATCAGCTACTGCAGCTCACTTGTGTGCTGTTCACCATCTATACTGCCATCAGTACTCAGACACCTGCTATGACCTGTCACTCTACTGGTACAGCTAGTGGACTCTCAGCAGTAGATACTCCTCCTATCATATGACGGCGGGTGGGTTTAGTAGGAGTGAAGAAATCCTCCAAGTTAACTTCCTTACAGCAGGCATCGGCCATGTGTGCCGAGAGCTCGTCCAGTTTACGTTTCACGTACTCATTGTACATACATTTAACTGACTCGATGGTAGCTATCTTTAGCTTATGTCTATATTCCTGTACTGTCTGTTTACGCTTGTGAGCGATGGTAGATTTGGTATGCAGAGATTTGAGTACAATGTTTATATCTGTGACCTTTCTGTTAGCCCTGCGTATCTGTAGAGTAGTGCGAGTTCTCGGTGTGTATAGAGTCCTCCTGCATGTAGACTTAGGTTTAGAAGAAGGGCTAAACTTCATCCTGATATTCTCCGGCGTTCTGTAAGCTTCAGGAGTCATGATGAGATATAATTGTTGTGGTGTGTTTTCTGTTTGAATGTCAATTTTGTTATGAATATGCAATGACATGAGCTTGTGTTTATATACAATAGTCATGTGACCAAATGAAGCCATTGGTGATTGGATAATCAGCTTACAGTTGACATGTGACTGAGTGAGTTTGTTGTTGTCATTCAGCCTTCTGATTGGATGAGATGCTCAGGTGTCATAAAGCTGACGATGTTGACAAGGTGTTTGAAATGAAGGAGTTTTTTTCTGCCAGCATGTCAACATCACTCAAACTCAGACACATAATGTAAACTTCATGACATGATGTGCATGAAGATCCAATTATCTAATAGGAAAGTGTGCGCTTTAATTATCCTAACCTCTTCATCGTGTCATTCCAAACTGATCAAAAGATTAGAGATTATTATGAAAGGATAGTTAGAGAATTGAGTTTAATTCTCTTATCAGATAGAGAGTAGAGAATAGAGGTAGATAGGATGACTATTAGTGGCACACTTCACCTTAATGTGATCTATTATAGGCCCACTGATTTATTATAGAGATTTATTATTTATCTAAGCAAAATCTATGTTTTTTTATTTTTATACAGAAATGCGGCCTGCATGATCTGGCTGACCTTTAGAGATATTTATGGGGAAAAGTCCAACCAGAATAAAAGCCTAATGTAAATATTGCTCCCAAAAATTCCACTACATGAAAATCATTGTATAATACAAATAATAATACTTAGAATGTGAAGTTTTAGAATTATTGTCAAATCACATCACATATAAGTATCTAGTTGTTAGGGAATTAACCATTGTGATCAGTGGAATTTAGCCTGTACCAGTATAAAACGGTACTGCTTATCTATACTGTCAGCTATTCTCAGTCATTGTGTTAGTGGCACAAAATAATGATGAAAACTCAGAAGTGACAATCTTTAAATAAGAGATGTGTAGAACCTTATGATTGATCCAGCTATCTCCATACCTGGTCTAGGTCATACATAGAGCTACAGGTAGATATAACTCAAAGCCTTCAGAGCTTTAGTTTACTGTAGATGTGTCCGGATTTATGGGACCTAGCTGGTGTTTTATGATGTTAGTGAGGTTATGATGAGGTTATATTTTATAACTCAGCCTCTGGTTTATTTATCACGTGATGGGAAACCCTCAAACAATAACATGCTAGGTCTGTCCTAACAATGGTCCTAAAGCTGTCAAAATATGTAATAATCCTGTCTATATTATCAGTCAATATTTATCATCCTTTTGTTTCTCTATATGAGACCTGGATATACCTTCAGAGTTTTACCAGGGTAGATAATGGTAGATAATGGGTGAACGAAAACATTGATGGCTCGCTCTGAGTGATGCTTTGTTTTACATTTAAAATCTCTGCTAAATTATATCAATATACAAAGAATTTAATACCACATTGTCCTAACATAGACTGTTTACGAAGTGTGTTGATATTATATCCTTTGCTTCATTAGCCTATTCTGTAGCCACGGTGGAGCTGTTTGAACAAACTTTGTGCAGTTTGGTTTATTGCAGTATTTTATTTTGTCTTTTCTGTTTTTCCACAATAATACATCCAGATCCAGAACTGGGCCGTTTGTGACACCTCTACTAAAGCTACACTAATGAGCTATTATGTGTTTAGTACAATGTTTAGTACAATGTTTAGATAGTCATTAGGGACCCTCCACAGCTAGAACAGAGAAATGACCATCTGGTCTGTGGGGGGTCCTGCCTATGTTATTATATGATAGTAGAGTATTGGTGGTCCCTTATGGTGCGCCTAACACTAAACACTGAAGTTTGTAATTTGTCGGATTAGTTAGAGAGTGTGTCTCACTGCGTGAGCTGCACTATAATTATCTAAATCTCTGTCCTGTTATAGGATCACTCAAATTCTGAAGTCTCCTCAAAAGTTGTGACATGTTTCCCTTCAAATGTGGTAAAAACTTTGAAATGCACTTTTCTTTTACAGCTCAAATTCAGTTTTGCAGTCTTGCCACTATTTATAATCTTTGCGACTGGTCTAACAAATCAAAATTTTCTCATAAATCGTCTAATGAATTTTCTGACCACAAATTGTCAAAATTGCTCAAGCCAATCTTTCCTCTCCTCTATAAGCCTATTACATTATAATAACCCTACTAGTATAACCCAAGTATAACACACTTGTTGCCCTATTTCACCTGCCTCTCTTTGTTGTTAAAATAAGGACAAATATAAAACTCCGATTACTCTCTTGGAGTAATAACTCAGTAAGGAGTACTCCTTGAACTCAGTAATCATGGAAACTATGCAGCCAACGGATTTATTGATTTTTGCTGGGTTTCATTCTTCAAATTCTGATTAATTGAAATAATGTCAGCAAAAACACAGAGAGGAAAAACATCTGCTTAGTATAATGATGCCTTCGTCTGCAGAGAACACAAAAACTTAGTTTGAAGCACTTGTTGATTTTCAGACTTATACAAAGGGCACTTGTTGATCATTTGCTGATAGCTCACAATAATATTTATCTTACAAAAGACAGCCAGCTAATGGGCAGCTAATCTCGATCGATTAAAACAGCACAATGTCATTTTGTCACAAAGAAATATGACACAGACCCGATATATCCAGGTAGCTTGGTTAATATGATGACAAAGTCATCTTTTGTCTATGGTATCTGCTGACACATATCTGATGTTCACAGCAGCCTTTTTGTTAATTATGATTAGTCATATGGATGGTTATTGTTAGATTTGCAGCAGGGTATCTACACAGAGTAGGATATATCCTTACTCTGTGGTATCTAGCCTTGTAGCCTTATAGCCTTATAGCTGTCACCTTCTTTTCCATTCAACAATCTTGATTAGAAGAAAAATATTTATACAGTAAAAAACTGAAATTTGAAGTTTGAAGTTTGTTTATTACCTAAATTCTAATATCCATCCTGTGATAGGTTGATAGCATCGAATGTACGGCACATACATGGAAAAAATAAAAATAAAAGGAGTCTGAGCTGCATTAGTTAAAAAATCGCATGTAAAATTCAATGAAAAGGTATTTTGTCTTTTGGTTGTTCTACGCTTGGATGGCCTATATTTATCTATTTTTGCTCTACTATTTTTGCTCTTTGTGTTTATTTTAATATGACTAACATCATACAGTTGAGAGGAACCACAGAAAGTTTCGAAAATTTGTAGGGCAGACACTGGTAGATATTTGGAACATCTGAGAATGAGTGGCTGTCTGTTTGTCTGTGACACCGAGAGCTTAGTCAGCAGCCGACTGTCAGCAGAGTGGGATGTTACTGGGCAGTTTGTCCACCACGTGTATAGCTTACTGTTTGTTTAGCTGATTTTGAGTGCATGTGTCGAGAGATCTTCTAGCTTTGCCTGGCCTGGATATATCAAACAGACCAACTCGATACATCACATCAACAGTAGTCGGTGCAAGGTGTTGTCACACTTGTGACTGCATATTGAAGTTTAATGAATGAACTAACGATGAGGAGATTAAGCACATAATCTTCTAATTAGAGACATTGTTTGTATACGGAGGAGGCTGCACTGAGGCTGCACGACTCAAACCTCTCCAGACTTTTAATCTTTCTGTGTAAAGAGTTTGGCCCCGAAATTGAAATACAATTGCAGTTCAAAGAATACAAAGATTAAATGTATAATCTTGTAATATCCACTGTTGTAAATTTATCAGACTGAATTGTGAAAGCTGTCTGCAAAAGCAGAACATGGGACGCTCATTGTTACCATGTTAAAGTCTTTGGTTCAGAAATCAAAATAATATAATGGCAGTTTGAGGATCGAAGGATTAAACACATAATCTATTAATAGGTAGGGTTACTTGTGGCTCATATTTATATCAGCCCTGGGGTAGGGAGAGGGGGTGATTGTAGTGATCGTCTGGTTTCTAGTCCGTGTCTGCAATGCACCAGCCTGGCTGTCTCACAAAGTCTGGTATCATCAAGGCCACAAATCCAGTCTAGATTCCTAAACTAGAAATTACTCCAAAATTAAAACCTATGTGTATTTAATTCCATTATCGTTACTACATAATTTGATAAGCCTGTCACCTGCCCTGTGATGGTACTCTCTGACAGAGAGATTTAGCATTCTTTCTCTCTGTGTATATGGTATCCTTATAAGTCTCTAACCTGCCCTGACGAGACTTTAAATTCCCTCACTGTTAAATAATTTGTAATGGTTTTACAACAGATTATTAGTAATTTAATATTCTGTGATTTTACTATAGAGAGTTGAAATTTATTATTTGGAATCCTGCAATGTTTGTTTGTTTGTTTGTTTGTTTGTTTCACTGATGTATGATTCGTGTGATTTTTTGTGGCAGTTGACTCCAACTCCTTGGATATCCTATAAATCTACCAAGTTCATTCATTGAGTGATATGAGGACTTATCTTCTCCCACCTGTAGCATACTGTAGTGGTTTAATGGTAACCTTGACCTTGTTGCTAAGTTACACTTATACAGCTGATACCAGTAGAAGGGATAGCTGGTAGTATTAGGTAGTGGTGTCACATTAAGAAGAGATAAGATGAGTGCTTCTTTAGACCCAGCCCCACTGAAGAGATGGACAGATCTCCCCCCTAACTATGTGAGAACTCTGGCTGCTCCTCACATGTTTGTACCTCAGGGACCTAAGTGAGTACTAGGAGAACAGTGCACATGTACTGCAGCTTGTTTATTATGGGTTACTAACTTACACATGATCTTACAGACTTGTTTGTAGTAATGTGACACTAAACACACCTCAGTGATGATATCAAAACTGCGTCTATTCATGACTAAACTCTCACTTTGGAATGGTTCATTTATGGTCATCTTAACATGCTACTTTCAAGTGCACTGTTTTATATGGGGGACCCTGTTACCTGTAAACTCCCAAAAACTACACACAAAAAAACATTTGTTACCTTGCAAGAATGAAAATTGATATAATCTCTTCAGTTTTTGCTATTTTATATCATATCAGTCTAACTGATTTTTCCTTTTTAGGATATTCCTTCACTACCCTTCCCGCTCTCAGTACATAAAAAATAATCCATTAAATGCAGCACTGCATGCTCCATGTTTCTTACTCAGGCATCACCCAACCACTTTACTTGTACCGACTATGAAAATGTTACGATGATACAAAAAAATACCAATAGACAAATAAGTATCTCAGTGTGGACAGGGTATTTTCTAGTGGCGAGTTCATTACAGACATAATTAGTTCTGCTAGTGGTTGTCTCGTGTCTGTTAAGTATGTTAGGCTGAGTTTATCTCTCTTTTATGGTTATTAGGCTGAGTTTACATATGAGAGAATACGAGCAGTACCGACCAGTGACATCACAGTATCAGACATGGTGGAGTAAACATCACTCTGAACATCCTAACTTTACTCGAGGAGATATGAAAGAGAGGTACGGACCTCAGAGACAGACACAATGGCCCTTCGAGGCTGAACCCATGACCGGTGGGTAGCTTATAAATAAACAAATAATACAGCTATGTTAATCTCTACAACTCTGAATTGCATAAAAAATATGCATCCATTCTTTCTGGAAATTGCAATATGACCACTCAAAATTCGGTAAGCAAAACAAACCAAGTAGCTAATTTTGGGAAAGCTCCATTATGCATATATAATTGTTAAAACCATAAACATATAAATACTTATTTATGTATTTATATGTTTTTATATGTTTATGGTTAAAACCAACTGTAGCCTCTTTTATGAGCCTGAAAATTCACATACCAAGGTGATTTTAATTCTATTTATAACCTATATATACAGTTTTTCTATTTTTTTATTCTGGTCATAGTAATTATTTCAGGACTTTTATCAAAAGCGACCATTTTACACTGCATTGGAAACAAAAAATCAGTCATTCACCAAATCCTTATTGTTGAGACATCTACCATCGCAAAAGATTTTATCCAAGGAGACCCCACAGTGAAAATTTTTATACTCCCGGGGCTCGTTTTACCTGAGATTAAATCATAATGTTAGGTGTGCCATAATAACAAAAGTGTGTACCCTGTACCTGTGTGACTGGGAACCATGATCTATTACCCGAGTATCAGGCGTCATATCAGCCAGAGTTAAAACTTCAAAGCATTAAATCTCTGAGCTGATAAAGTAAGGAGTGATTATCGCTCTTATCTTTAGATTGGATTTATGATAGCTCAAAGATCAAACAGTCAGCTAGTCACTCAGTGAGTCACTCACTGTGATCATCCAATCATGTGATTAACTTATCATACATCCATCCTCTTATCTTCTCGCTATCTGAGTGAGCTTCTATCTCACTCTGATATGTTAATCTCATTATCATATTCGAGATAATCTACAATTTTGACTTGACAGAACACCCTGATCATTACTTTTAATTGGGCAAAAAGCCATCTTCTATCTATAAATATAATATCTTCTATCTATAAATATAATATCTTCTATCTATAAATATAATATCTTCTATCTATAAATATAATATCTTCTATCTATAAATATAATATCTTCTATCTATAAATATAATATCTTCTATCTATAAATATAATATCTTCTATCTATAAATATAATATCCAGACTTTTCTGCCAAAATAAGAATGATGCAATAACTAAACGGCAGGCATACAATCCTTCAAAAAGCTGATCCAGCAAGTATGATTTACTGTGGTAACTTTGTAAAGTTCAGTCATACAGAAATTACATATTCATTGATTGGGCTAGATCGCTAAAATCAAGCAGAAATAATCTACAGTGTGGTTTTTAGTAGGGCTGATTTCTATTAAGAAAGAATTTGCTATACATCGATTTAAATTATGTAGTGTATATATACTGAGATATTATCAACATTACAATTATAATTAATATTATATCACAGAGTAAGGATATATCCTTACTCTGTGATTATATATACTATGGATGATTCTAGTGGTATTGCTATCATCAAGCCATGTTCTTATTATTACAGGTAAATTTGCGACAGATCCATCGTTTAGAGTGGACTATCCTAAGCCCCACCCTACAGACTTATACCACAGAGGAGGGAGGCCTGTTACTGAGGCTAAGAGAGGCAGAGGACAGTTTGGTCTGCAGGGTACATATAATATATACGGTAATGACCATCTCTACCCCCATAGTAACGCTATGACAGGAGCTAACCACAGGAGACCTGTGTACTCTGTATACGGACCTCTACTCAAGGATAAATACTGTGGACTTAATTATCAACATAACCGACACGGCAATATGAACTTTGATGATCATTATTAGATGACTAACTGCTCAATGTACCTTTTAGTACGATTACAGTATTGTGTTATTATGCCTTGTGATACAGTGACACAACGTCACTATTATTCTAGTGCCTATGTACGTATGTTACATGATGTTACGTGTATGTTGTAAATCAAATAATTCTCTTATGGGTAAATTTCTCTGCAGCCAAATATTATATGAAATGTGAGCAGCTCTTATATTTTATTAGGGGGTCAAGTGCTATGTCACAATGGGGATGGGTATGGAGGGTATGGGGAGGGGGTCTCTGAGTTCGCATAGTCTGCTACTAAACATTTGAAAATTTTGAAAGTGTGTATTGTAACAGGAGTAGTCTGCTCAGATTTGCGTATTAGACAACTCTTACTTTTGTCATAGGGGAAGATTTTGTGTCTTATCTTATTTTTGATTCACTTATTAAAATACTCAAATATATAAAACATATTCATCATTTCCTAATGACGCATTTATTGGCTCTACTGTTGTTCACCATTTGTGTTTATTACACATCGCATCAGCTATGTTTCTCTGTTAAGATGTTGTATACATCATATAACTCTACAAGTCAATGAACCTCCCGTATGTAATCTGACTTGTTTACATTGTGCTCTGTGTTATTTCCCAGGTCTGCTGTTTTACTGTTAGCTCATATTTACATACTCAGCTATCAATCTCCGGTCATAGCTCCCTAATCTTTGTTTGTTGTTTGTTCTTTTGTTTCGTTTTTGTCCTTTTCATTGACCAGTGTGTGGTACTTGCAGTGAGATTGGCATTCTCTGTAGACTTAGCATTGCATCTCTATGGCTGCAGTCAAGGTTGTTCAGTGAACCAATCACTTTCTCTCTAATTCTGTAGTTGCTAAGCAGTGTAGAAGCACCTGTGAGGATTAGGCAGTTGTAATTAAAGCACAAGCTCCACGCTCTAATAGTTAATAGTCATTAATAATTAATTGCCCGAATACAATAGGATAAATTTAAGGTTTGTAACTTTCATTTATCGTATTTACGATTTTTATCACATGCCTATTTTTGAGATTTATCTTTCCTCATGTGATACACAACGGCACCTAGGAGAGCTCCTAGCCTTCAGATTGTTTTGTTTTGGAGCACCTGTTTTGGAGCACCTGTTGAATGTTTTGGAGCACCTGTTGAATGTTTTGGAGCACCTGTTGAATGTTTTGGAGCACCTGTTGAATGTTGATATGTACTTTTACTTTGCAAGAATAAACTTTTTATGTGACAAAATTCTTGATCGTAAATTTCTCCGAAATATCCGTTCTCAATCATGCTGTATTATACTATTTCAGACTGAGATCCGATAGCTGTTATGATGGCTAAGTTTGAGGAGTCTGCTTTATACCACTCTCTGGCAGCAGAGAGTAAGGATACAGAGGCTATCAGCTCTGCACTAGGATCTGCTACTGTAGATTTCTCACTGAGAAGTTCTGCAGGCCGGACACTCGTCCACGTCGCAGCTCTAAACTGTGAGCCTTCCACACATTTATATACCAAATAATAGAACGGCTAGCCTCCTAAATATTATACTTTTAAGACTCTACTTCTTTGGCGATAATACTAGACGGTAGGATCTTCTGAGTGATCCATTATCAGTTTTTGGCTGAACTTGTAGTTGACTGTTTATAGTGAGAGGGGTGGACCTGCCCGATGTTTGGCAGATCTTACTGGAGAGATGTGATATGTTTGTACGAGACGGTAACGGGCAGTCCGGACTGGACTGTATGATAGAAAATTTACCTGTGAGCTGGTCTAATAAATATCTCAAATCCTACCTTCTCAGTCTCAAACAGTGTGAGTATACAATTAAATCACTTGCTGATATCAGAAGATACAGAATATTTCGGGTATAAAATGTAACTGAATCTGGATCACTTGTTTAGGGCAAATCACACCTCAGATTTTCGGTGATGTGCATTTAGTGGAGATCTTTATGAACAAGCAAAAATATCTTCACCAATTTAAATTTTTTTAATTTTTAATATATTATTATGTAAGTGTATTTTAGATGTTGTGTATAATTGGAATATCTATGCGTTTGCCTGTATGGTAATATATAAATTATAGATGAATGAAGTTAGTCCTGATAAGAATAAACACTGTAAGTATATATATATATATATATATATATTTGACAGCAGCTGACCTGACACAGAGAGCCTCTATGTCTGGTAAAGTTTTACACTTAAAGAGAATCGCTGAGTCTGCAAGAGCAGATAAAACTGTTATAGAGGCTTTACTATCTGCTGATAGATCAGATACCCTCAAAATTATACCGCTTCATCAGGTAAGAACTCAGTCTAAGCTCTTTAAAATCTTATCAGGGCTTGAGTTCCACATCTAGTAAAGGACTAGCATGTTCTTATTATTCATCACTCAGGATTCAGCAAATGGCAATCTAAATAATCAACAGTAAAGTATGTAAGGTTGCCTGTCCCGTGTTTGAATAAATAACACATGCGATATGATATATGATATGAGATAATCAAAGCTCAGTCAGTAACTGTATTGTATGACATAGCAGCTTTAGGTGTTTGAAGGGATTGTATGAGATTGTTACAATAGATTCGGAGTTGTCATATCTATAAACATAAACAGACGAATCCCTGTCCTTGTCTTTGTGGTAAAAATATTAGTTCCGAACACACTGAAAGTTCACTACAGCTGGGAAGCACCACATATCATGAAACTCGGGATCAGCTCATCTGAAAGTTGAGGCAGTCAAGGACTAATGTTGGATGATTATATCTATTATAGTCTTGAGTTGTTTACCGTATTTATTACTTGACAGGCGATACGATCTGGAGATAAGAACCTTAATATAGAGACATTACAGCTTGAGGAGTTGACTGTACCTGACTTAGCTGGATTACCAGCCTTACATATCTCTACAGTACACTGTGATACAGTCACAGTTGAGAAGATACTAAAACTGTACCCTCAACTCGCTAACATACAGGATAATGTAAGTGTCTTATACAGGATAATGTAAGTCTTATATACAAGATAACGTAAGTCTAATATACAAGATAACGTAAGTCTTATATACAGGATAATGTAAGTCTAATATACAGGATAATGTAAGTCTTATATACAGGATAATGTAAGTCTTATATACAAGATAACGTAAGTCTAATATACAAGATAGCGTAAGTCTAACATACAGGATAATGTAAGTCTAATATACAGGATAATGTAAGTCTAATATACAGTATAATGTAAGTCTTATATACAAGATAACGTAAGTCTAACATACAGGATAACGTAAGTCTAACATACAGGATAATGTAAGTCTAATATACAGGATAATGTAAGTCTAATATACAGGATAATGTCAGTCTAATATACAGGATAATGTAAGTCTTATATACAAGATAACGTAAGTCTAACATACAGGATAACGTAAGTCTAACATACAGGATAATGTAAGTCTAATATACAGGATAATGTAAGTCTAATATACAGTATAATGTAAGTCTTATATACAAGATAACGTAAGTCTAACATACAGGATAACGTAAGTCTAACATACAGGATAATGTAAGTCTAATATACAGGATAATGTAAGTCTAATATACAGGATAATGTCAGTCTAATATACAGGATAATGTAAGTCTTATATACAAGATAACGTAAGTCTAATATACAAGATAGCGTAAGTCTAACATACAGGATAATGTAAGTCTAATATACAGGATAATGTAAGTCTTATATACAAGATAACGTAAGTCTAACATACAGGATAACGTAAGTCTAACATACAGGATAATGTAAGTCTAATATACAGGATAATGTAAGTCTAACATACAGGATAATGTAAGTCTAATATACAGGATAATGTAAGTCTAATATACAGGATAATGTAAGTCTAATATACAGGATAATGTAAGTCTTATATACAAGATAACGTAAGTCTTATATACAAGATAACGTAAGTCTTATATACAAGATAACGTAAGTCTTATATACAGGATAATGTAAGTCTAACATACAGGATAATGTAAGTCTTATATACAGTATAATGTAAGTCTGAGAGTATTAGGTTATGTATTCTCTCTGAACGTACATTACTATCGCAGCATCCCATAGCCTCTTAGGGTGCTATTCTTTGACTCCCTGGGCACTTCAGACTATTTGGGAATATTTGACAAACACACAACTCCGATAAATATTGAAATGTCACTGGTTGATGTCCACACACTGATCAATGCTTATACTTATAACTTACATTAACATATTGTAGATGGGGCGTACAGCCCTACACTACGCAGTCAGTATGAAGGGTGAGGGAGCTGAGGCTATAGTTAAGTTACTGACTGATGCTAAGAGTGACACCTCCCGTACAGACCTGAGTGGACGGGATATCGATGGTACTAAGGCTAACCCCATAGATATGGAGGAGTTCATGAAGAATTATCAGGATATTCTGGACAGGAACTTAGCGTCGGTAGGTACTTATACCGTGTTATTATCTTCAGTCAGGGTTCCTGTTTTGTTACTAGCTGCTGAGTTAGGTGTGTAAGTCACATGATGCTTCACCACAATAAGGTATTTTGCTTGTGCATGCTAAAGAAAAGAGTGACAACATGATGAGGAAAAGCAGCAACAATGAGCAACATGTGTGGATTTATTTCTGTGGAGGAAGTTTTTGTTTATTACTCGTAGACTGATAAATTATATGAGCATTCACACCCTACATGTAAAGTATAGAAGTTATCCTGACAGTACATCACACCCTACATGTAAAGTATAGAAGTTATCCTGACAGTACATCACACCCTACATGTAAAGTATAGAAGTTATCCTGACAGTACAGCAGTTATGCTCCGCAATTGTTAAGGATCACAAAATTTCAGCAATTTTCACAAGTGAATAGTAGGAGGTTCGATTTATTGTGTTTTGTATATTAATCTCTCGATCAGTTTGTACACAATATTGATATTTTATCAGGATTTGCTGTACAGAGTTCACGACTCCGTGATATCAGGAAATCTCCGCTCTGTGAAGATGACTTTAGCTCGACGAGAGCTCGCACTCAAACAAGACGCGAGTAAGCTAACCGCTCTACACAAAGCTATAATACTCAATCATACACCTATAGCTACATGGATAGCTCATCAGTTTAAATCTTCTATGGATGTTCAGGGAAATGTAAGTTTATCATCAGTTATAAAATCTTACTAGAAATATATATACACCTGTGACAGCTTCCTCGCACAGCTACCCAATTATAAGAGCTTTTACAGGAGTTTTGTGCTGCTGAATTGAGATCTTGCAACTGAGTAAATATACAGGCAATGTAGAGGGGGGGAGCTGTATAATCCACAATAATGAGATCTAATACTTTCTATTTATACTCAGGCTATTCATCTGATACAAGGTTGCTTAGCAACATAACAACAGAATAGGTATACTAAGTAACATTGTAGTGTTTTATTGTTACTGATTGTCAAAGACGTGGTCCTACTGTATATGCCCTGTATTCAATGTTCAATTGTGTCACTGCAGCATGAGGATTATTTTGTCTCTTTTCTAAGTTCCGTTTACTAATATGGAACCTGAGTTGTTATCACAAAATATACTAACACAGGCGTTTGTTTGATCCAGTATGGCAAACTGCTGATCACATTAATTATTATCTCACCTCAACGAGAGAAAGAGAACTGTTGTTGCTGAAACTTATGCTCTCACCTGTGACCATACTTAGTACATGATATTTATTGGGGTTATACAGTATAATAATAACCTATTATGTATGAATAGTTTTATTGATCTAATCACTAAGCCTACATGTGTTTGTCTGGTTACCAGTCAGGACTAACTCCACTACACCTTGCTGCAGTCATAGATAAGGATTTATATGAGAATCTTAAGTCAGCAGGTGGAGATTGTCATACAGTTGATATAGAAGGGAACGACCCTGAGTAAGTACTCTAACACCTCACCTAATGACACCTCACCTTCTTATATACCTCACCTCACAGAACTAAGGCAGGGCTCATATACCTGCCTCTACGTTTGTTTGATAACTGTTTGGTTTCTGTTGGTCGCCTAGCAGAATTTGAGATTATATTTGCTCAGAGATTTTTTGCACTCATGTTTGTTTCATAAGTTGAATGTCAAGCCATTGAATGTCAAGTTGTTAAATGAACCATTAAGCACTATGTCAGTTGCTCAAAGTTTTTAAACCCTTTATCTCCACTGTGTTGGATCGAATCATTGGGTAACTCGTCGGTTAGAATTGAGAGAAGAAAGCAAGGGTATATAAGAGATCACAATTAATCTCAGGGTCTGGACCACCATAAGTCCTCTCCGTATCACAGATGGCCAAAACTCAGCAGGAAACCTCTTAACTAGCTTTGGAGATGGTTTATACCTAACTTTGTTATATCTAAAGCTGCCATTTGTACTAACCACACAGCCACTCCAGTAATAATAAACACCTATCTTGGCATTACAGATACTATAAAGAGCATCAGTCAGATTTCATACTCGATATAGAAAAGCTTAAAGAGGAGCTTCTAGTCACACCCCCATCACGACCTGTAACTGCAGCGTCTGAAACTCGAGCTAAATCAGCTAAATCTACCAGATCAAGTAAACCGTCATCTGCTAAGTCAGGTAGGAGTCACAGTCAGAGTCTGGCCTAGTCTGCGTACAATGTGGATAGAACACTCGGGTGATTGATGGCTCTCTTCATTATTATATCTCCATGTTTTTTTGAGATATCAGAGTTCCTCAGACATCAAATGATTATAGATTACAAATAATTATCCTCAGTAATTGGCTAGTTATAGTTTTTGATTAAGATTTAAATTTGGTTTTGTAGGTAAACCTGCCCCTGTTGTGAATCCCCCTCCAGTTGGAATGGCATCAAAGAAGAAAGCCCCCGCTCCAGAGACTCTGGATGCTAAGTACATTGCGGACGTACTGGGATCGCCCCTCACTGCAGCTTTAGCTGAAGTAGCAGAGAAGAGACCATGGGATCCTATAGAGTTTCTAGCTCAGTGGCTTTACAAACACAAAGCTAACCTAAACTATCATCAGGCAGTAAGTAACAACTCTCTGTCTCTCTCAGAGCATACTAAAAATCGATTCTATTCATTTTTTATTTCGGCATCATCATTATTAATTACACAACAATTTTTCATGTGGTGCTGAAAAAATGCATCACCAGAAGGACTTAGCTTAGTTAGCTTCGAAATTGAACCGTGAAAATCTGCTTGGGGTGGAATTGGCTAAGGCTTGAATGGAAAGATTCAGAATTATAACCACATCCCTCTATCCAGATCATACAATCAGTGTTCAGCTGATATCAGATGCTCCTGGCGATGAGTTACTGCCAGAAACTGTTGCCCCGTCAATCTCCGCTGCCTTGTATCGTCAAACACAAGTAAACACCAAACTGCTAACAGAGAATAATAGGTTTATCCCATGTTTATGCTATAATTATGACTTATACTTATAACAATTTTAGGAGATAGATGCAGTGAAGGAGGCGGAGAATGAGGAGGTTCGTAAGAAGGAAGAGGCGGAGTCAAGAGCACGACGTAAACGAGAGGCCATCCACCTGAAGGAGCAGGAAGAGGAACAGAAGAAGAAAGCCGAGGAGGAGGCGAGGAAACAGAAAGAGCAGGAAGAGCTGCAGAAAAAGTGAGTCTTATACTCGAGGCAACATAGCAGTGTCTCCTCAACTCAATATAAAACTGGCATAACTACAGCAGGCTAAACAGATTTGAATATACGGTTTATATTAATAATAAGAAAAAGAATAAAATTTTGTCTTTTCGATATTGGTGAACTGCCTAGATATCGGTGAACTGCCTAGATATTGTTTTGCGGTCATTTTGAATGTAAATGACCTGATCATTTACTTTAATCAGGGCAAAGGAGAGCATTCATCTAGCTCAGCCTCCGGAGTTAGCCACAGTAGCAGAGGATGAGGAGGGGGCTCCAGAGACCGCCCCGGCTCCTGAAGTTGTAACACCTAGAACTGTGGTAGAGAAGGATGATCAGGGTAGAACACAACTCCATCACCTGGTGAGTATTACTGATGGGAGAGTCCATCGATTAGTGATAGTCCTGCTGATATGATACACTGTGAGAGATCCACCTGTTAGATAGTGTATCTGCTCTAGATAGAGCCAGAAACAGGATCGAGGATCAACAAAACCTCCTAATGGAATTCTTATAGAACTGTATATTTTATCGCTATAATCATGGTGTATGCAGGAAGTTTGGGACATATCGAAACCAGGCTGTTTTGGTCAAAAGTTCTACTTAGTTTGAAGTTAACCCCTCAAATACCATTAGTAAGATAGCTCTTATATAACACACACTATACTCGTTCTCAGGTGGCCGCTGGATCTATAGATGAAGTGAAAGCTTTATTAGTTACATCAGGAGTAGATCTGCTGGCAGAGAAAGATACCGAGGGTAAATCTGCTCAGGATCTGGCTGAGTCTGATGAGATGAGAGAAGCTATCGGTAAGTAAGCTGACCTTTATAACTATGTCCAGTTATACTCTGACTATAGTAATACTCTGACTCTGACAAGGCGATCCCATTTAGTATAAATATCTGCAACAAGTGATTGGGAAATTGGGTGAAACATTAAGCAGTAGGTTGACAAACTAGTGAGTTGTTATTTACAATCGGATAATACTTCATGCTTGTAACTCGATAGTTGGAAGATGAGTAATTAAATTCTGTCTGTTCCGGTTACGCTCATATTTCCTGTATGACTATTATAGCTGAGTACGTAGTGGGATTACTGAAGGCTGAGGATTTAATGCCTGTTAGTAGACTGATAGAGAATGGATTCCCTCTCGCTGGTATGGAGATAAATAAAGAAGACCTACCAGAAGCTTCTGCTCAGCTACTGGATACTTGTGCTACACTAAAGGTAAGTCACACTTACTTTTTACTCACCTGGTACACTCCTGACTACAGCTGCTCAGTATATTATAGGCTGTTTGTTGTCGGCTTGAATTTTCCAGCATGCAACAGTCAGATCTTAGAACTAAGGGCATAACCACTTTGCTCATTGGCACCCAGGCCAATCAGTTCAGGTGTTTTTTTTCTGAGTTCCAAATCAGGAAATTCATCCCACCTGCAAAGGAAGAATGCGGTCAATGAATGAATGGGATCGCTTTGTTGAGCTGTCGCTACTGTTCTGAAAGACTCATATCTCAGATTCAATCTTTGTAATTGTACGAAAGAAGTATTGGACTGTTTCCTAAAGGTCATAACCTTTCGGCATAAGTTTCCTAGTCCGGTGAGGCTAAAGCTTAGATAAGATGAGCGATTGTATTATTATTATTATTATTGTATTATTGTTTTGTATTATTATTTTGTATTATTATTATTGTATTATTATTATTATTTTGGCGTCTAGGCGCCTATGAAAGGGCATTGTGAGCGGCCAGTCTCCCTTGTAAAATCCCCGACTGACTTTGATTATGTGATTATATTATATAACATTGTGTTTTAGGAGAAGTTGGATGAGATAGTTAAATCTATAACATCAGGTGAGGTGAGATCTGTAAAACAATGTATAGATAAGAAGGCTATGGCGGTAACTCGCCTCAACTCAGACGGAGCCACATCACTTCACCTAGCTGTACTGTTAGAGAAACAGGAAGTGGTACAGTACCTAGTGACGGCCTTCCCGGGTATCGTACAGTGCAGAGATCATGTAAGTGTCTAGAGCCTTAACTGTCACAAAACATCGAGTTCTGGACATCGGGGCCTAAAAATCGGGGCTAAAACATCAGTGCCTACACACCCCTGAATGAAATTGAAATTGACTCCTCATATATGCCACAATGTATTTAGTGATGATTAAAAAGTACAAGATTAGAATTTGGATCTTACCTCAGGCTGGCTTGAGTTGATCCATTATAGATCTCTATTACACTCCTCACATATTCACACCACCTCTCTCTCTCTCTCTTCTTGTACAGATGAATCGTACAGCTCTACACTATGCACACGGTCTCACAGCCGGTGATGAGAGAGACGCTATAATTAAACTCCTCGTCGACTCTAAGTCTGATGAGGAGGCAGCCGACTGTAAGGGTAAGAAGCCCACTGACTTCGCCGAGCTCACAGACGATATCACTGCTATGAGGAGCGCTGTCGCTGCTCTCACTGCCTTCTCGGCTCCTGATGAGGGAGCGGAGACAGCTGGGGGTGAGGGGGAGGCACCAGCTACTGAGGGTGAAGCCCCAGCAGCAGAAGAGACTCCCGCAGCCGCCGATCCCCCGGCAGCTGCAGAGTAAGCGCTCTGAGTGGACATAGTCTGTAACTGGAGTTAATTTATTCCAATAGCATTTCAGTTTTTCAACCATTTTCATCAATAATGATCTTCGAATTTTATACCCTAAAATCATGTTTTAAAAAATTTTCCAGGAGTACCTGAAGTCTGTCCAATTCCGTTTTTAGCCATCTTAATTCATGTTTTTATGTTTATATGCAACAATTTTTCCAAAAACTAAATAAAACTATGATACAAATTTAGATGACCAGCAATCCATAAAATTTAAGCCTCTGCAATTGGTGTTGAGGCTTATATCTACGAGCTTGCATCATAGCACCAAACCTAGTCTGCCACAGGGGGGAAGGGGGATAAGAAGCCGGCTACTCTGTCCAGAGACGCCGCTGCTTGTGTTTGGATTGTGTATCTAACACCGATTGATTGACAGCAGAGATACTATAAAACATGATATCCACAAGCAGAAGATGTAAGCAACAACAAAAACGACTCCATGTAGTTATAATGTAACTCCGTGGAGTCACTAACATGTGATGCAGGGATCTCTCACATGCCATAGCAGCATCGGTCTCAAATAATTTCACCTATTTTTAATGAGGATAACAGAGAGCCCGTAATGCGGGATTATTTGAGACGCAACGGAACACTGGTGTCTAATAGTCTTTGGGAGTTATCCTCCCATGAAGGCACATCATGAGCATCTCAAAACTGAGCCAGAGATCCGCCTTCTGATCTCCACACTATTTTAATTTAAAGAGAATACAATATTGATTGTGACCTCACACACATATGAATAGGTAGTTGAACCCGAGAACTGAGAGAAAACAGTACTTACTTACCTGAACCAAGGAGTTAGAGTGTCTAACTCTCCTTGCTTGAACATGATCAAATATTAGTATCAGTTTAGTTCTACCCAAAACAGCGGATATCAATATAGTGAGACAGCGGACTGTAGTCAGATGTGGATATTCTACATTCAGGTGTACATTATGTAAATGATGTTATATCAGACTTACTTTCTGTGTTAATGACCTGGGAAATTAGCCTGAGAACCTCCATATGAGACAATCTAATCTGAAAAAGTCAGACTTGAATGGCTCTTTCTCAGAGGACTAACATACCGTGGTATTATGTCACAAACATTCATTTTACCTATGGCTATAAGACTACTGTTCAAAACATTTTCGATACTTGAATCCATTAAAGTTGTAGCCATCAAAAAGATGGTTATATGGAGAGAAAAACATTGATTGATTGGCATTATGATGATGGTATAATTTTGATTCAGTTCCATCGAAAACTGCAGAATGCGATCTAAAATCCTGAGATGACATCACCCTAGGACTCTCCATTTATGTGAGCAAACTCTGGGGCAAGTCAGCAGCGCCACATAACTCAGCGTCACATAACTCTGAGGCAAATCAGCGCCACATAACTCTGAGGCAAGTCAGCAGCGCCACATAACTCAGCGCCACATAACTCAGCTTCTCAAAGGTCCCAAGTCAAAGAGGCTCAGTTTGGCGCTAGTTTTAGGCTTAATGGTTCGATGGACATCTCTCAGATTGTCCCAACTTAAATTTAATTTAGGCTTTGTAAGTCATGCTTTCTTATTATATTGTTGTAAATTTATGACTGACCGATTTTATTTTGAAGTTTGAAACCAGTTATCATTATTTGTTACTATTTCATAGACAAAATTAAAGTTTGACTTTGATGGGCTTGCTAAGGATCTTTTTGTGATCGAGATGGCTAAGAGGCCAAGAAACTCTCAATATAACAGAGCTCTAAAGTGGAGCCACTGTAGATGGTCTTATCAGTCAATAATTGTTCTAGTTTAGATTCCATACCTAAGATAAATCCAGCGTCAGGTGTCCGAAGTTTCAGCTTCTGTAAAATAGAGAGCAGAGCGATAATATTGTTGTGGTAAATTGCATCCATTATCAAGGAGTACCTTAAACTTTATACATGTTTTATGGTTGACCAGTTATAATACATTATGTGGCTTACACTGCTGCAGCACCGCTTTACTTTGATGACAAGATTTCATCACCAGACCAGGTCACTAAACGCTAATACATAAAATAAAAGAGTGTACAGACTTACAGGTTTATCTGCTTTATTATTCTCATTCTTTACTTTAGCTTTGTCACTGATATAATCAACAGCTCTACCGATGGTCCACTGCTGTAAGTATAATACACTTATATAACAGCTCTACCGATGGTCCACTGCTGTAAGTATAATACACTTATATAACAGCTCTACCGATGGTCCACTGCTGTAAGTATAATACTCTTATATAGCAGCTCTACCGATGGTCCACTGCTGTAAGTATAATACACTTATATAACGGCTAGCTGGGTACTCACTACTCACCTAGCACTGATGAGGGGGCTTATCCTTAGCTAGGAGAGTCTTGCGTAACTCCACAGTTTATCATTGACAGCCTATACACTTCTGCTGAGAATTGCTGCATATCACGATCAAGGAGCGCCTGACGCCCAAAAGTGATCAATGAACGCAAGAACCTAACCAATTTTTGATGAAAATCTCAAGATTAAGGAGATCTCTGATATGATATGTCAGTGAGTGGATAACTCCTGATTTCATTGCATCAGAACTCATTCCATGACATGAGGGAGGGTGGGAGAGGTGTACATCCCACCCTCCCTGATGACATACTCAATACTACCCTATTCAGGATTCATATGCTGCTTCTCTTCATAATATTATCATTTTGGGTTGTCAGAGCAAAGAAAGTATGCTATTAATAATTAAATATAATACAGTATACCAGCAGGGAGTTTGGGACTATATCCCAACTCCCTGATACCAGAGAACCGGCATGTGGAGTTACCTTATCCAGCCAGTAAGCTGATGATTTCTGGGATACCTCCAGACTATCGGAAGGAAGTTGTATACTAAGATATACTCTGCTCTCCTGAGGAACACCAGAATCACCAGAAGCTGTCTGCTTTAACTTCATCAGGTTTACCTTCGCCGCCATCTCCTGAGCTTTCTTAGATTTCAGTCTCGGTTTGGACGCCGGTGATGTCGTCGGTTTCGTGTCTGTAAGATAATGGCACAGCTGAGATAAAGGTTGGCTTGCTGTCTGGTTTCAATGCACAACAAAAAACGATGTTATAGATATTCACAATTTTTGTTGGGAGAGATGATGGGGCACTGATATATTGCTTCAACAAATCTACGTACTTGAAACTATCACACAGAAAACAAACCACTGTTATTTTGTCAGTCTTTACAATATAATTTTAACAGTTTGTCATCAATCAACTCAGAGATGATCATTATCACAATTTCATTAACATCTAAAACAATAGCCCAACATAATTGTATATCACATAAACTCATTTCCATTTATAGTCTCCATACCCTGTGATACCGTGTGAGAAACCTTGATCTTGCTTGATTTTTTTTGTTTCCGGTATCATTACGGGTCTACGGACTGGATCCTGATGGGGCACAGGAGCATTTGAGGTCGGGTGCTTTCCTGACACCATTGTGATCCCCCAGGAATCAAACACGGGACCTCTCGATTGAACGACCCATGCCTTACCCATTGCACCATTGTATATCACACACAAAATATATACTACAGAGATAACACATTGACTCATATATCATACCCAGTATCTTGTGTACATGGTCTGCTGTAGCGCTCATATATCTAGGCTTGACTTTTATCCCTGAACAACTATGATCCACTGCATGTCTGTGCCTGCAAAATCAGCACAACAATTAATTATGTTTACTGAATTAGATCCTCGTAACTATAATAACTACCAGGACTAATGTAAAGGCCATATCAGAGGTATGATCTTAGTGGCGATTGTAAGAGTTATATCTGAATAATGAGTTTTGGGATCAATGAGCTTGTTTATTAAATTAGATTCGGGCACTGCACACTATTTGGTGCACCTTAATTATTCACTGTGTACCGTACTTACAGCATACTTACTTACAGTGATACATACTAACAGTGATACATACTTACAGCATACAGTAGTTATTATCACACATGTCACACGGTACAGGTACCAGCTCTGTTTTATGACAGCCCTCCAGCTGACACTCATACTTTATATAAGGGGATGTAGTGGATCTCTCTATACTTACAGCATACAGTAGTTATATCACACTTGACACATGGTACAGGTACCAGCTCTGTTCTATGACAGCCCTCCAGCTGACACTCATACTTAATATAAGGTGATGTGGTGGATCTCTCTATACTTACAGCATACAGTAGTTATTATCACACTTGTCACATGGTACAGGTACCAGCTCTGTTCTATGACAGCCCTCCAGCTGACACTCATACTTTATATAAGGTGATGTAGTGCATCTCTCTATCAGAGGTTTTAATATCCTCGTACAATCATGTGTCTCCTTCACCTGATGGGCTTTACTGTGAGGAGAATAAGTGAGAGATACAGATCTCGTACAGAGAAGAGTGACACCAGTCTCTGTCACATCTTACTATATAACTATATCAGAATATGAGCTGGGCTAGCAGTAAGCAGTGAGCACATTTGGCAAATATTCTGATATCTTACAATATTTTGTGCAGTCTGAGGTAGAGAGTTGGATATTTATTGATCAAATTGATTTCATCGCGTCAGTATGTATTTCCCCAGCTAATTCAAAGAACCGAATCAGTTATCAAACTGAAGACAACAAAGCTTATGGAAACATCACATCTGTTATATAGATAGATATGTGAGGACATAATGACTTAACTTACCAGAATATTTCACCGCAGCCATCACATTGAAAGGGAAGAAAGTCTGAAACATAAAACCATAAATGCTGTAATGGTTTAGCAATCGGAAAATATTCACTTTCTGCGCAAAATTCATATCATCAAAAATACATCACAGATAATTGAGAAAACCAACTCCGATCCGTTTTGCGACTTATGTCAAATGACTTATGCCTGAGTGCAAGTAGACCTACAAGAGTATAATATGTTAGTGATGTTACAGTAGCTAACTTACCAAGCTGCTTACAATGCTTAACAGAGCAGTGCTTTCCAATATCGATCTCAGCCATCTTAGTACTGTAGGCCCTACTCTACTGTTAAATCTGTGTGGATATTAAGTATAACTACTATAATAATATTAATAATATACTGCCAGAAGAAAGCCTCGCTTCATAGCAACGTCCTGCCAACTCGATCTGAAAACCAGAACTGCAGACCTAAGAGACTAGTGAGCAATAAATCCAAAATCATAAAGCATACTACTGCAACTGCAGCTAAATGCCTTTTCATTAAATATGGCAGTTATATATAGACTCTGTAACCGATGATGTGACTAAATCCTGTTTTATTTCATTTTTTTTTCTTCTAACCAACGTACTGAAGTCTTTTTATCAATTTATGTCAAATCAGATCCACTATATACATTGTCATTCGTTGCAAATGAATTTTGATCGATAATAAAGTACTCATCAATCAATCAATCAATCAATAACAAGAAATTTGAGGCAAATAGCAGGAAAAAATGTTTGAGAGAATAGATTATCACTTATACAGCTTTGAGACAGCTAAAATTAACAGCAGAGGTTCAGTGTGAGACTGTTGGACACACAGCCAGGTACAGGAACCCAATTATTATACGATGAGATGGCTTATCTGTGATGATATGGTTACTGATAAGGCTACTATTAAGGTGGGAGCAGCCTTTTGAATTTGACCCTTGTAGTTTCTTGTAAAGACAAAGACATAAACCAAAACTGGTCAGGCTAAAAGAAAATACAAACAATTTAATGCATTAGAACAAACATCACATTTTTCTCATCACAGTTGGTGTTAACTGTTAAAGAAATGATCATTATGATTTATTTGATTAATTTAGTATCGCCTTTGTTTTTATGAACAACCATAATTAATATTTCAAACCACTGCAATTATAATAGGACTAAAGTATTTTAGTTTAGATAAACTTTGCAGTTATTCTTTGCTGCTGTAAGTCAAAAATTAGTGGAATTATTGGTCTAAACAGATCTGTATTCCTATCAGGCTACCAACTAGAAGTCATGGGTTAAGGCTTTTGTACCTCACTAGTCACTTACCTGATCCTGTATTTGTTAGAATATCTGCTGCTTTGAGGCCCTAGCTAGAAATAATCTTAAAATTTCAAGCCGGAAACAGCAAATAAAGAATTTAATGGGGATGGCCATTAAATTTTTAGCACTCCATGATGGGGTTCACTAAAATGCGGAAATGCGGAATTTCTCTTGAAAGTACGCGTTAGCACGCGTGTTTCTCAGTTTTACGATGAAATGACTAAAATGCGGAAATTTGGAAAACACATTCTAATTGGTTAATTGAATCCCACCAAGCCAATCAGGGGTAGTCATCTCATTTTCTGCCTAATCCAAAACATGGTCAGGATTTAGGTCGATGCCTGGTGGTGTTCTTCATGAAGAAGCTCTGTAATGCTGCATACTCTACTCTGCTAATGAAGACTATACTGCTGTAGTGTTTTCCTTGCAAGTTTCAGGTAACAGTTTCCATCCTTGTATAGTAGTACTAGTAGCACTCACTAATTTAGTTAAATATTTCCAACGTTGTACTGTTACTGTATGTATAAATAAATTAAATAATAATAATCATCATTACTTCACTAACTAATCACTTCTTTTTCTACTTTACTCATGGGTCCCTGGGACTTACATGTCTTTACTTTGCCGATGACCAGTATCAGTGTTTTTTGGGGTGGTTGATACTGGACATTGGCAAAGTAAAGACATGTAAGTCCCAGGGGCCCATGCCTTTACTAGGCTTTACCATAGCATCTGGAGTTACAAGCATGTCCAGTATGGTTGATACTGGACATGCTTGTAACTCCAGATGCCTATGGCCTATACCTTGCTTGGAAAGGACTAGGATGGGTGACCAATGTCCATGATCATGATCATGGACATTGGCAAAGTATACATGCTTGTAACTCCAGATGCCTTTACTGTTAGGTAGTACTATTACTACTACTTACTCAGCTTACTAGTTACAAGTCTAGTAGCCTTCCAACTCACTGAACTAAACCATTACTCTGCTGTTATATACCAACACTACTCAAGTTAGTGCTGTATTGTGTGCTTAGATCAGTGACTGTGTGGAGTTTATAAGCATGTATACTTTGCCATAGCCTGTCTTGACAAGCTTTTTTTCGACGGCCACCCTCAAACAAAGCTTTTCAAGACAGGCTAACTTTGCCAATGGACATCGGATTGGCGAAGTATACAATTACATGCTTGTAAGTTCTCCAGATGCCGATAGTCCCATGGTGCCCCTGGCCTGGGACTTACTTGCAAGCCTTATTTTACATTATATATATAAACCTAGGTAGGAACTCAAGTCCATAATCTTGTCAAGGTCTTGGTTGGTTTGGTGCATTCAAACTAAACTTTTAACTTCAACTTGATCCAACCCCCTGCGTCACATGGCGCACAACACATTAAACCTGGGTTGTGATGAGTTGTGTGTGGATGTTACGGCCCTCGGGACATGGGACCTGCGTGTGGTTGCATTATACTCACTCACCGCACAAAAGCACAACAATGACTGACTTTAATTAATATTAATTCGATATAGAAATGCCATTTATTTGTACTCATTTGAAACGACATGTGCTGTGCTTCAAAGGCTTCCTTGGTCAGTAGATCGCCTAACGCTCAGTTAATTCCTCTTACATTGGTTGTTGGGGAATCAATGGGGACATATCCTTAAACATTGTCCGTGTCGTAATTGATTTTGTACTCGACCACAGAAATATCAATGGTCGATGGAATTCTCAAAATTTGTGCTCCTGTAATTGCTATAGCTATGTATGGGCATAACTACACTACACTGCTGTTGCCAGCTACAAAATACCGATGTTTTCCCCTAGCTTACTTGCTGGTTTGATCAAGCACAGTTGCTGTAGCCTACATTAGAAGGTGTGATAAAAAAGTTATTGTTATGATATGCATACAAATTCACTTCATATCACACCAAAATTGAGCTTTGGTTTGTTTATGCCATATGGCTAAATGAAAAAAAAAAGATTTTTCAAGCTAACTTAATCATGTACTATACACCCCTCCTTCTTATGATCTCCACTTTAGAAAGCTGAAAGTAGTGAGGCTTGGTGGTTCTTAGAAATGTACATGTAGTTGTATTCAGATTACTAGAAGTTTGTCAATTTATCCATAGTATTGCTTCTGAATGTATTACTTCTGAAGATCATAACCCACATTGCAATAAAAGAATATGCAGAACAAAACCATGTACAGTATGGATATTACCTGGGCCTGTAAGCGCATGATATTTGCTTGTTGCAGGAAAAAAGGTTTTTTTCTCTTACTGGCGATGGTTTTACTGTGAGAAGAGCGATTGGTGGTCTTCATACTCATTTCTATTCATTGAGAACTGCGACTGAGACAAAGATCAGTGTGAGTAGGCTACCTCTAGTCTTTTAGGAAAAACAAGTCTAGATGACAAAGATGTCTGTGGACTTTTCATTTTTCCCATAAGATTGCTTCAGCATATTTCAGACCCTGTGTAAAAATATGCTTTAGATGATTTGTTTGCTGAGTTGTCTGCTCACACTTATTGAGAAGGTAACTTTGAATAGAATTTAACGCTAGCTATATGTGAGCAGTGAGAGTGCAAGCAGGGTGAGGGTGGTGCGAACCCCTTTGCCTATAGATAGGTCATGAGGCTGGAGGTCCACCCATTTAAACCTGACTTAATTGTCCTCCACATCATTCAGATGCTATAACTAAGTTTCATAGACCGGCACGCTAGACAGTGCACCGTTTGGAATAAAAATGACACTTGGGCCATATGCCTACACTGCACAGCTTAGTGTTAATGTACTTACCGCCTCTTTCATCATTAAAGCTGATGAATTGGTCATGGAGATCCTTGGTTCTTGGTTTTGGCCCACAGAATTATTTATTAGACAGCTTATAGTGCATTAATCCCAATAGTCTTTTTTTTAACGGATAACCATCAAGTGAAATACTTGCACTACAAAAAAAGCGGCCTCCTTGCAGCTCTTTGCCTTGAAAACATAAAATTATCTCTAAACACATTGCTGAGAAGTAGCATATTTGGTTGCACTGATTGTCCATGTACAATTGAAGTAATTTAGTGCAACTTTTGAAATGAGGTTGAAGACCACTTGCCATTTTAGATGTGTGGTAGCGAAGATGTCAGATGTTCACTGGTTACTCACAGGAAATGCCACTGTTTCGTCTGTAGTACTCAGCACTAAACAATATGCCTGTCTAACCAATGAGGGAGTTCATTGGTCTAACAAGCAAAAGCCATTGTAAGTTGACCTAGTCATAAAACTTAAAAAAATTACCGAATAATGTGAAGAAAGCTTGAGTTGCTAGGTGGTCAGGTAATTAGTGTCAAATTATGACATGATTATGACATTTTATGTTTAAAATCAGCATTTATTCATTTTATCTCATAGAGCTCCAGTAATTCAATTTGATTCATCAATTGCGGAATAACTAATATATCTGTATCCTCATCATTGATCAGTTTGTCAAACGATGTCCAATTGTTTGTATCTTACCTCTTACCGCAGGCGTTTTTTTGAAGTAGCTTGGCAATGATTTTGTTTGTTATTGGTACTTGTAGAACTGAGTGTCACAAAAAGTTAATTCGATCTGTGAGTTAATACAGGTCGATTACTTTCATCATACCATGCAAGGACAATGCTGCATGCGTGATCATGACTATCCAAAGAGTGGGATACATGGGAAAGAGACTTTATGTTAAGGTATTTTTGATAACTTTTGGCATTACATGCTGCTAGTGATATGTTCTAGACCTATCTCAGTTGCCTCATAATCCCTGAATGATCACACGGTGGGAGTAGGTGTTGATCATACCACTTGCCTCGTGTTTAAGACACTTCTGGCGACAGAATTAGGCTGTAAACAGAGGGCTATCAGCAAGTTGTTCTTTATAAAACTTCACTGCAAACCTCAAATAGATGAGTGTCCTACCCGCTGGTCCATTTATATCTTAAAAACGCCTAACAATACATAGAAAAATGCAACCATGTTGACGTGAGGAACGATTACAATCATTAACATATCTCTTTGTTCTGTTCTCGAGAGTACCCATGCAAAACTTTCTTGATCACTGCTACACCGAGAATGAGCCCACAGCTTTGGTCGAACCCTCTTATATACATCGCGCAGCTGGAGGCGGGATTTTACTGAGCACCTGTTGCTACCTAACTTTCTGTTATTCCTGTCCCCATATGCGCCTCAATAAAAAAAATTAATCATGGTTCTACAACCACGTACATGGAACCAAAACGAGCATAAAGATCATCCAATCATATTGGAGGTAGACTGAATTTTCCACTACCAGTACTGGAAAAAAAACAGTACAATCTCATCATGTCACTTCACGCAATGCCTCAAGTTTTCATAATTGGTTTGTGTACATCCTTCATAAATAACCAAAGAGAAGTAAATGAATAAACTAGTTAGGAGGTGACTTTAAGTTAGCACACCCCAATTTCCACAAGGCCATTTTATTAAAACTCCTCTTGGGTAGTTCAAAAGAACCTATCCTCTTCAAACACGGTTTTTTTGTGCTCTTGGGTAGAGAGGATATACACCCGTAAGAAGTAAGGGGCTAGAAATTCTCTTCAATGTGACTAAAAATCCAGCTTCAGCAGTACCGATTGCATGGGGTGAAAATTTGTTTTGAGTAACGTAACAGACTATCTGTAGAAATTCCATATCACATGTACCCTCCCTGCTGCCACAAAATTGCACTTCCTTACATTGTAGGGTTGGATTAAACAAACCACTAATGTGTTTAACAGGCAGTAACAATGGTTCCCCATTTTATAGAAGAGGTATACACCCGATGGGTGCTGGGGGCTGGAACAACCAACCTTGAAAGCTCCCCCAACGGGATTTGAACTCACAAATCCTGCGGCACCAATCGCCTGGCAGTGAATAACAAGCGCGCTTACCGATTGCACCATTTCACCGTCCCAAGAAATTTTATATTTCATTTTTTTTATTTCAGATGATTTCCAGACTCCTTGCTCAGGTTTGCAGTATTAGTATACTGATGTTATGCAGCATGTTTATTTATAATGGTGAAGAACTGTGTACAATAAGGTCAGTGATATATATATTGAGACATGTTGAATCAAACCACATCATTGCTCAATACTTCAGAATCCCACTTTCAAATTTATCTGATAATTTTTCGTCATACTACTGCCGGTCAGGGACTTGCATTATACAGGCCTGCGGCAGCAAATATTATTTTACAAATAATCTGTCCTAATTTCAATTTTATAACTGCGAGACCCTTGGGCTTGATGAGTATAATGTGCATAAAAAACATGTTTCAATACCTCCAAAATCGCTAGGCATCTCACAACTGGGTGTGAAGAGATACATGTGGTGCGGAACCAAAAGTGACTAGGAAGCTAGCATGTCAAACAAACAGTTCCAATATTGGAAGCTGATCTTGAGAAAAGGCTGCCAATCTTGCCATGACATGCTAGAAGTTGATCGCTCTTGTCCAAAAGACTTACCTACCGTGCAGTTAGCAGTTAGATTTATAACCAAGGATTGTCTGTGTGTATCTAAAGCATAACCTTATGTCATATGATACTGTGACAGGATAATTTGTCCGATTGGAGGCATATGCCCTAGTTGTAGGTGATAGATATGAAATAAATTCTGAAACATTAGACCTTTAGAGACCCGCACAATGATCAACCATCAGCTTTTAGCTAGGGGGTGGTCAAAGAATTTTCAATATCAATAGGGAAGAAGCTGCGGTCTGTTTGTTTCTGTCTCATCAGGGAGTCTCCTTTTCGGCAGGGAGGAGGGGTGTCTTTTTTCACTTCAAATTGAGACAAATCATAGAGTTGTTCTCTCTTTGACATGTAAGTTCAATGAGGGGACAACCGATGATAAGACGTCCTTAAGTTGCCCCCGATCTGCTCAGCTGAAAGTTGGCATTTTTATCATTTCTTCTAGGGATGCATCTACCGAGTTCTGTGATTGCTGAGAATAACTCTTGCTATGGACTGAAGCTGCCTCATGATCGATAGATTCTAGTCCATCTTGTGCAGGTCACAACAGCCTCTCCAATCAACATGAATTGTGTCTTCGAGCCGAAAGACACAGCCATCAAGCTGGTACTAGCTGGTACCTTCGTAGAAATGATAGAGAGCTTTTCAAAGTAAATGTAGTCTATCGATAAATTTCAGATTGTGAAATGTCAAACTTTTCCTTCTGCCAAAATTCAACTCATCTAATGTAGGTCAGTTTTATTTCATAAACACCAAAGTGAATCAAGGTTTAATCTTGCTAAATACAAAGTTATAGATGTATGTATGCTTATAAACTACGCATCTACACTATCAATACCTGAAACAATGAATTGTTTTTTAAATATCTACCAACTACATTGTTGGACTCACTTGTGCATTTATTCAGGCTGATCAATATGATTATTGTGTGGCTTATAAAATAAAAAGTATAATTACTCAGTCTCATCGCGCAATCTTGACTATGTGCTTAGATATTATAAGTTATAATTAGTTCATTTGCACTTCAATAGAGCTGAATGAAAAAACCAAAAACACTCTTATGAATTGTTGTGACAAGGACCACCTTGCCTTTCCCGGAAAATGGTCTTTGGTGTCAAAGTGGGTGGCTATGCTCTACTGTATACGGTTCTGCTATGAAGGACTTGATCACCAATAGACTGATCTACATGTTTTCACAGATGTTTTCCTATGTTCTCCGATGAATTTTTTGCTACCACCATGATAATCACCCAACGTCACCACTTGTAAGATATCAGGTTAACTATCGACATGTGTAAACACCCGGGTTGCTAATTGCATTATTATATGGCTTCACTCTCAATGTATATTAGTGGCCTATATCTTCACTCTCAATGTATAATATGCCCATAAAAGCATTTCTCCTCAATAAAACTTGCCTCTATCAAAATCTGCATTTCAGAAATAGTAACTAATATGGGGATTTTGTTTGACATAATATCATCATATTAGAGTTATCTTCTCCAGTATATTCATGTACATATTTCACTGAAGATTTCACTGGGAATTCCGCTTTACATAAATAGTGCTACAGCTGTACTACAACACATTATTTCTAACCCAGATTGCCCATACACGTAGCCTATGAGATGGTTTCATAGAACACATAGCAATTTTTTTCTTACAGGCCACATTCAGTGGTAAAAAAGCTAAATTTGAAATTTCCGCATTTTAGTCAATTTTGACTAAAATGCGGAAATATGCTTTTCAAGGTCACAAGTAGGTCACAAGGTCAAAGCTTACGCAGTCCTAAGCTTCTACTGTCCCTTTATCTATATATCAGCAGGCAGAATATGGGCCAGCTCAGAATTGACCAATCAGGTGTCACCTGAAAAAAATAGCACTGTACAGCCATTGTAGTAATAATAAGAATAGCTGTGACTGGAGTTTAATGAACCAATCACACAAGAGCAAGTATTTTCTGCTGCACTGCACTCAAACTAGAAGAAAGAAAATAGCAGACGGGTGTATTGGAGATGGTTTGTAGTACCTAGAAAAGATAGAGTCAGGTAAATCACATTGCATCTACCTAGATAGGAGTAGCACTTGCTCTCCAAGATATCAAAATTTCATCATTGCTTTAGTATCCTTTGTTTTAGGTTATTGAAGACATATGACCCATGCTTTCTTTCTCTTAGTCTTAGCCTGTCTCAACCAGAGGGGTAACTGTCTACAGTACCCTTGTCTGTGTATTTCAATGAATAAGAATGGGTTTGATAGGTACAGATAGGAATGAATGATATTTGGCCATGTATTTCAGGTTACTACAGCAATGCACTGACCCTACTAGTTATACAATAATAATAAACCAACTACAGAGGATTCTGATAAACTTCCAGAAGGTTATAGGTTGTAGTGAGCAAATGCTACAAATTTACAATCCATCAAGTCAGCCTGTGTAATCATTGCTCAACGTTAATATGTACAATGGCCCTGATTATTCACACCTATTTTTTGAATGTTATAGGGGAATGAATTGGTTAAAAGCTGTCGTGAGGCAAGACCTAGTCAACACATACGTGAATGGAATGCTCAGTAGAAGGCATATTGCGCTCAACATTTTGAGGCTGGAGACTATACCCGCTGCAAGTCGTAAGTTTTTCACATCAACAACCCAAAAACGATCTTTGGAATATCAACCCATTACTTTTGAACGGCTAATTTATGAATTGAAGCACAGAGGTCCGCTATGCAACATTTAACTTTACTTAACTTATTTTAAGTTAAAATTTAGTTTGTCTCCATAACCACAAGTTCTTATTGTGATAAAACCAATTTGTGTTTTAATGGCTTTAATCTTACTCAAACCAATATATGATGTCTCTTTTGCAGGCTGCACAACAGAATTATCCTGAGCAAGCAAGCAGTACCTCAACTCAACCTCAGGGGGAACTCTCTCGCTAGTCTAATAGGGGGAAATTCTTTGCCTCTAGATTGTGGTGCACTTACATATGTATCAGCCAGCTTTCTACATTTGTCATTGCGCTTGATTCTCTTTCATCTGCCACCATTTCCAATGTGAGCAGTAATCGCAACGTAAGAGATCTTGTCATGGACTCTATACTGCACGCTGACAAGGCTCACAACCGGTGGCTCACAGTAGATTGTAACATACCAAGTTCTGAAGCCTTTGATTTATTTCATAAGGTAGTGCAAAAGTTTTCCAGAGTGAGGTGTGTGGCATTTATAAATAGATGTAAACAATAAATAGACAGCAATAAGAAAAAAAATCCTTCGGCCAGTTTTTAGACAGAGTTTACAATAAAAGAATCAAACTGATCTTGTGGTTTCAGGAAAATCTGTATCTAATTTTTTCTAAGTCTCTTTTATGTAATTTTACTTCTGCAATTTTATTCAAATACTATTGCTACGTAATACTTTACATTCTCAGCCCAACAATGGTTAACAAAAACCCATGACTCATTTCTTTTGTCAACTTCCTTTCTCCATTGGCTCCTCAGAGATCACCATAGTGTCTTTTTAAAGTTTAGTGTAGTACCCTTTGGATATAGTACATTCAGCCTCTTGTGTCACTGTCAGTATCCTGGCTGTATTTAGAAACTCGCTCATAGTTGGAGCATTGTTACCGCCAGTTTTGGCTCTTTGGTGACCAAAGTACTGCTCCAAGCTATCTTGACAAAGCGTTTTCTCAGTCAAAAACTCCTTAGTGAGCGCTAAGAAGGAGTGACCTGTAGGAATATTATAATGGCGTAATGATAGCTCACACTTAATCTTGGTTATTTGAGGTGGGAGTCTATAATAAAGTAAAGATGTTGAGCTAGACTTGAATTTAGCCTAATATAGTATGTGCTAAGGATACAGCCGGCTAGGTGAGAAGAAGTATGTGCAAAATGGCATTCTATGTAGATCTTGATTTCCACAATCTTGATCAATATCACAGATTTTGCATCACATTGTAAAGTGTACTTACAAGTGATTCTCCAGCTGATTCTTGTCTGAATGCAAAGCGGACATTTTGACCTATCTGCATCCGTGATGTCGACACCATATACTTCGTCCTCCAATTGAGTTAGCCAGTCAAGAAAGTCTACGATGAACTGCAACATCAGAGAAATACTGTGATATAAGTATTAAAGCTATGATTTAGATTTCAAATCAGGGGGGTCTTTCAATTAGAGAGAGCGATCCTTTACTAAAGCAAGTTATCACTATCACATCGGTCCAAAATTATCACTCACTTGGTCTTTCAATTAGACAGATTGCTCTCAAATCGTTCACTCTGAATGTATATAGTTCCATCAAGTGAGTGAGCGATCTGAAAGTGAGAGCCTAGCAGGTATCACTCACTCAGGGAGTGAGCGATCAAATTGTGATTTTGGCTGTTTCTAATTGAAAGACCCCCTGTATAACTTTAAAGCGCTTGTTGGATTTCCATGCCTAAGAAAAACCTGGCGTGTCGATAAAAACATTGAAATATTTGACTAGTCTGTCATATTTGTAAGAAATAATTCCTACCTCGAATCGCTAATCTGTAGGAGATTCTATGCGGCATCTTGTACTTGTTTCTTGAGTTCCATCCCTAAGACCTGTATCGGATGTTCAGTACATCGAAATCATCATTGGAAATCTGTATTAATTCTATGGTAGCCGAATATCTCACCGCATTCTCGAGTTCATTTGCAACAGATCCAGAGTGCCTAGAGAGAAATAAGGAATAAAATTTATAGTCTTCTTTTCTGGTCATGTGCAGCTCTAGACTATCTTCCAACCACAGGCCATCTGTATTTGGTGTAAGTCCAGTGGTTGAATGCCCGAGTGGTCAAGGCCTAAACAACTGGAGTTGATACTACTATGGTATTAGCATGTACTTCTTGCCTAAATAACTTTGTCATCTGAAACAAACACCATTGCACTCACATCAACTCATCCAACTCCTTGCTCACATTGTTGTAGTTAGAATCAGATTGTCTTTATAGTTCAATTTTCTATTAGATAAAATACACCAGATTTGCTAAGCGAGTCATATTTTGCCATTAGTTAGTGTACAGTGCTATTTTTTCAGGTCATAATATAGTACACGCCCAGACCACGCCCCAGTTTCGAAGCTCTATTGATATATTAGCTCTGACAAGGTGATTTCCGCATTTTAGTCAATCCCACACAGGATTGACTAAAATGCGGAAATACGCACTAAATTTCCGCAACACGCACGTGAATTTGCGTGATCACGGATTTCCGCATTTTAGTGAACCCGCTCCATGATTAGTTTGTTTAAGGATTCTTGACCTTTGAACCTGTTCTCCATGTGAACATCATAACAAATCAGGTGGTGCTTTACTTTCAGTTTGCAGAGACAGGCACTTACTTCCCAGGTAATCCATACTAATATTAGATACATGATCAACAGGCTCCTTGAAACATGATGTGATAGAACATCAGCTGGAGGGAAGTGGAACTGGAAGCCGGTTTGAATCAAGGAACATTTAAATCAGATAATGTAAAAAACAAGGCTGCAACTCATCAAATCAACTGTCAAAGACCTGTTGTCTGTGGTCGAGGGGTGCAAGCAAATGATGAGTGGAAGATCCCTAGATTGATCTGTAACTCTATGGTACAGTATACTCAATGTTTTCCTTGTTCCTTGAAACCAATGAAATTCATTGTTGAAACAAACATGTAACTTGATAGGTAAATATATATACCTTGTTCAAGTTGGCTGGTGCAGGGCTCTCAACCTATGAGGATCCAAAACCTGAGTTTTGCCGATACCGTGATGCAGGTGGCATTTCGAAGGCATGAAACACCCTGTGCACAAACAGCTTAGAGTTTTAGAGCTCTGTTAGCCTCCTCAATGGGTCCGGCTGCCAAAGCCTAGAGAGCAAATTAGTCCTCTGCACATGAATGATTCAGGGGGGTCTTTCAATTAGAAACAGCCAAAATCGCAATATTATCGCTCACTCACTGAGTGAGCGATACCTGCTAGGGGTCTCGCTTTCAGATCGCTCAGTCACTTGATGGAACTGTATACATTCTGAGTGAGCGATTTGGGAGCGATTTCCTCTAATTGAAACACCAAGTGAGTGATAATTTTGAGCGATGTGATAGTGATGTGATAGTGATAACTTGCTTTAGTAAAGGATCACTCTTTCTAATTGAAAGACCCCCCTGGTTTTTTAGAGTTGTTAGCAGCTTATCATTGATATAGAATCACTGTAAAATTCATCCTGGTTAATGTATATCATATATCACAACATAAAATTGTTTCTTTATAATCATACAACTGGGCCACACCCAGAGGAATTCCCCAACTTTGATGAATATGAGGCAAAATCTGAGTTTTTAGCTAAAAATCTAAAATCCCCTGAATTGCCTGAGTTGAACCCAAAAACCTGTGCAACTCGGGCCAAATCTGAGTGGTTGAGAGCCCTGGGCTGGTGGTCACCTCCGTCCTGGGTAGTAGAACCTTCATTACAGAAAAAGTCCAGTTCTGTATGGGCAATAGCCTGTTTTATAAAAAAATTATAGTAGAGGGTTTGTTGGTGCAGCCCATGTTGCATGTTAAGACACAGTTTAGGTACTTAGTCTGATCCAACACACGGGTGTTGTAAGACAAGCTGTGAGACATGTCTTACAGCACTCAAGAACAATGGATCTTTAACGATATGGGCTGCATGTAACAATGCTGTATTGTAAGAACAATGTTATAGAGGCCTTGAGCGCTGTTAAGCGGTCCACAGACGTCATGGAAAATACCACTGGTTACTGTTAATTAACCAATGAGACATTCTATAATCTGCTGCGAGAAGCGTTGTAAAGGGTAATTATAAGCCGCTAACTTTAAAAGGAGCAGAACTTAGACCACTAAATAAACAGTTTTCCCTTGCGATGCTGTAAACACTCACACATGTGCAGTCTCTCTAACTAAGGCATGTCCCACAACATGTCTTACAACACCTGTCGCCAGTGACGGGGTTTTTAGTGCCCACTCAGAACTGCATATACTTTTGTAATGTTTACAATAATGATCAAAGGGACATACTTGGCCTGAAATTGTTTTCTAATCATGGAAGCTGTTACAGGTACAACTAATATAGGTAACGGGATGAGAGTGTCTCACAAACCTCGGCAAACACAGAATCAACAAGATGGTGAGGGATACTGAGTACAATAAGGCTGCTGCTGATGACATAGAGCTGACTCTGGATGATGGACTGTATGGAGCGTTTGTCGGGGCGATGTACTCTGAAGTTGATTTCCTCAGAGTTGTATCAAAATACCCTTTGCTCTTCTCACCGGGCCCAGTACTAAATAACGCCATCCGGAGGTGAATGAGTAACTGTGTCACTGTGCTTGTTCAAAGCTGTGAATAATATTCTTATTACCAATACTGTTTTACAAAATTTTGTGAGCCGGTCTTTGTTTGGATGTTCTCATAGACATAAGCCAGGCTAATAGCATTTAATATTGTCACAAAACAACCACATTGATTTGAAATACTGATTACATGGAGCCGACACGATGACAGGTGGAAAGTTCATACTGTGATTGGTTTCTGGGGATGTTTTTGTCTGAATAAGTTCCGAAATAATTATTGGTTGATATTTTATACATGGCATGCAAAATTATATGTTGCCTTATACTATACATAATTTCCATTGATTTCTGTACCAATAGGTATGAGAAAGTTTTTCTACCAATCTGTCAAAAGTCGGGAGAATCTCCACATCTGAATTGTCCTCCCCTGGACATACACTGGATATGGCATTGCCATATGCTTGCTCCGTATACTTACATCAAAGATTGTCACAACTTAATAGGGATGGTTCCTGACCACACCGTACCCAAGAGACATGAAAATCAGAAGGTATCTTTTGAGTTTAATCCGTCGGTCGAGATGTTAGAACTATGGAAGCAGCATGCGCCGGTAGGTATCTGAATCTCTTTATTCTTGTTTTTGTGCGCGACTTTCACAACAAATGTAATTTTAGCTAAATTACAAATAAATAGATAGATAGTAGATAAGACTGCCCTATAAGTCTGTATTGGGTGAAGCTGATGCAGCCCTCTTGTGTTGTCCTATCATACTGTCAGTTGTCAGTATTGGTGACATTGGTCATGCATTGTACCTGTACTGTATTCATCTCCACCCAGGTATTTGTTGCTGTTATATAATATCAAACCCTTCACACACAATATTAGCATATCACTGTTGTTATACAGGACAGTGAGCCGTTTGAGGTAGACTTGACCACGGAGACACATTTCTCTGAGTACTCAGCTTACACCTCTCAGTGCTCGTATGATTTAATAAGCGCTGTGCAGAGACACAAAGAATTCATATATAATATCAGTCTGCCACATCACCAATATATCATAAGGAGAAGAGAAGCCATCACTTCTTATAAGGTGAGATAAGATATGTTTGTATATAGATGGATAATAAAGTGAATGTTGAGATTAGTTTCACTCAATGAGCGGTGACATGAAGACATACATTCTCTCTCAGCCAGGCCAGACGATATTTTATAGGATGATGCAAACAGAAAGTCAAGCTGACAAAGAAAGTGCTATCAAAATTCTCTCAGTACCCGTAGGAGTAGGAGGTGGCTCAGAGGTTAGAGCGCCGGACTTTCAGCATGCAAGTGTTGAAGGTCATGGGTTCGAGTCCCACTGCAGTCCACTGACTACTGGGAGTTGTTGGACCCCCAAGTGTGCTCCGACCTGCCTACAAACTGAGGCAAATTTGCGCAGTCATTGCAGCCTCGCCCTTAAGGCGCACTATTTCGCCGCCATGATGTGGTGAGTGACCAACCATTGGGATTTTAACCAACATTTAACCAACATTTATTGACAGCTTCAAGTAATGCATCTTGTGGATTTAGGAAATCACTAACAAAAACAACTAAGAAAAGGGAATTATGTCTGGAGTTATCTTATCAAGTGATAAGAGACAATGACTTCAAATTCAACCAACACTCAAACTAATCACTAAAGAAGTGATATACAATTAATGGATTCATTGATGAGGTTTGAAATCAAGAGCTTTGAAGTGGTTTGCATTGTTGGTTGATATTTATGTGAGTCTCACACTTACACACATTTGCTATGTTCTAATTTAGGAAGGCTTCTCTATTTACAGAGGATGCTTTACCTAAAGAAATGTATTACAGGGGCTGTGCTTGTACCCAGATATGATATGGATTTAGCTTGGCATGTACATCAGCTACACCCTTCTCTATATAAGAAAGATACTGAGCTACTACTCGGGGCTGTAAGTCACAGCGAGCCTTCACTACCCTCTCATTTTTATCTATATCTTGCCTGTCACCACCATGAACTATTTTTCCTAGTTAAAATTTTGTTGGGCTATGTGGAGCTTAGTGTTGTATTTAGTTTGTGTGTGTAGATTTTTTTGTTTACATGGTGCTGATCGACTATGTTTTTGGTGCATAATCCCATTACATTCTCTTTTCTCTACAAGTTTTTGCTGTTTCTTGACGCTCTGATATATGTGTTCCTTTTCTGGTACAGCCAATACATGCGCTGTATGACATGACTTTGCTAGTGTTCACCGTCCCGGTATAGGATTGACAGTCAGACTTCATTGTAGTTCCAGCAACGCTAGAGAAGTACTGTATTGAAAGCTTGACCTGATTTGTTGACAAAGCTTTGAAAATCTGACCATCAATATCACCAATTAACACAATGAACACAATGAAGCGAGTAAGGGTCTGAGCTAGGGGCAGGCTGACTGTAGTAGAGTATCTGTATACTATCTCATGTTGTTAGATGTTTGATCATGATGATGATATGACAGATCGTAGTGTTGGATCTCGACTGGTGACTGCAGATCGGCAGACTAAGCAGCTCTGGTATGAGATGTATGGTGAGAGTATAATACAAAGTGGATGTATGTACAGAGGACCTTCACCTTATCATAAACTCCACTCTATGAACTTGTTTGAGGTAAATACCAGCTCATGTGCTTGTATTACCAAGTGGTGCCAAGTACCGGCTATCTGAATATTTAACAATTTTTTGATGAGTGGCTGACAAACTGAACCCTGAATTCCTCACATTGTTTGCTCACCTATTATGATTCTGAAATCCCAAAGGATAACTCCCATAACGCAACACATCAAAGATAATATAATTACTTCATTCCACAATTTTCAGTCACCTTTATACCCTCAGGCGATATACTACTATTTACTTGTCTACTGTTTGGTACTCAGCACTAATGACATCAAAGCTCCACCACGACTAGTAACACCACGACTAGTAACACCACAACTAGTAACACCACGGCTAGTAACACCACCACTAGTAACACTACAACTAGTAACACTACAACTAGCAACACCACAACACAACAAGAAACACCACAACTAGTAACACCACGACTAGTACCACCACCACTAGTAACACTACAACTAGTACCACCACGACTAGTACCACCACGACTAATAACACCACGACTAGTAACACCACCACTAGTAACACTACAACTAGTACCACTACAACTAGCAACACCACAACACAACAAGAAACAGCACGACTAATAACACCATGACGAGTAACACCACGACTAGTAACACTGTCCTCTACCTTATCTTACAGGATAGTTTGATATTTAAGACAGATCATTCTCTGAAGTTCACCAGTGTGACTGTATTACATGAGACCGCCGTTAGGATAACTCTGTGTATCCAGGTAGAACAAGACGAGCAGAAATTCATGAAGCTGACCGCCAAACGAAATAAAGAGACAAACAAGCTCATCTTTGACAAGTTTGAAGAGGTTTGCAACAATAAATTTCACAACAACAATCAGAATTGAGTTCAGTTTTGAGGCACAACTAGACAACTTGTAATATTAGCCTGTAATGAGCCCTATAACCGCCCTCACCCTCCTAACCTTAGGGAGAGATAGCTGCCCTTCAAGCCTTCTTTTAACTGTAACATATGGTTGGTGCATATTTCTCACTAGGTTGTTTGTTACACATCCTCTGATTATCTGCTCCTTCTAGTTATGGTTCAATGTGAACACAGAGAGAAGAGTGACTCTCACATTCTCCCAGACACCCCCGGGCTGCTGTCAGGCTCCGATGTTTGAAGGTCAAACTAAGGTCAGGTTAGACCTGCTGACACGTAAAGGACTGAGTTATATCATCAATCAGTATGAGCTTCTGGGAGACTGTCACATCAGTATTAAAGGTAAGTTACCTGACAGGAAATTCTCTTACAACAGAGTGTCGCTGTGCTTGGACCCATCAATTTATGGCCAGATAAAATAACTTTGCATATTTGCAGTAGATAACAATCATAATATATTGTGGTGTGGCGAATTATTAAGGGTTGATTCACCTACCCGCTTCTCGGCTAGGTTTGGAATTCAAGCTAACTGATGTGTTCAAGCAAAAGCTAACTCACCATGAATGAGTTGTAAGAGAGAGGATAAATTCTGTCTTGAGAACATCTGCAACTAACAACTAGCAGATCCTAAGGATACAAATTTCATTATGAAAACATGTATTTAATGCTGGCAGCAATGATCAATTGTTGAAGGTAGGATTGATTAATCTCTGACGCATCACACAATATATGTATATATATGTATAGAATATCTAGCCTCAGCAAATACACCTAGTACAAGTTTGGGATGATAACTCCCAAACTGTCAATTTCTCAATACTGAGCTATCCTTGTACCCTTCCTACTTGTACTTTACCTAGACTCAACAATTTCAGGAAAAAACATCAGTAATAATATTTGCCTACGTCTCTCTGTTGTGTAGGTGAAGTACCAGTTCCTGACCTCTTTGCTCTTCCCTTCTCAGAGCCTAGAGAAGGACACAGCGTATTTCTACGGCTCAATGAGTTTCCTTTCAGGAATGTAGTTATGCCCGAAACTCTCGAGTCTATTTGGGGTCCGATACCACTGGGGCGACTTCCTCCAGGAGCAATTAATCACTGCACTGTAGCTAACCACACGTATGTACAACCAGTAAAGATTAAAAAAATCACTTGTGTACTTGCATGCAGATCTCATTCAATTCCAATTTTAATCTCATTTAAGAGTAGCCATACATCGAGGCTAACACTAGGACCTTGTCGGTATACAATAATTGTGTATTCGTTATACACCATCCGAGTAATAATCAATTCAACACTCAATTGTCAGGGTATACCCACATTATTTTTTAATTCAGCGATCAATCCTGTTTGTGAGGTTTATATTTAACATTTGTTTATTGGATTAAGTATCACCAAATCTGTCTGTAATGCTGAGACAGTTTCATCTGAAGACTGGTTCCGTTCAGTTACCACCAATATAAGGAGCATTATTCGTACGTCAAGCCTTTCAAACTTTAAACACAAATAAGCTGGAACAATCAACAATGAAAGCTTTGCAGTGAATAGCAAGCGGCTAACCGATTGCGCCATCTCACCATCTCACCATCCTCAGTGATTAGATATTTAACATGCCATAAAACAAATCGCCATTGACAGTTGCCTCATTAAGTGGCCCCATAATGTCTACACACGGAGAATAAAAGTTATTTCCAAGTTTGCAATCAATTCAATACAAGTCCGCAGGGCCTATTATTTTCGCCAGCACCAGAAATATGCCAAGGATTGGAGAGAGAAAATCAAAGTGCCATAACAATGATTGGTTCATTTGGCAAAGATTGGGATAAGTGGAGCAGACTTTCATCCTTATATCCTTATATATATTTTTTGCAGCAAATTCTTTGTCATAACCTGCATTTTGTTTTTTTATTACTGGTGTGCTCTGGGATGTGATGAGGAAATGATTAAAATAATGGTTGATGATGAGAGGAAGGACTGCAAAGCAGTTAAATCCAAGACTAATCTGTGTTGTGCATTTCTGTACTTGTAAAGAAGCTATCTAGTTAAGTTTAATATTTGGCCCATACTCTGTAGGATTATGAGGTCATTACATGACATATTCTATTCGATTTATTCATAGTTGAGGTCAGTTCAAACAATCTCAACATAGGTTTGAAAACACCACCTAGCAACTTACCAATGTAAAAGAAGTCCTGACTTCCAAGTAATCTCAGGCAGCTGCAGAGGTAACAGAGATACCGGGTTCTGGATTTCACTAGATTTCTACCAAAAACCCTCATATGATACAGTGGTGATGTCTCAATGTCTTTCCAGTAGTTTTTTTTAGCATCATCATTAAATTCAAGGTGAAAAACGATTTTCCGCGTTTTCGAAAAAGCGGAAAACGATTTTCCGCGTTTTTCGAAAAATGAAAAAACCTGAAATTCAGGCCGTTAAAAGATGGGGATGATATCTTTATCGGTTACAGTTCATTTTCTATGCGTTGAGATCAATTTCTGAGGAAAAAAATATTTTCCGCATTTTCCAAAAAAATTATTTTTATCACTTGATTTCTACCAAACACGCTCATATGATACAGTAGTGATGTTTCAATGTCTTTCCAGTAGTTCTTTTTAGCATCATCATTAAATTCAAGGTGAAAAACGATTTCCGCTATGAAACTGATTTTCCGCCTTTCCGCGTTTTCCAGAACCTGCAGAGATACAGCAGTTCTCAGATTCAGGGCAATCAATCAAAGGGGACTGGTAGTTTTAGAATTCCCACAATTCAATAGACAGTGGTCCCTGATTAACTTGTGGCAACAAACGTAGTAAATTAAGTCGGAGTTGTCATATCCTTGTAGAAAGCTAGACAACGCCGAAATTTTGAAATGCGATGGGATACTTGATACTTTGTTTTGGATTGATTTCAGTCTAAAAAATAACTTTAGAAAAGTTTGATTTAACGTGGCTATTGTAAATATTGTGATTAACCAAATGTGCAGCTTGCCACGCTTGATACAAGCCCCACCTTCACACCCGTCCCCTTCCTCCACACCCACCTCAATCTGGTATCATCATATTGTTGAGCTTCCTTGTAGTAATTTATTTAAATATTTTATTTACAGATTAAGCGGGCACACAGACTGTGTGATATTTACAGTCAGAGTTATCCACTCTCTACCCCTGCTTATGTCAGCGGTACAGATATATTACAGAGATAGGATGATAGCTGTATCTCATCTAGTTGGTACCGATACTATACCACTGTTTGATCCTAAATCTGTAAGATTTCTACTTTATCATCTTCAATAATCCAGAATTAAGTTAACCTACTTTATAGGTTTCTATAGAACTGAAAATTTTTGTCTCATCAAAATAATTTTTGAGTGAAGCTCTTTGCTTTTGTATCCTAATAAGCCCGTCCTGACAAGCTTCGGGTGGGGGGGGGAGACAAATCTTTGTTAATTAACATAACTAGTTTAGTATTATCATATTTCCAACGCCAAAGGCTTTATCTATCAGTCCCGGCAAGGAGTAAAAGTCTGATCCTTCCAATAGTGGCTTAACGGCAATAAAAAGTTCAGCTGCCTTCTACATTCTACAAACTGACCCATTAAAATGTGATTGATTTGTTTATTTTACATTTTATCGGCCGTTGTTCCTGTTTGTAGATGAGTTCTGTTGATAGTGTTAGCTATCCAATAATACGACGAGATGATGGGTATACTGAAAGAGCAATGATAATTAAAACTGCTCAAGGAGATCGGGCAGTACTCGTCGCTCACTGGGCGAACATGAAAGCAGGCGAGAGAGGTGGGTTCCTATTTCCTTAGCAGGATGTTGCTTGACGGCAGAATCTTAGACATGTTTGGGGTTTGTTAGAATCCTTCCACACGACAAACAAAGGAGTATATATATAAGTTAGAAGCTCAACACAATCCATGGATGGTGATGAGCTCTGATTAAACAGAGATTGCCGCTATTACAGATCTAGTAAAGCTCAACACAATCCATGGATGGTGATGAGCTCTGATTAAACAGAGATTGCTGCTATTACAGATCTAGTAAAGCTCTATTACAGATCTAGTACAGATCTAGTAAAGCTCTATTACAGATCTAGTACAGATCTAGTAAAGCTCTATTACAGATCTAGTAAAGCTCTATTACAGATCTAGTAAAGCTCTATTACAGATCTAGTAAAGCTCTATTACAGATCTAGTAAAGCTCAAATGAAAGTTTTGTATGGACACATTCATTGTGATGTAAGCTAGTTTGATACCTTGCATGAGAGATTACTTAATCTTGAGAAAATATAGTAAGCAAAACCCTTATGGTGTTGACTGTTGACTTATCTTTTTGGATTGGCCATATTTTGTTCTTAGTGACATATTTCACTCCTTGGGCTTCTTTTGTCAGCCTGCTATTATGATACGATTACTTTGTGTAGTGAGGAGAGGATTCATACGCCCAGGTGAGCCAGGTAACCTAAAGGTGAGAGTTTACAGATACACTGAGGCTGCACAGTGGATGGCCCCTTCCACTCTGGATATCACAGACTCTGTCATCAAATATAACCAGACTACCATCAACATGAAGGAAGGTCTGGTAAGTTTATCTCAATTTTTTGTACATGTCAGTCAGTGGTGAGTTTAAACCATGTTGGCTGCTTTATCTGGGATTCTAAGAATATGAAGTCTTAAGTATAAGGTAATAACAAGCTGGATTCGCACAGTTCATCATGGCTGCCGTTTAAAATTGGGGTACCTCAAGGCTCAGTTCTAGGCCCTATCTTATTTCTTATATTTATTAATGATCTTATAAAAGCAGCTCCTGACCTTAAATATATTTTATTTGCAGATGACACAAACATTTTTTCAACAGATTCCCATTTAGTGCAAGAAAATCTGCACAAAGTAGAAACTTGGTGTATTGCAAACAAGCTCATTTTGAATTACTCTAAAACTTTCCAGGTCATTTTTAAAGCTCCAAATAAACTCCGGAAAACTACATTTTAAATATGGGTGGAAACCAGCTTGATAATAAATTAAATACAAAATTCTTAGGGATTGAGCTTGACAGTAACATAACTTTTAAACCTCATATTGAAGTGAAGTGAAGTGAATCTATTTTGGTAATTGTGTTAGAAACACATCACAATTTAGGTGTGAACCATACCTCTCTCGGTTATTTAAAAGACGAATACTAAAAGGCACAAAGCTGCACAAAAATCTTGATGTTCTAGTTTTTGGCATGATAAAATATTTACGATTACTTTTATAACAATTGCGTAAAATGTGTCTATCATCAGCGATAAAACGTTGAGCTAAATTAAAAATACTCATGTCAACAAAACAGGCGGCGTCAAAAATGTAGCTGTTTTTTAAAAACGGACTTAAAAGCATATTCTTTTGTCTTTCTGTAGCACCAGTGTACCAGAGTTCAATATTATAGGTAAAAATGGGTTGGATCAGTGATTGGATAAAATTATGTTGTTGATACTGGTTAGGTTTAAAATGTTTGAATCTAGAAAAAGCGTAAAATCTTTTCTTTAGTTTACTATAGACATATTCAGTGTTTGAGCACCATTTAAGATCACAGTCGAAAAATGTACCTAGGTATTTAAAACTATCTACCTTCTCTATTGGATTACCATTTATAAAAATATAGTCGTATAAGGCACAAGATTTGCTAAAATTCACAACCATCTCTTTGGTTTTCGCTGTGTTAAGAATAAGGTTCACAGAGGAACATTGCTCAGTAAAATGTTGTATGGCATCAAAATAGTTTTGAGATATAGTTGGCTGTTTGAAATTCAAAAGTCCTATGATGGCCATGTCATCCGCATATTTAAAAATCTTCACATTATCACAGTTAGATTTGATAAAATCAGTGTATACAGAAAACAAAATAGGAGATAAAACACAGCCTTGTGGGCAGCCAATATCACAGCTCAGCTTTTTAGATCGGGAATTTCCAACATTTACAAATTGCTGGCGGTCAACAAGAAAAGCTTTAATAATTGACAGTAAATAGTGAGGAACATTCATGGCTTTCAGCTTTTCAATTAAAATCTTAGGTACAATAGTGTTAAAAGCGGATGTAAAATCAACAAATAAAATTCGAGCATAACTTGATTGTTGTTCCAGGTGTGACCGTAAAAAATAATCAATACTAATACATGCGTCTTTGGTACTTCGGTTCTTTTTGTACGCAAATTGACAGTCATCTAGGGCTATAATACTTAAAAGTCTTGATTTTAAGATTTTCTCAAAACACTTCATCACCACAGATGTTAACGCTATCGGTCTGTAATCATTATTGCACGATGGATTTGGCTTCTTAGGAAGTGGTGTGATTGCTGATAGTTTCCATAAATTTGGAAGAGTACCAGTCTTTAAACATAAATTAAAAATTTCACAAAAAATAGGAGCAAGTTCAAAGTAACAGTCTTTTAATACTCTGGTTGAGATGTTGTCTGGACCAGCTGCTTTGGATGGATTACACCGTCTAAACTGCTCTCGTACTTCATCTATGCTGATATCAGGTGGTGGGTCAGCATCAGGTGGTTCGGGATTAGGTGGATCAGGAGGCTCAGCTGCCGCTTCAGTTAGATCAGGATTGTTGAATCTCGTGTAGAATTGATTGAGGTCATCTGCTAATTTTGTCTGCTCAGTTGGTTGCATCAGGTCAAAGTTACTGGTGGTTTTACTGGATAGGTTTGACATAGATTTTATGCCCTTCCACGCCAGCTTGATATCTGTTGACATTTTATCCAGTGTCTTGCTTTTGTATTTTAGTTTCTCTTTTTCGATCAGTTTTTTTAATTCAGATTGAAGCTGTTTCAATCTAACTTTATCATTGGTCTTCATGGCGATTTGTTTGGCATCTAACAGCTTTTTAATCTCCTTCGTTATCCATGGCTTTTGATTGGTGTTGGTATAAAACTGCTTGGTAGTACAGTTTGAGCTTACGACAAAATTGATGTAATTGGTTGTCGCTTCAACTGTTTGATCGATTTGTCCTGGTGTTATGAACAGTGACCAGTCAGTTGTATCAAACGAGGCTTTGCATTTATCAATCGTTTCATTGTCCATGACCTGCTTGGTGACCTTCTGTTTCTTTTGTTTACGGTGTTTTGGTACATATGTCGGGACCAACTGCACAGCGTTATGGTCTGATGAGCCAGGTGGTGGGAGTTTGTAAGACTTAAATGCATATTTTAAATTTGAGTAGCACAAGTCCGATCGACGATCCTCTCTGGTATTTATTGTGACGTGTTGGAACAGTCGGGACTTAAGTTTTGCCTTGTTAAAATCGCCAACAATTATTATGGCCGAGTCTGGGTGGTTGATTACACAAGTTTCAACAAAACCATCTATTTTATCAGCGGCAGCTTTCTTGTCAGCATCAGGTGGGATATATACTGCAAAGAGGTGGATGACATTTACCTCTCTTGGGAGAAAGTGGGGTTGGCACTTAAGATGTAAGAGTTCTAAATCCTTAGAGAGGAAGCACCTGTTGACTGATGTATTTGTACACCACTCTCTCCTTATTAGCCACATACAACCACCACCCCTGCTTTTATCACAGGCTCGGAATACATCAAACCCGTCAATCGTCACATGGTTATCCTCAATATCTTGATGAAGCCAGGTCTCTAGCGATTGCACTGGCATTCTTATATGCGTAATGGTAATTAATTAGAGCAGCAAGTTCGTCACCTTTATTGTTTATTGATCTTGCATTAGCAAGCACGAGAGCCGGTAGACAGAGCTTTTTCTGAACAACAGCTTTTCTATTCTTACCTCCACGTTTGCCCCGTTGTCGGTGTACTAAGGCTGATGGAATGTGAGGCAGACTTGCCAACCTAATTTTTCCAAAATGAGTACAAAAATTTGCAAAATTCTTAAAAATGAGTACAAAACTCCAGGGTGCCTCAAATGACCAGAAAACGCCCCAAAAAAATTTTCGCGCTACGCGCGAAAAATGCTATTATCACAGTAAGTAGTCCTTAGTAGCCTAGGAGTGCAGATCACTCAACATTAGTCTTTTTCCCTTTGCGTTGTAAGGTGCAATCTGCTAATAATAAATGAGAAATTGTTTGTAACCTAGCCTGTCTGACAAGACAGGCTATTTGAAACCCTGTTTGCCCATCCTCCCTGGTTTGCCCTTGAAACACTGGGTCAGGAGATCTGAGTTATCTCACCCCAACAAGGAGGTCGACAACTTTGTTACTCTGATTAAAGAAAAGTTGAAGTTGGCAGAACCACCATATTCTACAATGGATTACTAGTTATGTTGTGTCTCGTTGAAGAAAAGTTGCAATTTGGCTCATGCAAAACTTGGACAGGTAAAAAGTCAACTGTAAATCAACATCATGGTTTTCTGCAGCCAATACCAGATTTTTAGTCTATTATTTAACCATGACAACCAAGTAAACACTAAAGATAAAAGATGCGTTTTTGATTGCCTAATTAGATGAACAGGCGTTTGGAAAACCATAAATGAGTACAACTAGCGTTTTGCGTTTAAAACTCAATTAGTGTCAAATAAGCGTTTACAAACGCTTTATGCGTACAGGTTGGCAAGTATGGTGAGGTGCTATGCTTTTCACAGTGTCAAAACATTTATGGTTAGAGAATTGTAGCAAAACATCACGACTGTATTTAAGAGTTATCTTGCCTTGACTTAACCTAAGGTTGACATATCACTTCCTGTTGAAATAAGAGTGAGCTGCTTTGATACTTCAACCTGGAATATATCTTCACTGAGGCAGTACTGATGGATAAGAATGTTGTCTGAGTGTTCTCTGGTATTTAATCCACTAGTGAGTGTAGAAGGTAAAATGATTTGAGCTGATTTGATAGATAAAAGTACTTAAAACTGAGAGAGCTGGTTTTTGGTCAGTCAGCCTGTTGAAGCGACCTTGACCTATTGTACAAATTTGTAAAAAGCTCAATTTTATACTGTTGCTCATGCGTTCCATAAGACCATATTTAGATATTCCAATGATGATAAATTTATACTACACATTTTTTTACCCACACTTAATTTACGGCATCGAGTTCTGGGGCCATGCAGCTGAATGCGAGATAAACCAAATTTTACTTTTACAAAAATCAGCACTCCGTGTCATTTTAAAAATTCATCCACGAGGCCATGTAACTTCATTCTTTGAGCACCTTAAAATTATGCCGGTGCAAATGCTATTTAAATATCGCTTTTTAATATTATATTCAAAAACAATTGCAAATTGTGAGATCTGTGTGAGCTCACCAAATGTTAGTTTCACAAGAAGTAAACTTGGAGTTGTCCCTCAAAGAGCCAAAAACTGCAGGGGGGCAAGGTCCCTGTTGACGACAGGTGTAAACCTGCTCAACAGGTACCTTCCTGGTGAAAGGGTTTGTGAGCCCCTTGGTCTGCGTGGTCGGCTGACCAGGGCCCTGTGGGGGTGTGGTGCATAGTCAGCAGGCGCGGCGGGCGGGGTTCCTTGGGCTGTCTTCGGCCACATAGTTCTTGGTCATACTGTTAATCGGGCGGTCGCCATTCTAGGCTCTGACTACCTGATCGCTCCGCTGTCATCATTTTTTTTTAGAAGAACCTTTTATTACAAATAAACACAAACAGAAACCGGAAAAAAAACAAAAAAAAAACAAAGAATTAAAACAATATTTCAAAGCTAGCCACACAATTGAAATATAGTGGTCTTTACTTCAAAATAGACTTTATAAGGTCACATGGGTCAACAGCAAATATTGTGTGATTCAAAATGACTAAAATATATGATCGCCAATGCGACATTAATTATTTTTAAAAATAATGATGCGTTGTTATTTACAGGTTGGCGTGTGTCTTCCCCAGGATTTGGGAGAGCAGTTAGCTCTAACATTCAGTATCGCTGTACTCAACTGTCTGTGTCAGCCTCCTCCTCCTGACATAGAACCTCCTACTGATATCAGTAAGCTCGGGGAGGTACCTCTCCCCCCTCCGTACCACCCTACTGAGAAATACCAACATACACAGTATAATAACGGCGGTGATCTACGCATTGTGTCAGCGGCTGGATGGATGCTGCCAATACCCTCTAACTATTACCTCCGGTTCCAGAGAGGAAGAACAGGAGGCGGAGATGGGGGTGGTCAGGGTGTAGGAGCCTCTGCCGCAGAAGGAGCTGATGGGGAGGGTGGGGAAGGAGGAGGAGAAGGTGGTGAAGGGGACGGGGCTGGATGTGGCGGAGGTGGTAATGGAGCTGGCTGTGGGGGCGGGGCTGGTTGTGGAGGCGGGGCTGGTTGTGGAGGCGGGGCTGGTTGTGGAGGCGGGGCTGGTTGTGGAGGCGGTGCTGGTTGTGGAGGCGGGGCGGGCTGTGGAGGTGGGGCTGGTTGTGGAGGTGGGGCTGGCTGTGGAGGTGGTGGCGGAGCTGGATGCGGTGGAGGTGGTGGCGGAGCTGGATGCGGTGGAGGTGGAGGTTAGGTTGAGCTTATATCAAGGTAAACTGTAACAATATGAGTTATTACAAAAATCATAATTTTCTTCCAGCCATTTTTATAGCAGCATTTCTGTACTGCTGAATAATATCAGTGGTGCTGCTACCAAGACTGCAGTTTTTAATGCTCCATACTGCTCACCCAAAGCTTATAATGTGATATGATACCTACCTATCTACCTACCTACCTAGTGTTTTGTGTGTTTTGTATGTTATGTTTTTACAGTGTGATTTTCTCATTCCGTCCATAATCTCAGTGCTCAAGTGCCATAAATCAAACTGCTCCACTTTTACTAAAGACTTAATCACTGTTTACTTTTTTATCTTGTGCCATCAGTAAATATACCTGATTGTTTGAACAGAGTCGAACTGCCTCATCTTCCCCCACACTCAGTCACTGTGTAATTTTTATTTGAATGGTGGTGAATCAAATTAAAATAGTATAGTGTATGGGTATAGCTGTGTATATGTGTAGCTGAACTGAGTGTTTTCGAATAAAAAAAGGGCCGAAGCTTAACCTAGGTAACTTAGAAATGATGTCAAAAGGAAAACATAACATGACTTTTCTTCTCGGATGCACCTCTGTCTGAAGTCAATTTGAACGACTCAAACAAGCAATGCTCCAAAAAGTCCTCAGACGGTGTCTCCTAAGAGTAGCACACAGTAGACACTGTGTGTAGAGATGTCACCATAGACTTGGACTGGAATAGGGACAGGTTTGTCAGCACATCACTCCTGTACTCTATCTAAGTAAGGTAATTCTCCGCTGACTTCTTATGATAAATAAGATGATGACCTTCTCATATTGCACTGCAAACATTTTTTACTCTGTACCATTAGATTCCATGAATGCCTACAATTACATCCAGGTTACTATAACCATTAATCCACAAATGGACATAAGTCATGCAGGAGAATCGTGACCTGTTCGTTAAAATACATCATCCCTGTGCAAGAACTCAAGCTAAGCTGACACCTGGTGATAGCTAATGTATTTCTGTTACTCAGCACTCAATGATATATATATATATATATCACTGTGAATTTCTCGGTAGCCAGCACTTGATCTTAAAACAAGGGGAGACACTATGGGCTGTAGATTGTTTGCTGCTGTTATTTTCGCGTTCCTAGTACAATTAGGAGAGACAAGTGAGTATAGAAAATGATATATTTTTTATAAATTCTTGTATGTTGTGATGTGTTGTGCTGCAGTGTGATGTGATGTGGTGCGGTGTGGATCGCTGCGGTGTGTTGATGTGTGATGTGGTTCTCACATAAGCAGGGGGGAAACCAGCAAAGATGAACTAACTAGTTTGTAGCGCGCTGCCATAAAAGGATTGTGATTGGCTGTCAAGCTTTTAAATAATAATCTCACTTTGAATTCCATCAGATATTTTATTGATTTGGATATATCTGTTAATCTGCAGATTTAGATTGAGGATTTTGTTATTATCTGCGCTGCTGCTATCACTGTTTTGTAGATAAGTGGAGCTATGACCGGGCTGATAAAGATATGGGTAAGTTTTACTTTATGCCACAATCAAAGTTCTATCGCTGATCTGTTAACCTCAATCAGGTACTCATATATAGTCACACAGATTCACAGGTACACAGATTCACAGGTTTACAGATTCACAGGTACACAGGTACACAAATCTTATGCCCTGAATATTGCAGGTTGCTCCGATGAAGACCTAGCCAAAGTTTATCAGCTCAGTGAACTACAGGCGCTAGCTCTCAAAATAAGTACACAGGAGAGCATCCATTTAATTTTTTATTAACCATATCATTTTTAATCTTGAATCGAAATTCACAATGATGTGCTGCTGATGTGCTACTCCTACACAACTAAAACCTTTTGCAGGACCCGATGAATGGATGAACATTTTCCCTCATTGTAAGAGTTTTAAGCAATCACCGATTAACATAGAGGACGGGACGGCTCATCGTGTACCAGCTAGTCAGTGGAAGCTCGGTGGCTGGAACAGGGCTAACAAGTTTGAGGTGCATGATGATGGACACGCTGGTAAGTACCATATCACATTATCAGTCACATGACTTACTCTCCAAAATCTCATCATAATATTTTATAGTCGTCGGAAATTAAGGAGCTACCATCTGGGCATTGTTAGTGAATATAAAGGTTATCCAAAATTTTCTTTTTCCAATTTAAATTGATAATGGCACTAAGATCTCACACTATGTATATAAAAGCCTTGTTTGTACGCTCTCTCCAGTCCTGCAATTGTTTTTTCAATAACTCAGAGGCAGCAACTTTTATAATTTTTAATTTCCACTTCAAAGTGTTGATTCATCGTTTAAGTGAAATGTGATGATATGTTGTTTGAAAATAGAAGGTTGATTATTATAGCTGTTGCAATATATGCGATGCAGTCACTACATTGACTGAGAAATTGGACTTTTCGCCTTATATATATATATATATATTATAATTATTTATTGTGTGCTCAATCATTGCGTCATCTCAAGAGGAAGGTGAGATGGCGCATTCTTAATTCTATTTACTGGCCGGTGATTGGTGGCGCAGGAGTGGTGGGTTCGAGTCCCGTTGGAGGAGCGCAAGCGATTGTGAGCATATATACATTTCATACTTCCTATATACATACATATATTAATACTGTGTTGTACGACCCGATATCTCCAAAATCTAGCATGTGGAACAGTAAAAGGATAACGGAAGTCCAGCACACACGGTATGATGGGGATATTCACCTGTGTAATATTTTTCTGATCTTTCCCCTGGGCTCACATATGTACGTGTAGGAATGTATGCCCCCCTCCCCACCCCCGTGTCTGACTGTAGGCCTGAAGAGCACTGGAATGTCTCTATCGAGGTTGTTTTGCATTCCATACAAACCTCAAAAATGTTTTACTAAAAGAATCATGGGGCGGTGGTGTGCAACCACCCGGCTTTAAATATCTGAATTCCAACCAGAGCTATACTGAATTTACTCTCAGTAACATCGTTACCAGTATCATACTGTTATAGGGTGCTCTCTGCCTTCATAATGATGTCGGTACAAATACCTTAAAAATTGACAAGACCATGTAACTGAACGGAAATATGTCGGTGAAATAATAGCCTGAGACTATATTGATAGGATTTAAAAGGATGGGGATACCCCTCCCCTCCCACTCAAAGCAAACTTGTACAAACTTGTTCAGGTTAATGTATGTTAAAGAAGAACCAGGGATTCTGACAAGTGCACAAAATTTGATCTAAAAATTATTATTTAGTGAGGTATTTCAGGTTACATTTAATTTAATCGTTTCAACCAAAATAGAATCAGCAGGAGCAGTTTCTCGATACCTGATAATTAGCCTGTGCTTTGTCACTGCAAATATAAAGGCAGCATTGAGCAAAAACGTGCTGTATATTACATTATACAGACGCGTGATGAAAATTACATGCTAAGTCCATTGTGTACAACGATGGACGCTCAATTTTGGTATAACTATTGTTGAGCGTTGGCTAGTAATATTTATGTCCTATTGCATTCCTCATCAATTGTTTCCATCGAGAACGAAAATCTCTAGCTCATCTCCAGACCTGCTGTTTACCATGCTGAAAACAAATTGACCGACAGCTTTCTAAGTTTCTGAATTTTGGAGTGCATTTTTGGTTTCATTTGATACGATTGTGACAACTAATATAGGATCTGAAAACTGGTAAAATTAACGATGGAAGTGTCACTATGGGACAAGAAGAGACAAAGATGGTATAATACTTTAGATATTTTAGTTCTTGCATAACAGAGGTCACATCATGATGGTCACATTGAATCTTAAAAGTCGGAGATGGGAGATATAATTTTACAAAAAAAGTCACTTTCTGGTTGGTTCCAAGTTTCCTGTATATGGTGAGAGTAAGAAAACGAAATATCTAAATAATCTCACGTAGAGGGCCCAACTAAAAATACCGGGTTCTTTACCCCAAAATGAACTTTCAGATGTCACCATGACTCGTTCTAAAATATTTCAGAGGTTTGAACTGTGAAGATGATTATTAGACATGATTGCCAACACAATAATAACATTGTTTTAAAAAGCGATATTATCATATTAAACATTTCTCAGGTCTAGTATCTACGTTTAGTTGTACACAGCGTGTGGCTGGTACTGCTTGGCGGGGAGTTGTCAGCATTGTCTTTGCTGTCCATCAAGGTACTATCACAAAATCTGGTCGAGCAAAAATCTTAAGTTTAGCAAAGTGCCGCTCGTAACTGGCGCCTACAGTATTCATGTTATATATTGTCGTATTTGTTTGAGTCCATCCCTTTTGTAGGTACGAGTTTGTTACTAACCTGTTAAACTTTTCTCTACGTATTATTATAGTAAAGTTTTCTCTGACTGAGGGACGGATTACCACAGGAGGAGGTAACTTAGATCATGAACAGATGTTACTTCAGTTTCATCTACACTGGGGAGTAGATAATTCTGTGGGAAGTGAACATCAGATAGACTCACATCAGTTCCCCCTCGAGGTATGGGTGTAAGATTGGAGTAGTCTTTCCAATTTATGTTTAACAGTCTGCCACTACATGTGATCTCTTTGATTGATAAGATGACAGTTAGACTTCATACTAATGTAGTACCATTCTCCCCTTCAGATGCATATGGTACACAGACGCATCCAGTTTAATGATGTCAGTTCTGCTGTGATGAGTGAAGAACAGGATGCTCTCGGTGTACTCGGCTATCTCTTCAAGGTTTGTGTACAGTTGTTGAGCCAAGCCTAAGGTTTAATACTCAGAATGGGGAGCAGAACAAGAGCCCATTAAGGTCTTATAATCATGACTTGACTTAGCGATAAACTATGAATCATTCTTATTTCACGGATATGACCATAAGTTAAATAATTATGTAAAATTATTGTGTAATTTTTTTATTGTTCAGATACAAGAGAATGATAATCCTAAACTTGACAGGCTCATTGAGGGAGTGAAGGCTGCTAGACTCTCATCCCCTGGTGAGCTACACACATATATTTTTACAATGTTCCTAGCTAGGCTAGTCTCACGCCTGAATCTTATCAGGCTGCCACTACTTTCCTGCCAGGGTCTCAGCAGACTCCTGCTGTGCTCCCACCAGGATCTCGTCAAGTCTCCACTAGGCAGTAAGCACCTGCCAGGATCTCGTCAGGTTCCCACTAGGTACCTGACTGGATCTCGCCAAGTTATCATCACAGGGCTCTTGCCAGACTCCTGCTGCGTTCCCACCTGGCTACCACCAAGCTTCCAGGATACTGGACTTGGCCATCCTTAGGACGCCCCTAACAACTATAATGTTTATCATTGTGTAATTTGAGTGCGTTTGACAGTTTTGCATTGTGAGATCAAATTTATCATTTACTACTCACTGTATGAAATTTAGAGCAAAATTTCATAAACAGCAGGCACCTCCTGGTGACGCCTGATCGCTGTCAGCAATATTAGGTGATCCAGTAATATATCTGTCTGGTTAGGGACTTACCCTCTGACCTTTTCATATCTTACCCACACAGCGGAGGATTATGAGATAGAGAGTCTTGTTGATCTCACTGACCAGGTAGTAGATGGTGATTACTATAGATACTACGGTAGCCTCACTACCCCCGGCTGTAACGAGATCGTACAGTGGACTATGTTTACTACTCCGATAGGAATCTCTGCTAATCAGGTCTGTCAGTGCTAAAGCTAAACTTGTGTATAAACAATCAGATCGTGTGAATAAGTCTGTCATCACCCAGGAGTGCACACTTTCATCGATCATTTTCTTTTTAAATATGCAGATTTACTTACATAATCGGTGCAGAGAATGCCACAACTCGATAGAAATAAGTTCTCATCTTGAGGACATCTGGCATATAGGTCAATAAATAATCTGGATTCTATTAATCCAAGGTAACAGTGATTATCCTTGGTCCTCTTCTGTATCTACACATCCCGCAGCCTCCTACAGCCTCCCACAGCCTCCCACAGCCTCCCACAGCCCCCCACAGCCCCCCACAGCCTCCCACAGCCTCCCACAGCCCCCCACAGCCTCCCACAGCCTCCCACAGCCTCCCACAGCCTCCCTAGGTGGAGTATCAATCTATAGATATGTTATTTATACACCTCTCTAATATCAAATAAGTATTATAGCTGACAATAACTGGATAGACACAAACTGTTAGATGTAGAAAGGTTGTCATACATCCGATAACCTCTTGAATCAGAATTTGATATCAGAATGGGTATGCTACAATGATTGATAGTAAACCAGTGTGCATCCAACAATCAATCAATATTCATATATGGTTTCCGTGTTTACAGATGGATACCATAAGAAATTACAAGGTTAAAGAGAAAGGAAATTTCTTCAGAGATCCTCAGGCACTAAACAGTAGACATGTCATCAGGTGAGGATAGTTTGATTTTAATATTAATATAATACAGCGATATAATATTAATATATTTTACCCATACATATCATTACTAATCTGATTTTGTTACTAATTAAACCATTCTCTCTTGTTAGCTGTGGGCATAGAGTTATTATATACTCTATGGCTGTGGGTTTTAATAACACAGGAGTCATCTGCTCATATTACAAGAGAGCACAACCGAAAACAAGATAATAATTCCGACGTTGCACAATTTCTGGCTATTTTTACTCTAAACTAAGAATGATGAACAACTATGAGCACCCCGTTGTCATATCCTAGATAGAGGATGAAGCGCTAAGGTTATATCTTATAATATCTTATAATATCAAAATGATATGAGTATTTTATAACTAGTCGACATTAACTTTCTAATTACAGATATGAAGTTGTGGGTAACGAGTGTAATACACACATATATTAATATGTCAACACATGATGAGCTTTGGGATATATATCAGGCACAAGCAATGGAGACGACCTGTGCAATGTTTAATCAATCATTATATCTAATTTTCTGCTAAGAATAAAATTAATTGATGTGTATATCTATAATATTTACCTTGTCCTAGTAAGTGACTAAGGGAATAACATAGCACACTCATACTATTCCAATATCTCATTTAAACATTTTCTGAAGTGAAACGCAAATGCAGTAATAATTTCATCATACTTTCTAGTTCCTTCCTAGTGAGTTTGACAGAAGACTTTTCTTCTAATAGACTGATAAATTACAGGGTGAAGGTATTACAATCTATCAAACCCATAGATAAACAGCTCATAGAGTATCATATCAACGTGACGGACTGACGGTTATGTTATAATCCAGTAATTATTATGCCACTGAACCTTATTCCTGGTCGGCTGATATGCAATCAGACTCCGCACATACAATTGATAGGTCTAAGGCTTTAAAATGATGGCAGGTCTGACATATTCTTACATGGGGAATTTAATTCTGAGGTCAATAATTGCAATGATAATGGCAGGTCTGACAGACTAGCTAGTCGTTTGCAATGATAACAAGGAAATGCACTACGCCTAAGTGCACACATCTGTCACCATCACACACAATTCACACTCAGTACTGATATTTTTATCAACAAATATGTTTGAGTGCTGAGCAGTCTGCAGGAACAGTAACAGAGCACACCTGACTGGGGTATGATCCCATAGATCACACCGTTATTTGATACTGTGCGACATATCAAGGTAGCACATCAAGAAGATCATCACTGACCTTAAAGTTATATAACTGGTGAGTTAACTTAGTGTATTGATCCTGTGCCTCAAACAAACAAACAAACAAACACACAACAAACAAACAACAACAAACAAAAGTGTTTACCACGCCAGTTTCCTGCCTCGGACAATCCGTGAGATGAGAGGGCAAACAGCGCCATGCTGTTAAAACCACATTCCCTGGTCTAAACCCTGGTCCTAACATTTAGAGGCATCCCTAAACCGATTTCTTCGACAAATCAATAGGATGTGCTACCTCATCTGAGGTAAGGAAACTGAGGAAAGGAAACTATCAATTATCAGTCTGACAGCATAGTGATGGAGACGGTGTGTTTAATATCGCCCTGTCAGCAAACATCCACCAGCAATAAATGAGACTATTGCAAACTCCCACCTTGTTAAGAATAAGATATGGCTGTTCCACAAGTGACGTGTGATTACAAAACTCAACTTAACTTAAGTTCTCAAAGAGAATGACATTTGAGCTGTGCAAATCCAAGGTGATGATGTATTGGTACCATAGATTTAAAAACAGTTTTTAAATCTATGATTGGTACCCATCCAAGTCATTTGTTTTGTTGTGTGAAATGATCTGGGTCTATCAATGACAAGTCCCCACTATACTGCCTCACATTATGTCTTATGAGCCTTAGATGCACCCATAAACATATAAATAAGTATTTATATGTTTATGGGTACACCCATCGCTGTAGCCTGTCTTAACTAGCTTTGTTCGGTTGGGGTGGGGATTCTCACCGAACAAAGCTTGTTAGGACAGGTTATACCGTCGCAGATGACTGGCGACTGGTCAAGGTGTCCTTTTATAACTTATTAATTGCTGAATTGTAATAGTGTGGATCTCCTTCATAATGGCTCCAAGTGATAGTTTTTATCATATTATATCTTATCTTGACAATAGATTGTGAGAGGTAATGATTGGAGGCATGTCCACTGACGAGAAGACACCATTAATTGAGGCCAAGTACAAGGCTACTTCTGATGTTACATATGCTGATGTAGCACCGCTGACAGGCTGCAGGAGTAAGTCAGGCCTGGTCGCTCAGCTCCTATATATGATTATTATACTCTCAGATCTGATCACAACTACAGCCGAAGTATCTCAGTACTACTTCCTCACTGACCCCTTCAGCCTCCAGCCATCACATGACAGCGGTCAGTTTATTGATGTGAGCATACCATTCTCACAGATCTGGATGGCCTGGGTTGTGTGTGTCGGTGTATCATGGTGTATATTTATATATCAGATATGCCTCACAATGTACTCCTTTATCAGAGCTCTCTCCGCTGACCTGGAGGGCAAAACAGAGAAATGTGCTGACTTAGAGTCGCTGCATCAGGTCCTAATCACTTCAGTCGGGCTCTTCATGACCACTACACTCGGAGCTTTGTTCGTTAACTTTGCTTATGACTATAAGCAGACTTTTCTACTGCACACTAATATCAGTATACTATCAGTGTGTTTTACTGTTATTGCGTGTACAACCCAATATCTAATAACATGGCTACGCACACTATCTTATTATAACAAAGCACAAGAGAGCAGCAGCGGCAGCAGCGGCCGGTCCTCTGACTGCAGCAGTTTGCACCATGTCGCTCTGACAGTGCTGATTTCATGCTCGGTCGCTTTTGCGGTATTTAAGTTTGACATGATTTTGGACTTTTTTGGACCGCTGCACTCCTTTAATAATAATACAATCTTCAAAAGGATTACTCTAATCCTCCCCGGTAGTCTGTTTCTATGGTCTGGATTTAGTCTGGGCTGGCCAGACTGCTACAGAGTAGTGACAGGTTAGAATATACTAGTTACTACCTATGGTGGGCTGACCGGACATCACCTGTAGGGGGGGGGGGGGCTGACAGAACATCACCTGTAAGTGTTGTTAGAAAAGTAAGACAGAATACAATCCCTTGTTTTGTTTTGACTAACAACTTATACATGTCACCATAAGATCGTGTATAAAATAACATCACGTGTTATGATCATTTTTGAATCAAAGCCGACTGGTGGTTAGTCTCTGTGTATATACAGTTATGTTTTTTGTTGGTTTATGGTGGCGAATTGCCTTTGATGTTGATCGATTGTTAACTGATGCAACGCGTTTTTGTAGTTTTATAGAAGTTATAAAAACTCTGAGACTACACATAAAAGTTTTGGTAATACTACTAGCTTGTTTGACAAGACGAGTATTTTTATGCCTCAATGATCGCAGAAGCTGAGCTAACATGGATATCAATAATATATAAAAAAAACATATGATTCAGTCAGTCCATGGATTCAGTTTACATTATTATCAAATTCGATATTATGTATCCTTTATCATACACATGTGACTACTCCCCTCCTAACCACCCCCACCACCCATTTGGAATCTTCCTAAGTGGGATTTTCAACAGTTTGCGATCATTGACTAAGGTATGCAGCAAACTCATCTAAAAAGTTGGGAAAGGGGGATGGCCACATATCGTTACTGCTTTGCAGTCAGAGACTTGATAAGGGGTGAAGGACCAGTTGTGTTTCTTTGTCCAACAGAATTCAGATCAATTTTTATTCTGCTACGCAACACTAGTTTGCTATGAGGAAGTTGTTGACTATAAATCAAGGTTAATAGTGAGCATCTAGCATTGCCAGGCAACCATATTTCTATCACCTTTGTTTATGTATTTATTCCATCTAGGGTGTTATGTTGTTTCCTTGAATTCATTGGGAATATTTATATTGATTGATGATGTTATTACGTATAGGTCATGCTGATTATAGATCCTCACACATATATTACCCTAGTCTGAGCCCCCAGACTTTTGCCTGACACCCCCCCCCCCCCCCCGCGAGGGAAATTTTACCCAGCATGTATCCTACCTAATGATTAGTCCTCTTTATGGCTGTGTCCTCCCTTGGTCCTACATATCCACTGATGCTCAGCTCATCAAGGACACTTGTGCTTACCATAATATACCATCGCCAGACAATTACAATGGCAATATCTGCTCCAATAAACACTGATATAGACCTGTTTGTCAGCTCTCTGCGCACTACCTACCATATCTAATTCTACTTTCTAAAACGTTCTACAAAAAAGTATCTCAATGGTGTTTATACATTTTCATTAAAATTTTTACCGATGTCACGTTGTTCTGAGACTGTTAAAGGTATTTTATTCGCATTCTGTTGTAAAATGGTGGCATGGAGTCTGATTATTTTCCCGCCTGTCTATTCCCCTCGATTCCTTGTTAGATAAAAACTACTTAGAATCCCTTTATTCCAAGGCAAAGTACCACCTGCGGAGTATGATGCCTATGTAGTTGATTTCTTTTCTTTTGAGGACCAGCTGGGTTGGGGTATTTTCACTGGATCGAGGACGTAACCCCAGATCACATCACGTCAGTCATCCAGTATTATTGTAGACCAAGTTTTGATCAATTCGCCGGCATTCCGAGTTGCTCCCGATCCATTGGTCATTGGATAAGATTAACGACTGGTTCTAGTAATGTGGTCACGTACAATAAATAATACAATTATATATATATAATATTCCAATAAGATCTAACTGGCCTCTATACCTTAATAGTCGACTGTCTCGTGATTTTAGGACAAGACAATGACATAGTAAATACAGATGTACTGTGCTGTACGACTGGAACTGCTGTCAAACTTTACTTATTTTGCACTGATTCCAAGATTTGTCTTCCCTAATAAAAAGAGAAGACAAAAAATTAAAAATTCTACCTCCAACCTTGTAGGTGTTGTTCTTCTCCTAGCTTAATATAGTTTATTTATACAAGACAGACCATTGCACTTCTCAATATGATATTTGCATAATCCTCAAGAGAGAAAAGCAGGCCTACTGCCACATTGGCACACTTGTGAATCTTCATAAACTCAAGGGTTGTCTGACAAGGTAACAAAGTTCTGTCGATCTCAACATCCAGCAGGTCAATGAGTAAAAGTAAACAGATAATGGTGATGATATGTTCAATAACCAGAGTTTTTCTTACGGGCTGTCATCATATGTCCCCACTTTAACTCTAACTCTCCTACAGGACTTTTAATTTATGCACGCGGCAGGAAAGTTGCCCCAGGTGAGTATAATAGAATATAATTTACATAGACAAGCGTAAATATCAATCAGAGTGGTAGGAATGGGAAGCTATAACTGGCTTGTGAGTTTAGCATTTAAAAATCAAATAAATCTGCTGCCCTGCGTGTGGTGGGTGGGTACATTGTATGAGCTTGCTGCCCTGCCTGTGGTGGGCGGTGGGTACATTGTATGAGCTTGCTGCCCTGCCTGTGGTGGTTGGGTACATTGTATGAGCTTGCTGCCCTGCCTGTGGTGGGTGGGTATATTGTATGAGCTTGCTGCCCTGCCTGTGGTGGGTGGGTATATTGTATGAGCTTGCTGCCCTGCCTGTGGTGGGTGGGTACATTTTATGAGCTTGCTGCCCTGCCTGTGGTGGGTGGTGGGTACATTGTATGAGCTGTAGTTTGACATGTTATTAATATTCAGCCTTTAAGTAGGTCTTAGTTCTCTTTTGATACCACGCATGTACCTCCACACACTGAATATTTTTCCAAATCTGATGCTATTTGCTAGATCATGTCAAAACCCTCAACAAAATGTTTTTTTTTTAAATTCAAACTCAAATACTGAGCAAATCTTTGGCGGCAGCATTAAATCTACGTTTGAGAAGAGGTATATCAGCATCGGACTTATTTGTCCTTTCTAACTTAACTCAGCATATGACAGTAATGTCATTCAGGTGATTATGAGGTTATAAATGATACTATAATCAACCGTTAGAAGCTTCAGCGGCATCTTACACACCTACTGCTCCAGTCACCACTTAATCACCTCCCCTTAGTACAGTAAGTACACTGGGAGATTCAGTGGTGGTGGTGTTATAAAGATCATGACTCTGTTGACATATCAAACTTTTTCCTGCTTTTTGGGAGTTTACTGTAATTTTAGGAGCCTTCTGTATTGATATCTGGCTCACACAGAAATCCAGGAAGTTAAGGCAGCCGGGGATCGGCTATAGATAACTTAGAGTAAACATACTGAGAGCTTGTGAGTCACATGTGTGGTCTCAACACATAAAGAGAAACTATCATCTGAGTTATGGTTATAACAGCTCATTACATCAATAAAACACTTAATAGCTCGAACAGATTCTTAGAAACTCAAGTTTTGCTTTGAATGTGGCAGTAGAAGATCAGTAACAGATTCATTTACAGCTTATCTGGCGACGAGGGAAGAAGTGAAGAAATGGCTCACATCAAGTTTTTCTCCTCCGCTGTGGTGGTGTTAGTTCTAACTCTGGGCGTAGGTGAGCTGATAGAATTGGAATTTCAATCTTTTATATCTTAGTTTGCTAATCGAAATTCCAGTCCAGTATTGAGTACCGTCAGCTTGGACAAGATCTGAAGCGAATTGTACAAAAAATAGATAAAATTGTCCCCCACGCATGGATTGTCCCCCACGCATGGATTGTCCCCCACGCATGGATTGATGCAAATTGTTCTTATGACCTTATTACAATTGAAATGGTCTACAAAAACATACCTAGCAGAATAACATATTTATGTAATTTAAATAATATATGCAAATTAAAAACCGTATTATGCAGACCTATGCCCAACCAGATATTTGAATATGTTATAATTTTAGTTTTAGTTAATGTAGTTAATGTCATATTTATTTATTAGTCGATGCTGCCAGCTTGTTTGGTGACAAGCAGTGTCTAAACGGACCAGATTTTTGGTGTGTCAGCCCAAAAAATGCTGACTTGTGCTCAGCTGAGGGTTACTGTCAGGCTAAGGTGTGGGGACATCAGAGTACTGAGGCTATGGTGATGGGACATCAGAGTACTGAGGCTAAGGTAAGGAGACATCAGCGTACCGAGGCTATGGTGTGGGGACATCAGAGTGCTGAGGCTATGGTGTGGGGATATCAGAGTGCTGAGGCTAAGGTAAGAGGACATCAGAGTACTGAGGCTATGGTGATGGGACATCAGAGTACCGAGGCTATGGTGTGGGGACATCAGAGTGCTGAGGCTAAAGTAAGGGGACATCAGAGTACTGAGGCTATGGTGATGGGACATCAGAGTACTGAGGCTAAAGTAAGGGGACATCAGAGTACTGAGGCTATGGTGTGGGGATATCAGAGTGCTGAGGCTAAGGTAAGAGGACATCAGAGTACTGAGGCTATGGTGATGGGACATCAGAGTACCGAGGCTATGGTGTGGGGACATCAGAGTGCTGGGGCTAAGGTAAGGGGACATCAGAGTACTGAGGCTATGGTGATGGGACATCAGAGTACTGAAGCTAAAGTAAGGGGACATCAGAGTACCGAGGCTAAGGTAAGAGGACATCAGAGTACTGAGGCTAAGGTAAGGGGACATCAGAGTACTGAGGCTATGGTGATGGGACATCAGAGTACTGAGGCTAAAGTAAGGGGACATCAGAGTACTGAGGCTATGGTGTGGGGATATCAGAGTGCTGAGGCTAAGGTAAGAGGACATCAGAGTACTGAGGCTATGGTGATGGGACATCAGCGTACCGAGGCTATGGTGTGGGGATATCAGAGTGCTGAGGCTATGGTAAGAGGACATCAGAGTACTGAGGCTAAAGTAAGGGGACATCAGAGTACTGAGGCTAAGGTAAGGGGACATCAGAGTACTGAGGCTATGGTGATGGGACATCAGAGTACTGAGGCTAAGGTAAGGGGACATCAGAGTACTGAGGCTAAGGTAAGGGGACATCAGAGTACTGAGGCTAAGGTAAGGGGACATCAGAGTACTGAGGCTAAGGTAAGGGGACATCAGAGTACTGAGGCTAAGGCATACTTGCCAACCCCTACGCATAAAGCGTTTATGAACGCTTATTTGACACTAATTGAGTTTTAAACACAAAACGCTAGCTGTACGCATTTATGGTTTTTCAAACACCTGTTCATCTAATTAGGTAATCAAAAAACGCATCTTTAGTGTTTGCTTCAGTTTACTTGCATAATCTTGTCATTGTTGATTGATAGTCTAAACCATAGGTGGGCAACCTTTTTTTGAAAAAGGTCACATATTACGCAGGCTCAGCTCAAAAGGCCTCAACACATATTTCAAACATAAATTTGGAATGTGAGGTATATTTTGGCTCTGTATATTTTGCACAAACGAAATCAGAATATGTGTCAATAAAAACTGTAGTATGTTGCGAAAAAAAATTGACTCGCATGAGCTCAAACAAAATACTAATATTTATCTAATCTTCTGTGAAGTTTTTTGACATTAAGCTACAATTATAATCTTTCATGTGTTTGACCAAAGGACAAGGGGAAAATTTCAATTAGGCTTGTCGAATGAAGGAACTCTGTCACATTTCAGATAAAATTCCGGAGCACTTGTAACATGACAACTTTTTGTTACAAAGCTGACTGCATAAGCTAAAACTAAATAATTTAATATTTATCTAATCTTCTGTGAAGTTTTGTGACATTAAGCTACAATTATAATCTTTCATGTGTTTGACCAAAGGACAAGGGGAAAGTTTCAATTAGGCTTGTCGAATGAAGGAACTCTGTCATATTTCAGATAAAATTCCGGAGCACTTGTAACATGACAACTTTTTGTTACAAAGCTGACTGCATAAGCTAAAACTAAATAATTTAATATTTATCTTATCTTCTGAAGTTTCGTGACATTAAGTTAAATTTACAATTTATCTTAGTTGAAAGTGGTTGAGCAAAGGGCAAGGGGAAATTTTTCATATATGCCTGTCTAACATTCTTGAGCACTTGTAAGATGACAATCTACATCCAAAAGTTACGAAAGGATATTTTTGTTTTCACTGTTTTGGGTTATTCTTTGCAAATTGAAGCTCTTGTAAATGTAGTCTACACTAGTACCGTTATAATGTTTTGTAAAGTATGGCTTGGGAATTCCCTTGATACGTTAACATGTATGTAGCCTAACTACATGCATGATGCAGAATGGCAAATATTATGAAACTCAAACTAAGGATTGTGCTTACATAGGGGTATGCATTACTCTCGTCACCCACTTTTTTCTTCTTTTTTTTAAAAGTGGCATTATGACAAAGCCTGCTATGCATGCTTTGACATCCACATCAGGAAAACAAATGAATAAGTAATTTTTTTTTAGACAAAAGGCCGCAATAAGGCAGCAAAAGATTACTCATTAGGCCGCACCAGCAAAAAGGCTGCAGGTTGCCCAGGGTGGGCAACCTTTTTATGAAAAAGGCCACATTTTATGGAGTTTCAACTCGAAAGGCCGCAAAATATCTGTCAAGCCTAAAGTTGGAACAGGAGTAACAATTCTGGCAATTCTTTTGGATATACTATAACAGATTTAGGCATATAAACTGCAAAATGTTGCAAGAAACATAAGCTCAACAGAGTTACTGGTTCATCTAATCTTCCGATGTTTTGTGGTGTCATGCTTCTCGTGATTTGATTGTGTACATGACTATATCCCTGTGTTTCGTGTGTATGGCACAAGGCAGGGTGGGTGCGGAGGGGTGCTGTAGCGCCCTCCCGCAAGGGGGAAATTTTCGCAAACGCTTGTGAAATAAGAGGCAATTTTTCTGTTCTGAGTTAATTTGAAAATAAAGCACTGAAAAGTAGTGTGCAATAGCATAGTTATGATATTTTTGTGAAGAATTGCTTTGGAAGCGAAGCTATTAATGCCTAATACAGAATGGCCACCATACATGAAAATTGTGATATCAGAGTGCTTCGTATACTTGTATATCTACATAACAAAACAGGAATTAAAATTAATGCGTAAAAACTTTTACAGGCAAAAGGCCGCAATTAGGCCGCAAAATAATACCCATTAGGCAGCACTGGCAAAAAGGCCGCAAGTTGCCCACAGCTGGTCTAAACAATGAGTAACTCCTTGGTCTAAAACTCTGGTCTTGCCTTCAGAAAACAATTGTGTTGATTTTATATGGACTTTTTACCTGTTCAAGTCTTAATTGAGTCAACTTACAACTTTTATTTAATGAGAGTAACAAAGTTGCCCACCTCCTTGTTGGGTCGGGATAACTCAGATCTCCTGCCCCAGTGTTTCAAGGGCAACCAGGGATTCAAATAGCCTGTCTAGTCAAGACAGGCTAGGTTTCAAACAACTTCTCATTGATTATAAGCAGATTGCACCTTACGCATAGGGAAAAGGACAAGTATTGAGCGGTCTGCATTGCTAAGCTACCAAGGACTACGTTCTGTGATAAAAGCCCTTCTCACGCATAGGGCGAAAAATTTTTTGGGGCAATTTCTGGTCATTTAAGGCACCCTGGAGTTTGTAAGCATTTTCAAGCATTTTGCAAATTTTTGTAAGCATTTTGGAAAAATTAGGTTGGCAAGTCTGGCTAAGGTAAGGGGACATCAGCGTACCGAGGCTAAGGTAAGGGGACATCAGAGTACTGAGGCTAAGGTAAGAGGACATCAGAGTACTGAGGCTATGGTGATGGGACATCAGAGTACTGAGGCTAAGGTAAGGGGACATCAGAGTACTGAGGCTAAAGTGTGGGGACATCAGGGTACTGAGGGTAAGGTAAGGGGACATCAGAGTACTGAGGCTAAGGTAAGGGGACATCAGAGTACTGAGGCTAAGGTAAGGGGACATCAGAGTACTGAGGCTAAGGTAAGGGGACATCAGAGTGCTGAGGCTAAGGTAAGGGGACATCAGAGTACTGAGGCTAAGGTAAGGGGACATCAGCGTACCGAGGCTATGGTGTGGGGACATCAGAGTACTGAGGCTAAGGTAAGGGGACATCAGAGTACTGAGGCTAAGGTAAGGGGACATCAGCGTACCGAGGCTATGGTGTGGGGACATCAGCGTACCGAGGCTAAGGTAAGGGGACATCAGAGTACTGAGGCTAAGGTAAGGGGACATCAGAGTACTGAGGCTAAGGTAAGGGGACATCAGAGTACTGAGGCTAAGGTAAGGGGACATCAGAGCGCTGAGGCTAAGGTAAGGGGACATCAGAGTACTGAGGCTAAGGTAAGGGGACATCAGCGTACCGAGGCTATGGTGTGGGGACATCAGAGTACTGAGGCTAAGGTAAGGGGACTTCAGCGTACCGAGGCTATGGTGTGGGGACATCAGCGTACCGAGGCTAAGGTAAGGGGACATCAGAGTACTGAGGCTAAGGTAAGGGGACATCAGAGTACTGAGGCTAAGGTAAGGGGACATCAGAGTACTGAGGCTAAGGTAAGGGGACATCAGAGTACTGAGGCTATGGTGATGGGACATCAGAGTACTGAGGCTAAGGTAAGGGGACATCAGAGTGCTGAGGCTAAGGTAAGGGGACATCAGAGTACTGAGGCTAAGGTAAGGGGACATCAGAGTACTGAGGCTAAGGTAAGGGGACATCAGAGTACTGAGGCTAAGGTAAGGGGACATCAGAGTACTGAGGCTATGGTGATGGGACATCAGAGTACTGAGGCTATGGTGATGGGACATCAGAGTACTGAGGCTAAGGTAAGGGGACATCAGAGTACTGAGGCTAAGGTAAGGGGACATCAGAGTACTGAGGCTAAGGTAAGGGGACATCAGAGTACTGAGGCTAAGGTAAGGGGACATCAGAGTACTGAGGCTAAGGTAAGGGGACATCAGAGTGCTGAGGCTAAGGTAAGGGGACATCAGAGTACTGAGGCTATGGTGATGGGACATCAGAGTACTGAGGCTAAGGTAAGGGGACATCAGAGTACTGAGGCTAAGGTAAGGGGACATCAGAGTACTGAGGCTAAGGTAAGGGGACATCAGAGTACTGAGGCTATGGTGATGGGACATCAGAGTACTGAGGCTAAGGTAAGGGGACATCAGAGTACTGAGGCTAAGGTAAGAGGACATCAGAGTACTGAGGCTAAGGTAAGGGGACATCAGAGTACTGAGGCTATGGTGATGGGACATCAGAGTACTGAGGCTAAGGTAAGGGGACATCAGAGTACTGAGGCTACGGTGATGGGACATCAGAGTACTGAGGCTATGAAGATGTGACATCAGAGTACTGAGGTATAGGTACTGACTGACTCATGGAAAGACATGTGACAGCATGGAAAGACATGCTGACAAGCTGGAAAGACAGCTAAACCTACTACAAGGGGTCCCAGCAATGGGCCATGTAAGGCCAATAACCCTAACACGTACAGTGTGTTTCATAGGGTGGCAGTGGTGGATTGGAATGTGCTGTGGGATGAGAGAACACAACTCCGAGTAGTGAATAGCGGGCTATCTAATTAGCGCCATCGACCCATTCTTTTTTGGGGATGGTGAGATGGCGCAATCGGTTAGCGCGCTTGCTATTCACTGCCAGGCGATTAGTGCCGCAGGAGTTGTGGGTTCGAGCCCCACTGGGGGAGCTTTCATTGTTGATTGTTCCAGCCCCCAGCACCCTCGGGTGTATACCTCTCCTGTGTACTTGTCTACTGACTGACTCATGGAAAGACATGTGACAGCATGGAAAGACATGCTGACAAGCTGGAAAGACAGCTAAACCTACTACAAGGGGTCCCAGCAATGGGCCATGTAAGGCCAATAACCCTAACACGTACGCTGTGTTTCATAGGGTGGCAGTGGTGGATTGGAATGTGCTGTGGGATGAGAGAACACAACTCCGAGTAGTGAATAGCGGGCTATCTAATTAGCGCCATCGACCCATTCTTTTTTGGGGATGGTGAGATGGCGCAATCGGTTAGCGCGCTTGCTATTCACTGCCAGGCGATTAGTGCCGCAGGAGTTGTGGGTTCGAGCCCCACTGGGGGAGCTTTCATTGTTGATTGTTCCAGCCCCCAGCACCCTCGGGTGTATACCTCTCCTGTGTACTTGTCTACTGACTGACTCATGGAAAGACATGTGACAGCATGGAAAGACATGCTGACAAGCTGGAAAGACAGCTAAACCTACTACAAGGGGTCCCAGCAATGGGCCATGTAAGGCCAATAACCCTAACACGTACGCTGTGTTTCATAGGGTGGCAGTGGTGGATTGGAATGTGCTGTGGGATGAGAGAACACAACTCCGAGTAGTGAATAGCGGGCTATCTAATTAGCGCCATCGACCCATTCTTTTTTGGGGATGGTGAGATGGCGCAATCGGTTAGCGCGCTTGCTATTCACTGCCAGGCGATTAGTGCCGCAGGAGTTGTGGGTTCGAGCCCCACTGGGGGAGCTTTCATTGTTGATTGTTCCAGCCCCCAGCACCCTCGGGTGTATACCTCTCCTCATCACCACTATCACAGATTAATAGTTTAACCCTGTTCCTTGATACACATAAAGCTGTATGGTTTACCTTGACCTGTCAGGTTAACTGAATGTATCTACTTGTTTATTTTTTACTCCTGTGGATAAAACTATCAGGCCGGGCCAAGATTGAGCCCTCAGTCAGACCAAACTTCTAATAATAAAAGAAAATAACGGCGAATGAATTTTTTTCCAGGTTAACAAGATGTTGTCTATAAGCGGTCTTAACCTGAGGGAGTCTCAGTCTATCGATGAGAAGGGAGAGAAGGAGGGAGGTATCGTTACATGTCTACTCTGTAAGGCTGTCATGTCTCAACTACAACATCTAATCAAGAAGAACTCTACACGGGTGAGACAAATACCAACTTCTTTGTTTTTCTTTTTTTTACCTTTACTGACAATAATCTTTACCATTAAAATGATGTTCCACAACAAACAAAACAATCAAAAATAGAAAACAGATGTGAGACATAGACAGCTGTGGTAAATACACAGAAAACACTGGAAATTATTGTGTCTTGGTAGACATGAATCGGTGAATGTGTGTTGTCTGAATGTGTTCAAAATATTTGAAGATCTGATGATCTGTATTGTGGAAGGCTATTGAAATAGGATTGTATAGCAAATAAAAACTGCTCACAAATATAACCCGGGAGCCAACATATTAAGTATCTTATAGCCATAATTGGCAGAGAAACAACTGGCAAGCCATGTCAAGGGAAGAAAAATCAAGGATCATTAAAGATCCTGAGTATGTTTGGAATAAAGTGTACAAAGGTGATAGCGCAAAAGCCCTCTTCTGTGTAAAAATAATGGATTTGTTATGTGAGCAGGCCGGCAATGTTCTATTTAATATGAATACCATAGATTATGTAACAGAAAATGGAATAGTGGTAAGAAGTCATCGCCGCTTTTCTTCCAATGCAAAATCTGCTTTGCTGAAACAGGACAAGATTAGCTTTGAGCTTTTGAAATGTAGTCAACATGATCAGTCTATGGAAGCGTGTCATATATTACATAAGTGAACATAAATAAACTCATTATTATTATAAAGTTAACTCACAAAAACACAAGCTGCAGTACAAGACAACTCAAGACAATTATCCTGCAAAGAATCGGAGCACCAGTTAAGGCTCCTCTATACGCCCACCCATCAATGTGTCATGTCTGGTTATTAGATCCGAAGGTTGAGTTATTTGTAGTTTTGTTTATCAACTTAAACAACAACTGTTTTGTCGCTTTGAATAGGCAAGCCAGAAAATCAACGAGGAAGTCCTGAAATGAGTTTCATATCTCTGTGTCTGATTTTTAATTTATGATGTAATTTGCAGACAAGAAAAACAGCAGAGTCGGGGAATTATCTCAAAATGAAATGAACACAAGAGGGAAGTTCCTTCTTCGTGTAACTCAAACTTTGTACTTCTCCTTTGTCATTTTGGGGAACTGCCTTTTTCTTATTACCGGTATATTGTATGGTATTTAAATCTATGCTTGATATAGGTTAGATTTAGCGTTGTCATGGCAAGAATAAAAGAGATCTTTCAAGTACATCTTTCTTCCAAAATGTAGCTTGCAATTGATCTAAAACTTGCGGCGTCCTTGACTATCTGTAAGCTGAGCAGATAATTCCTCAGAATCCTACATAGAATAGTCTGCGGACCCAGACTCGCTCGCTAACTTTACAAATATAAGTTGATGATGAAATGATCGTTTATCTTTAGGCTGATATCCGTAAAGCCTTAAAGAAGGTTTGTAGCCTCGTACATTCTCACAAATGTAAGTCCTTTGTGGACAAATATGTGGACAAGCTTGTGGATATGATAGCTGATCACGTTCCGTTCTCTAAGATATGCAGCTCTCTTAATCTCTGCTCCACACCGCAACCTCAACAAGGTCTGTAATATCATCAACATAAAATTACACTCTCCATGATAACAACAAACGTTATCTCCACTTACAAATAGGACAGGCAACTCCAAAGTCAAGTGTCAACTCATAACATTGCGGACCTTCCCACTTTTCAGTAATCTTATCTAGTTACCTTTTATCATGTAGAGACATATGAGAAGAAAACTGGTGGCGATATGAGAAGATCAGATAATGGTATCGAGTGTATCATCTGTACTAAAGTGATGTCACAATTAGAGTCAGTGCTAAAACAGAAATCCACTAAAGTAAGACTGAACATTATATCCCTACACATTATAAAAAACTTTATGAGCACATAACTATTTTATCACCCAAACTCTCTTTTGGTACTGAAATAAACTTGTAGTAAAACAACTTTTGACCTCCTTTACAACCTTTGCAGTGTCACCATAGCGACGTATCATCAATTTCCGTGTTACTTGTATAGGCTTTCCAGTATAAGATTGAGTGAAAAGTACCCGCTATCGAGAAATTATAATAACACCCTCCACATCAAAGTTCATTTCCACCAACTTTTTTGCAGTATCCATATTTTGTATTTTTGTGTAAGTTTATTGGCTGTTGCATATATATAAGTATGATAAAAAGCAACTAAAACACAAAGGGGATTATTAGATAGTTCAGAACAAGATTTATGACAGCACCCTGCACAGTATTAATGCCTCATGCCATGGTGGTAATCAGCACGTTACATTTTCCCCTCTCAAGGATGAGATTCGTCAAGCACTGGAGAAGATCTGCGAGTTGGTACAGTCCAGCGAATGTAAAACTTATGTGGACAAATACTCGGATGTCATCGTCGACTATATACAGAATAATGTACCATTTAACAAGATCTGTGGATATCTTAAGTTCTGCTCATCTCTAGAGGAATGGAGACCAGGTATGAGAGTCACTGCAATCCGTACATCCTCTGTGGCGGTTCTTAAGAATTTAAAATTAATTTGAGGTTGTTATTAGCACAACTTTACTTTATTAATACATTAATGATTTTCATTGATTGTAAGTACAGACCCCTGCAATCCCTGCACCCTGTAACACTCCATCATTCACACTCTAATCACCTTCTACTCTTATTATGTTTCACAGGAATGGAGAACGAAGAGAATGAGGACAGTGTTGGATGTATAATCTGTCAGGCTGTGATGTCAGAGTTATCCTCTCTTCTAAAGCTAAACTCGACCAGGGTATGTCAGCTAACTCTACTATCAGCGTCACAAGCCATGATAATAACACATGCAGACTCTGTACAACATTCACCAATACACCTAGTCCTTGTAGGACTCGGCAAAATCATTAGTTAGCCACTCGCATATAATATACCAAGCACCGCACCAAGCACCGCAGCTTATTATTATGAAAACTTGGCTATTAGTAAGTGCAATTTTTGAGTTTCTCCCTTTGTTTTTCAGGAAGAGATTCGTGAAGCGCTTGAGAAGGTCTGTGATCTCGTACATTCAAGTGAATGTAAATCATTTGTTGATGAATATGTAGAAGAGATCATTGATTACATAGAGAAAGATGTACCCTTCGATAAGATCTGCAGTTACCTACAGTTGTGTGCCTCTCAGGAGAGCATTCCAACATCAGGTAATCAACTTGTTAAAGTTGTTGTTAAGTTGCAAAGAGTTGCAAAGCTCCTCTGGGTTTGATAATTGACGGTGATTGAGTTCTCCCACCAGGGAGGGTAATTCCCTTACCCTGCATTATGATGTAACTTTGCAATGTCTGTGATTGGCTGGGAATACTTGGTTGCGCATTTGACTGAGCCCCAGATTACTGTAGGATAGCCCCAGATTACTGTAGGATAGCCCCAGATTACTGTAGGATAGGTCTGCTTTGATCCCCGCTCAGGTCTCAATATTTTCATACAATTAATGCAGCACAGATGGTAGCACAGGAACATCATAGATTAAAGGTAATTGGGAAAACAGATTGCAGATAGAGAGGATTACCAGGTATCATAAAAATAATTAAACTACCTCAGAAGTTGTTTTTCACATTGTACAAAACCTCTTGGTTGTTACATATTTATTTGGTCAGTGTGAATCTCTAACAGTTTTCAGTTTGAGAGTTAGGGTTGCTTTTATGCAACTGAAGATTGCAGAGATATTGATGAAATTATTATCCACCACAATATTCGACAGATAATTATCTAATGATGCAAAGAGAACGTAACACAGACTATATGAATCAAATGGACAGCCATGCGTCGAATCCACCTCACTAATATCAGATCTCTTTCTATGTTTCAGGAGCTCAGGGAAGATTTGTACATCCGATAAGTAGAGAAATTGTCTAAGCAACTTTCCGACAGATCATGTACATTACATAAATCAATATTATCTTATCAACCATATCAATCATGTACGATTCGTCAGGGCTAATATCAAGCTCAATAATCCGCAATGGCTACCATAATCCGCAATGGCTAGTCACACTGCTTGCAGATCGACTCTGTGATACCAACCTGAATTGATTGGTGCACATGCGCAAAAATTATGGCTAGTATCAGTCACAATGCTTTTAGCTGTACCAATAACCAACAATCAATTCGTGTTTCACTATCTGGTTAGTCATACTCTGATAATCTGAATATTCTGTGACTCTTATTTTAGAACACAGTGAGGCGATAACTCTTAAGCATATCCAGCTTTTCCTTATCTTGTTAAATCGGGGTGGGTGGGATACCCCTTCCACCCTCCCTGGTTAAATCTAAAAGTCAATCAATATATAGCCTACTGATATATTTCTATCAATCTAATATTTACTCATGAAAGCATTTTGAACAATAAAGTGATGAATATTTGTCTCCAATTATACCACATGTAGCTCTCTCTCACAGTTTTACAGCATTATCCATTATTCATGTGCTGCTTGTTTTAAATAGACTCATAAGAGTTTCTGATGTCAGAGTGATCCAGTGTGGCTGCATGCTAGTTACTCTCCTTCCATTGGTCACACCGCAGCATGTCCAATGGAGGGGAGCATCTTTGAATGCAGGCAAATGGACAAAACTTGTTCTAGCATAGAACACACATGATATATAGAACACACATGACATGTAACCATAGAACACACATGACATGTAACCCTATAGAACACACATGACATGTAACCCTATAGAACACACATGACATGTAGAACACACATGACATGTAGAACACACATGACATGTAGAACACACATGACATGTAGAACACACATGACATGTAGCCCTATAGAACACACATGACATGTAGAACACACATGACATGTAGAACACACATGACATGTAGCCCTGTAGAACACACATGACATGTAGAACACACATGACATGTAACCCTATTTGGTAGAATAACTCAAGATATTTGGGATAGTTACCCCATGATACCATTCCTAATGTTTGCAGAATTTTGTTCTCCGACAAGGAAAGGGTTCAGATATGAATCATCACCAGACCAGACAGGCTGCAAAATAACAGTCACAATCCACAATCCAATCAAGACTTGTGATTCCAAGTCATTGAAATATCTGAAGTACCAGTAGATAAAGCAGTTGTCTGTCCTTTTTGTATGAAACAGTAACTCCCAGTTGAGAAAAATTACCTAAATTTGGTGAAATGTTTTGCTAGTATTTATTGCACTAGGTTGTCAGTGATCAAGACACAATAGCAATTTGCTTGATGTGGGATGAGAGAACACAACTCCGAGTAGTGAATAGCTGGCTAGCTAATTAGTGCCATCGGCCCATTCTTTTTTTGAGGATGGTGAGATGGCGCAATCGGTTAGCGCGCTTGCTATTCACTGCCAGGCAATTAGTGCCGCAGGAGTTATTGGTTCGAGTCCCACTGGGGGAGCTTTCATTGTTGATTGTTCCAGCCCCCAGCACCCTAGGGTGTATACCTCTCCTGTGTACTTGTCTACTGACTGACTCATGGAAAGACATGTGACAGCATGGAAAGACATGCTGACAAGCTGGAAAGACAGCTAAACCTACTACAAGGGTCCCAGCAATGGGCCATGTAAGGCCAATAACCCTAACACGTACGCTGTGTTTCATAGGGTGGCAATGGTGGATTGGAATGTGCTGTGGGATGAGAGAACACAACTCCGAGTACTGAATAGCGGGCTAGCTAATTAGCACCATCAGCCCATTCTTTTTTTGGGGATGGTGAGATGGCGCAATCGGTTAGCGCGCTTGCTATTCACTGCCAGGCGATTAGTGCCACAGGAGTTGTTGGTTCGAGTCCCACTGGGGGAGCTTTCATTGCTGATTGTTCCAGCCCCCAGCATTCTCGGGTGTATACCTCTCCTATTGCACTAGGTTGTCAGTGATCAAGACACAATAGCAATTTGCTTGACCTGCTGTCATGAGGTTTGGTTCGACCAATTATAACCAAATTGCTTTAAATCTGACAGTATTTAAGTAATTATTATATTCATCACATTGTGCCTGAGGAAAAATATATGTATCAAAAACTTTGGCACCTGGGGGAAGCAACGGGAGGTTGATACAGGGTCTTCCAGACCAGGCCGGCCCAGCCAACTTGTCAGTATAGCATTGAATGATGAAATTGTTTCTTTCAAACAGCAGTATATCAGATGTCATCACAGTAGTATAATATAATATAAGTATATGGTAGGAATTTAGGGCACATAGCAGCCTGCTTTATGGCAAGCATACACATTTTATTTGCTCATTCCTAGCGGACTTGGAAAATATAATAATTGAGCATAAACCAAAGTATCTGTCGTGACTCATGACGCGTTACTAGGTGTAAGGAAAGTAAGAAGGAAAGGTGGAACAGCAGATAAAGCTCATGTCTGTACAGTATGATTATTAATACAGCTGAGGGTGCACTTTAATATAACGATGTTCATGACAACGAAGCTGAATCTTGTATTAGCTCGAGCTTATCTCTTGCTGAATAGAAATTAAGAAATACATTAGGTCAGTGTAATCAATTGTAACTCTTATTTCATTCTCCCATTAGGAATGACTCTTTCTCCTTTTTTTCAGCATGGTATGGAATGAATTTTTTATTGTGATGATATAGACTGCCAATAAATGTGTCGCCTGAAAAAAAGCACATTTCAGTTAGACAGTATTACACTGGATGTGCTCGAATATATGGTCAGACAACACAATACACAATTAATACAGGAGAGGCACACAGCTGGGACACGACTGAGCCGTGGAGCGTATAGAGGACACATAGATATACTCCTAGTGATATGAGTGTCAGACATGACTGTAAATAATTACGAGTTCTCCATGTAATTATATCTACCTATGCTATACTTTAGAAATGCAGCCTCTACAGGATCTGTTGAGGCAGGTAGCTCTGTGCAATGCAGCATTCAGAGGTCACACAGAGATAGTTGCAGTGTTAGGTTACTGGTTTGGCATGATACACTGAACATGTGTTAGTTGAATGTATCACCTTGTCGCTCAACTCTCCTTGCAACTAAAAAAAATGTTTTGTTTTACTCCAAAATGACCTGCAGACATGGGGGGGGGAGCAAGAGCCTAGGGGGTCAAAAGTAACTCACCTGTAATTTGATACTGACCAGCCCACATGAACCCCTGACTTTTTCCCCCTATGCTGTAAATCTCTACGCTGCACACTACATACATTTTTGAATTTAGAAATTACAGTGAAATTTCTCACACATTATTAGAAGGTGCAAAGAGGTGAGCAGTTTGTGGACATGTCGTGGGTTTGATCCCACTGCAGTCCATCAACTTCTGGGTTGGCCTCCAGGCGTACTCCAACCTGCCTGTAAACAGAGAGCAACCTGGTGCAGAATTTGATTGAATTGTATTTTGTTTAGAGACATAAGCCGAACCGCTATTGAGTACGGGATGATGACATCATTAGCTTGGACATTGCCTTTGTTTACAAAGCTCGAGTCTCATAAACTGAACTGGATTTCTGTCCTCTTAGCAAAACTGGTCAAAAGAGGACAGAAAAGAGGGGGGCATAGAAGATTATATCAGCTCCATGATTTCAAACAGTCATGTAAGTTGTTATGAGAACTATATTATATATTGTCAAAATAGGGTCATCCTGGCCTCTAATCTTACTGCTGTCGACCGACACATGTTGAATCAAACTTGGATAATACTACAGGAATGGATAACCTTGGAAATTGCAAAAGGATCAATTAATCGCATCGGATAAATTTGCAAGGATCCCTCGAACACTTGAAATTAGGATCACTCGAACCGCTTAAATCGGATCACCGCATCACTGCAATGTGAAACATCTCCTAATCACTTTATTGAAGAGAAGCTTTACTCTTTGTTGGCATGTTGGCTCTCATACTCTTGGGCACTTCTCTTCGTTTTTGAGCTCGACCTGGAGAGCCTAGGTCGTTCTTGGCAGCAATGGACTCTTCTTGTAACAGAGATCCGCCACCCTGTGATTTGCAGTTAGAAGTAGTCTTCTATCAAATAAAAAGTAGGTAACTGTCGGGCGTCAGCACAGAACAAAGGAAAAACCAAAACTACCGCAAAAGTTACCGCAAATGCCTACATGATCAACAGAAACGAAAACAGCTGGTACAAATGACATCAATGGTGAATGCCCAAGATAAGATTAGTTCCTAACTCTGGACATTTCACACATTGACACATTGTCGATCTTCATGAAGTGCGCATCAGCATAACCTTGTTTGTGACAAGGTCATGTTCATACTGAAATTTCGATCAGCAACAATTAAAAAATGACCAATAGACCAATAGAACTCACAACTATTGCGATTTCTTTTCGAGTTGTCCTCTCTTGTCCAATGACTTGACCCAGGCTGAGGCTGTCCTACCGGCCCAGGCTATATTTTATCCATACTTCGGGAAAACAAAACATATACTTTTTTGTCCTTACTCGACACTTCGCTTGATCTAAACTATTGATATTGGTAACGGCACCAAGTTTTAGGATTCAAGAGTCATCACAACATTTTAACCTCAAAATTAATCTGATAAACAACAGGATTTGTATAACTATGAGTACTTAAAGATAACTCCAACTATAAATATACTGGTTAATCGCAGTTTTAGATAACAAATCCTGAGCAAAATATGAAGCGACCTAAAGCTACTCTTGGTCTAAAAAAGATGCAGATTGAATCGAAGTATATAGCCGATCATTCAGTTATAAAGCCTGTGGTTCTGATTCAGCTCCCTGAGCTTCCAGGCACTATAAAATGATCAGTACAGGTTTTCAAAATAACGATCTGAATAATAATTGAGACTTCAAGATCTTCTAAAATTTGAACGCTGTAACCTTATATCAACGTTATAGTACAGAACATACAGTATAGAGTAAAGAAATACATAGGTACGCAATCTAATGCATTCTGAACAGCAGTCTAATCTCTAAAATATAACAGCATGTTCATTCATAGACTACATAGGGTTCTTTAACTGCCTTGTGGTGCATGCATATTTGTTTCAAACTTAGATTGATTTTCTGTTAGGCTCTGAGCCAACTTCTCTGTAGTCTGAGAAGGATCAGTCGGACCCATGAACAATCCGAAGGGTTTCTCTGAACCTGGAACCTGGAACCTGCACGGCTCTTGGAACTTTGCTAAGGTTAATTGTTCTATTATATTATTGAATTGCTACAGAATTTTACACAATTCCTCGATGAGTAAGCTATAATTTTCTTCAATTCTCCAAGAAGTTCATGAGTGAGAATAAGAATAAGATAAGATTTTTTTAAAAACCCTCTACAGAACAATTTTGAGAAATCGTTGTAATGGAGTAGTTTGTAGAAAAAATGCTCGGCAATAATGAGCATGAATGAGAATCATGAAACTAAAAATAGATTGGTAAGGTGATATATTGCGCACATAACATGTAATTATGAAGACATAGAGAAAACAACTACAATTTAAAAAAAAAAAATAAACAACTTATTTATCAAGCTTTGTGTAAGACCTGTTGCTATATGGCGTAAGAAATAAATCTGTACCGCTTCGGCTCCTCTCATAACTACCACACCCAGGTCAGTCTGCTCATTTAATAATAATAATAATAATAATAATAATAATAATAATAATAATAATAATAATAATAATAATAATAATAATAATAATAATAATAATAATAATAATAATAATAATAATAAGCAACTCAGCGAATGAGCTATACTAGGGAAGATAACATCAAAATTATGGAGTGCTACTATTCTAGTGAGCCAATGAGGAGAGGATACATGTCAAGGATGGCAAAGATATGGCAAGATCGAGGGGGATTTGAACTAACAGAGAACAGACTAGCAATGCAGGCAAGGACGATTATCAGAAAGGAATGGCTTACAATAGAGGAATTGGATGAGATCAGGATAAGAGAGACTGAAGATCAGGGAGCACCGGCAACGGAAGAAGGACAGACGACTGTTGAAGTGATCCCACCAAGTGTACTAGAACGCATTTACCAAGGTCGTGGAAGAGAATATGACCATCCAGTGAGACAAGAAGACATCATGACAGAGAGCAGATTATCAGATGAGAAAAGGGAATTAGTTGAGGAAATCAAGATACAGAGAAGAAGGCTGCAGATGGGTAGAGAAAAGTTGACTAACATTAGGCATATAGACAGAAGGAAGATAATGGAAGAACTAAGCAAGATGAATGAGGTGATAGAACATGTCCCAATTGATAACATCACTGAACTGAATGATACATTTTACGCTAGTGCAGCAATTGTCACAAATAAGTTGGCAAAGAACTGGAATGAGAAGAAAGAAGAACCACCATGGAAAAAGAGACTGAAAGCAAAGGTGATGGAGTTAAGGAAAGATATAAGCAGAGTAGTGCACGCAAGAAGCAAACCGCACAATGATGGATTTAGAAGAAAGATAGAAGTGAAACACAACATCAAACACAAGGGATACCAACTCGTGGAAGAGGAGTTAAAACAAAGATTGAAGGCAACAGCAGCAAAGATCAAGAGATATGATGACAGAGTAAAGCAGTACCAACAAAACAGAATGTTTGAGAACAACCAGAAGAGATTTTATAATGACATACAGAGTAATTTGGAGAGTGAGAATGAAATACCAGGTGGAGAGGAATCCAAGGACTTCTGAACAAGGATTTGGGGACATGCAACTGAACATGATGAAAAAGCACCGTGGATAGACCGAGTCAGAAGAAAATTGGAAGGAAGACAGCAGGGTGAGATAATCATTACAGAAAACGCGCTCAAAAGAGCACTAGTGAAATTACCAAACTGGAAGGCTCCGGGCCCAGATTCTGTACAGGGATTCTGGATCAAAAGTCTGACCAACCTGCACAGAAAGCTTGTTATATACCTGAATGAATGCCTGGAGACAGCACAGACACCAAGCTGGGTGACAACCGGAAGGACTGTTCTGATTCAAAAAGACAAGACCAAATCGACAGCACCGGGGAACTACAGACCCATAACCTGCTTACCTATTGTATGGAAGCTGATGACCTCAATGGTGGCTGAAGAGATCTATAGACACCTGGAGGATAATGATCTCATCGGAGAAGAACAGAAAGGATGTAGATCTGGGTATAAGGGAACCAAAGACCACTTGATGCTGGATAAGGTGATACTGAAGGATTGTAAGAACAGGAAAATTGGTTTAGCCATGGGCTGGATTGACTACCAGAAAGCGTACGATTTAGTACCGCACTCATGGATCATTGAGACACTGAGAATGGTAGGGGTGGATGAGAAAGCTTGGAGATTCCTTGAGACGAGCATGAGCAAGTGGAATACCAACTTGGAGTGCGGAGGCCGCACACTGGCAAATGTGAACATCAAGAGGGGGATCTTCCAAGGTGACTCATTATCGCCGCTGCTTTTCATCGTGTGCCTCATACCTCTGAGTGTGATACTACGAGAAGCCAAGCAAGGGTATACACTTTCCAGACCTCAGTCAGGTAAATTAAACCACTTGCTCTACATGGATGACCTGAAACTATACAGCAAAAACAAAAAAGAACTGGGGTCATTGGTACAAACAGTCAGAATTTTCACCCAGGATATAAGAATGAAGTTCGGAATACAGAAGTGTGCTACAGTAGTGATGAAGAGAGGGAAACGTGAACAGGATGAGGGGATATTGTTACCTGATGGAGAGCTGATGAAAGACTTAGGAGAACAGGACTACAAGTACTTGGGGGTGCTGGAAGCTGACGACATAAAAATGAAAGAGATGAAGGAGAAAGTAAGGAAAGAGTATTACAGAAGACTAAGACTACTATTGGAATCAAAGCTTAATGGAGGAAACGTCATCAAAGCAGTAAACACATGGGCGGTTGCTGTCCTCAGATACTCTGGAGGAATACTTGACTGGACAAAGGAGGAGCTTGAGGTTATGGACAGAAAAACCAGAAAACTGATGACTATAAACAGAGCGCTACACCCGAGGGCTAATGTGGCAAGGCTGTATTTGGCAAGAAATGAAGGAGGAAGAGGATTGAGAGCAGTGGAAGAAACTATCAGGACAGAGGAACACGGACTATCAGATTACATAAAACATGAAGACAAAGGACTCAACAGATACCTCAAGAGTTTTGAGAAGAAAGAAACCAAACGAGAGTATAAAGACCGCAAGATGGAGGAGAAACAACAGGAATGGAAGAACAAAGCATTACATGGACAGTACACCAAGATAGCAGATCGAACAGACACCAAGAAAACGTACAAGTGGATAAAGAATGGCTACATGAAGAAAGAAACAGAAGGACTACTCATGGCTGCACAGGATCAGAAAGTACATATAGAGAAACGAGGAGGTACAGCACTGTGTAGAATGTGTAATGAACGAGAAGAGACCGTGTTTCATATACTCAGTGAGTGTTCAAGAATAGCACAGACAGAGTATAAGAAATGCCATGACAAGGTGGCACAACTGATTCATTGGAATTTGTGCAAGAAATATCAACTAGAACACAGGAGAAACTGGTACGAACATCAGGCAGAGAGCATGACAGAAAATGAGAAAGCAAAGATCCTGTGGGACGTTACAATTCAAACAGACCACATCATACAAGCCCGCAGGCCAGACATCGTTGTGCAAGACAAAGAAATCAACCACACTTGGATCAATTGATATAGCCGTCCCAGGAGATGCAAGACTCACAGAAAAGGAGAGGGAGAATGTGGAAAAATATCAGGATCTGGCGAGAGAAATAAGAAAAATATGGAACACATCAGTGACAGTTATACCAATCATTGTAGGAGCACTAGGGGCTGTGGCTAACCTACATGAACAAATGGAGATGCTGGAGATAGAGAAGAAGGAAGTAGACAGAGTGCAGTTCTCTGCTCTACTAGGATCGGCAAGAATACTGAGAAAGGTGTTGGGTATCCCAGGTAAGAGGTCCTAACCCGATACCAACATATCACCGGCTGAAGAGCTGAGGAAATCAACAGGGAAAAATAATAATAAAGTTTTTTTATGAAATGCTTGATAAAATTGTTTGAAAACAATGATGTCTAACTAAGTGCTGTACAGGTGATAAAAGGTTACAAATTGAAACATTTACTATGAAAAAAGCCTGTGGCTGGTAAAATTAAAAAAATTGATTAAAATTTTCTTATCATAAATTTGTCAATTAGATGAGAAAACATGATGAAAGACAAAATAATTAATTAAAACCTACAAGTGGCCCAGCACCTAAAAATCCACTATAAAACCTACATATATGGGGTATATGCTTCATGGAACAGATGGGTTTTTGAATGACATAGTTTTTAAATTTGTTATGTGCATGGTGTTGTGAAGCACCTAAGGGTGATACACTCTAAATGGTGCACTTTGGGGTGTACACTAACAACTAGTTAATGGCAAATGCTCAATTCATATAAATATACAACTCACCGAATTACACTAATCTACCTCTGAATCGACAACCATCAAAGTAATTTAATCCTGATCGATCCTGTTACGGTGATATCGAACCTAGAGATAGACAAAAACATGGGTGAGAGATAATGTCATGATAGAAAAACATATACAAATATAAACAGAACAAGACATAAACTCGCAACCACAATCACGCAATCATGTTGTTGTTGTTGTCTGGTGTTTTTCTGGTGTTTTATAATACTATCTAATACTGAATATGTGGCTAGATATTTGTGTATTGCTGCCACATATTTTAGCTCCAATTAATGTTTTGATGTGCTCAGTTTTCTCGGCAGATCAAGAGTCCCCCAGCTAAGCTCTTTACTTGCTGTTAATACTTCACTCACTCTCCCTAGCAATCCATGTTCATTCATGTATTCATGGTTCATGGTTCATGAATACTCTAAAATGGTACACTCTAAATGAATACTCTAAATGGTGCACTCAGAAAAGGTCATTGTTGCGAGCGACGCAGCAAGCAGCAATAAAAAACTGCTCTGACATTGTTTTTAGTAAAACCTATAATAGTAATATTTAAACAACTAGGTGGATCAATTTTATTCATGCATCAAATTATTCTCTGATTCTTCAGCTCCGTAATGATGTGCTTCTTTAGAAAAGTGGTCCACTCTTAGTGCATTTTATATCTATCGCAGTAGAGGCCTTCCCGAAAACGCTCACATCAAGCCAGACTAATGTTTGGTGACGTCAGAGAGCTGTTTGAGTGATCAGCCTATTGTAAAATCAAAACAAACAGAGCTATCTTGTATTCAATACAGCAGAAAATCCATGGTGCTGATTTTCATCTTCCACTATGGGCCTTTGCATCCACTTCTCAATTGCAACCTCATGGAAGGGCACTGGCATCCCCATCCCCAAATTTGAGATATGATGTTCTAAAAAGTCAGCTTATTTGTGTGATTTCTGCAAATATAGGTCAACACAGAGCACTGAACTAAGGCTATATTGTGTAGTAAGGTATTCTATGAAAGGCCCCCATTGAGTACAATACTCCACTTAAATCCACTGGCTAAGTAAATCAACTTGTAATTTTATACTACGACAAGCACGGCGGTGTGTGTGTTCGATTAAGAATAAATGACACATGCTATAAACGGAGGTAAGACGATAATCGAAGTTGGTGAAAATAGGGCGACGGAAAGGAGATCAAGAATTTTTAGACCTTGGCATTCCAATTTGTTTTAGCTTTAGACTTTGGATAAAGCTTTAGACATTAACTGTGTTACTGTTCTCACATTCTTGAAACTGACAAGCTTATAGTATGCCTGCATGCCGTTATGTATAATAATGTGAACTTTACTAAAAACTTTCGGTGAGGACCTGCTGTTTGTCATCCATTGTATATTTATATTTGGAGATTTTTAATCGATCAAACTTTATCAGCAGGCAAATATTCTATGTGATGATAAAGTTCTAAATAATGTTCTGGGTGAATCCGCGACAACTTGGCCCGAGCCAAACTTGGCTCGAGCCAAACTTGGCCCGAGCCAAACTTGGCCCGAGCAAAACTTGGCCCGAGCTAAACTTGGCCCGAGCAAAACTTGGCCCGAGCCAAACTTAACCCGATGCATTGAAACTTGGCCCGAGTCAAACTTAACCCGATACAATGAAACTTGGCCCCAATTAGTAAAGCTTGGCCCCGGTTAGTAAAACCTGGCCCCAAATATGAAACTTGGCCCAATGCAATGAAACTTGGCCCGAAATATAAAACTTGGCGTCATGTACTGAAAATTTGCCTCAATTACTAAAACTTGGCCCCTTATACTGAAACTTGGCCCCAATTAGTAAAACTTGGCCCCAAATATGAAACTTGGCCCCAAATATAAAACTTGGCCCCAAGAACTGAAACTTGGCCCCAATTAGTAAACTAGGCTCCAAATATAAAACTTGGCCCCATGTACTGAAACTTGGCCCCAATTAGTAAAACTTGGCCCCTCATATAAAACTTGGCCCCAAGTAGTAAAACTTGGCCCCAAATATAAAACTTGGCCCCAAATATAAAACTTGGCCCCAAGAACTGAAACTTGGCCCCAATTAGTAAACTAGGCTCCAAATATAAAACTTGGCCCCATGTACTGAAACTTGGCCCCAATTAGTAAAACTTGGCCCCTCATATAAAACTTGGCCCCAAGTAGTAAAACTTGGCCCCAAATATAAAACTTGGCCCCAAGAACTGAAACTTGGCCCCAATTAGTAAAACTAGGCCCCAAATATAAAACTTGGCCCCATGTACTGAAACTTGGCCCCAATTAGTAAAACTTAGCCCCTCATATAAAACTTGGCCCCATGGAATGAAACTTGTTCTCAATTATGAAATCTTGGCCCAAAATATAAAGCTTGGCCCTATGGAATGAAACTTGGCCCCAATTAGTAAAACTTGGCCCATAATATAAAACCTAGCCCAAGGTGTTGTACTTTCAATTAAAGAAGAACAAACATAACAATGTCATTACAATTACACATCGAGACAACAACGTGTTATAATATAATAAATGAATATAATAAGCACTACTTTAATGTGTATTATCAAACTCTGTGTACAGGCCCGGGACTTCTTTGTTCCTCTTTCACAGTTAGAAGAGATGGAAACACTTTATAAAACCAGGATTCAACCAAAGTAAATTACGTTGACATCATATGTGCGCAGCAATTCCATTTTACATCTTGCATGAGCTCAAGGAGACGTGATGGTAACTCCACCTCTTTGTGAGTGATAACTCTGGGTAATGAAGAATGGGCTGATCTTTTATATATCCGATATCAACATATTTGTTACCTCTCATGTTGTACGAAGACTGGGGAAATTGAACTGCAAATCTGTTATAATATGACAGTGCATTATCATCCACTGTTTAGGCGGTATTTAGTGATTGGTCATCCAAATCTGATATATGCTCTACTGGATACTTAATATCTTCAACTCCTGAGGTTGGATAGAGAATACTCAGTGCTGACAGACTATGAGCCAAATTGCTATGAATGACACATTGCATCAGTTATTGGGATCTGACTAGCTATCGGCTTATCAGCTATATTTGATACCATAGTATCTTCCAATCACATATGGTGATATCCAGATTGATGGATGTAGATCCTCGGTAAGCCAATCTGCAATATGTGATACCGCAGTATCTTCTACTCTCATAGGGTTGTATAGCGATTTAATGTAGAGGAAGTAGGATTTTATGCAATTGTTGACATTTTTTTCCTTTAACGATTTAACCGTCGATTTTGAGAAAGGTACACAATTAAATTGCTCGTGAAAGAATATCAAAACACACCTGACTGAGCTGTAAAATTTGAAATACAAACTGTAAATTTTAATTCACAAGATGTCAATAATGAAGCCTCGTTTTGGGGTTTGTTAATTGAGGGCAACTTCTTCATTTTTCTTGGTACATATACGCTTTTATTGTCAATCTACAATCATCTTTATGAATGTTTTTCACGCAGTGACAGAACAAATAACATGATAGTGTTTTGCAATGTTGTTCTTGTTCTGTGTTATATTTCCTTGACCAATCCTCCGATTTGTATAAAACAAAAGACATTTATTGCCTTGTGCACAGTTGTATCATGAAAAATCATCTCATTTGTCTGTTTAGGGATCTGGACTGCTACTTCAGCAGCGTTTCAAAGAGTACATATGGTCGGATGTAACTTCCATTTCCAGAAATGCATCTGGCGCAAGTGCAAGGCGCAGGGTGCAAAAGCTTGGTAAGAAGTCAACGTTATGCATAAATAACTATGACTATGATTAATAATAATATTATGATTATAAATATGCAATAAACCGATATATTAATAATATAATAAATATCAAATTTTAACTTCTTATGAAGTTATTCAGTCATAATTGAGAAAGCACAAAAAGTTATCGCCGAGTTTCTCTACAAGGTTAGTAACCACGAAAAAAGAAAAACTTTATACTAGCATAACTTCTCACATCAGCTCAACCTCAAAAACTTGATAGCGCATGGTTAATGTTAATGTTCTGTGGGGGCTCTCCTACCTACCTGTCCACTTGATTCAGGAAGCTTATCGCTATGTGGTCGCGGAGAACAACGAGCCTCACTTCAGGCAGTTGTTTGAGTATTTTGAGATTACACTCAATTGAAGATTTGAGCAAACATTCTTGAGTGTGTATCGACAGGCGATAAGGACAAATAACTCTCTGGAAGGTAACTGTCATTCAATTTCACAATTCGTCTAAGGTTGTTCATATTTGAACCCTTGTAAAGCAATCTTCACTTGATCAGAAAGGTTCATCACTCAGTATGCAATGAGCAACAACCAACATTTTGTTTCTGTGTTACAAAAATCTATGCTTTAAATCATAAAGTTAAAGCTATAGTAGCGCCTTTTGGTATATGACATATTCCTTAGGTAGTAAAAGAATTGCTAGTAACATGACGATGAAAATTTATTTGAATGAAGCTCATCGGTACAACTGAATTCATAGGCTATCTAAAATGTTGCCACAAATCCTATTGGAGGTATCTGGTTAATCAAGAGCCAGTGCTCTTGATTAACCCAAGACATCCGATATGATACCAAATATTGGGAGGCGTTACTATAGCTTGAAAGTAATTAATATTCACAGGCTTCTCAGTTGATAAGCCCCCAACATTTATGTTGATTGAAGAGTTACGGAAGGAGTCATGTTCCGTAGAACTTGAGCTGAAAGAGATTTCAGCAGGCTTTAGCAGTCTAAATAAAAAACTAAAATATGAAACACTCAACAGGTTTTGGGTAAAAGCCTGGGATCGACTCGATGAAGACAATATTTATTACAGGCAAATAATAAATATGGCATACCACATGCTGCCTGCCATTGAGGACAACTCCTGCTCCGAAGATGTGAATGAAGAATTCACAGCTTCTGAGCAGGAGCTGTAGATCAACCTACAATTATTTCATACACATGCATTGTAAATAGTTCATGGCATTGATAGACTTAGAATCTTACAGCCAATTATGTTTCATTTAGTTTGCTGCATCATCATTATAAATTCTCAGATTGTCATCTCATTTCTTATCCCAGAAATTTGTATTTAATCTCATATTTTTTTTCATCCTTTTACATGGTGGTACCTATGTATTAATTATCTCTTAAGAGACTGTGAAACTAAGTTTTGTACATAGCTAACAATCTAACTGCCCATACTGTTTCATTTATATTTTTGCAACAACCATTGTAAATTGTCTTATTGTTACCTCATTTCTAATCTCAGAAGAAATTTTATTTTGTCTCTCAATAGTTTTCATCTTAGTACATGGTAGTACCGAAGTATTATCACTTGAAAGCCAAATTTTTGTGTTGCATAAAACTCAAAGAATTATTGGTTTTAGCTCAGGTTTAGATATTACATACATACTCTAGCTGCTTACTCTATTTTATATTTTGCATCAAACTTTATAAACATCTCATTTTTAATCACACATTCAATCTCAAAAAATTCATTATGTCTGTATAATGGAAACAATGTTTAATTTTGCAATAACGGATTATCATTTTTGCCTGCATACAGTGGTATCAGCATGGAATTTTTAAACGTTTAGTTCTGTTTTATGTAATGTAATAATATGATATTTAGTGTGAATGAATTTTGTGTTTGATTAATCGGACTGTAATTTGGAGTTGTTCACTCCTCGTCTGAAATCCCAAATAATAAAATATCCTCCAATTTTCTGTTTTAGAATCCGCGATATGTATGGTTCAAGTAGTGCAAATGCAATGGTAGCAGATCTGGACTTATAATTGCTGATAATTCGGTTATTAAAGAGAGACTTCAAAAACACAACTGAACTGTTGATCAACAATACCTCAGCGGTAAGTAGAGCTACTATCGTACAATGTGCGCTAGCCTCAACTACTGAGCACTGGTTTAGTTTTGAGTTTGGTGCAATTCTCGGTGGAATTGCTCAAGGATTTATTTTAAACAATAATAACAAAATATAAATATGGTTCTATTTGTCAGGCAATAAATCAATCAATAATTTTACAATAATATCCTGGCATTTATCATTATTTTAGTCATAAAAATACATAAACATTCAAAATCTTTATAATAAGATCTTACCCTTGGTGCAGATGACCTCGAATTCAGTGTGATATTCAGTGTGATATCTCTGTGTATTTAAACTATGTTAGACTGGGTTCCTCGCTGTGAGTCGCGGTATTTGTATCTCTCTATATCTAAGCTATGTTAGACTGGGTTCCTCGCTGTGAATAGCGGTATTTGTATCTCTTATATCTAAGCTATGTTAGACTGGGTTCCTCGCTGTGAATCGCGGTATATGTATCTCTATATATCTAAGCTATGTTAGACTGGGTTCCTCGCTGTGAATCGCGGAGTTTATATCTCTTATATCTAAGCTATGTTAGACTGGGTTCCTCGCTGTGAATCGCGGTATATGTATCTCTATATATCTAAGCTATGTTAGACTGGGTTCCTCGCTGTGAATCGCGGTATATGTATCTCTATATATCTAAGCTATGTTAGACTGGGTTCCTCGCTGTGAATCGCGGTATATGTATCTCTTATATCTAAGCTATGTTAGACTGGGTTCCTCGCTGTGAATCGCGGTATATGTATCTCTTATATCTAAGCTATGTTAGACTGGGTTCCTCGCTGTGAATCGCGGTATTTGTATCTCTATATATCTAAGCTATGTTAGACTGGGTTCCTCGCTGTGAATCGCGGTATTTGTGTCTCTGTGTATCTTGCCAAAAGCTCTGTTGGCTGAATGTGTCTAAAAGTTTTTAGACAATTTTCCTCTCTGTAGATGTGCCTCCTTGGGCTGACTGAATCAGATAATTCTCTGATTAAATCTGTAATGCTGTACGTCGTGAACCCGCTCTCTGGCGCTGACTGATTTTTACAAGTGTCCATCAGGCTTTTATAGTGCTGGTTTGCTGTCCTGTTATTGTGCCACGTTTGCATTTACAGGCGTAAAGGTGTTAACCTTGTTATTGGTTTTAGCCTCAATTTCGTCATTACTCTCTTTTGATTTGCGTGTTTTGTCAGTTTTGATTATCTAGCTGTCAAAACATGGTTAGTCTGTCCTTTGCTTGACCTTCCCTCATTTTTGTTTTGGTTATTTTTAGATAATTTATGGTGTCAAGTGCACCTGTTTATCCATGGTGTAATCTGTTGGTTTTCCTGATTTTACAATCTTTCCAGGGTTGTTTTGAAGATCTTTTGTGACTTCTATTGCTCGTTATTTTCAAAATAGCTTATGGTGTCAACTGCACCTGTTTTCTATGGTGCAATATATTGGTTTTCTAATTCCGCAATCTTTCCAGGGTTGTTTTGAAGATCTTTTGTGACTTCTATTGCTCGTTATTTTCAAATAGCTTCTGGTGTCAACTGCACTTGTTTTCTATGGTGCAATATATTGGTTTTCTAATTTCGCAATCTTTCCAGGGTTGATTCACTGCCCAAAGATCTCGTGACTCTGCGGTTATTTTGAAGATGTTTTGTGACTTCTGTTGTTTTCCCGTTGTGTGATTCTCCACGGGTTGTTTCACGTGCCCAGATTTCTCATGGCCCTGTGATTATGTTTTGTTATATTTCAATAACCCCTCAGTGTATTATTCCCTCTATTTACTACAATATTACTATTTTCCATCACCATATAGCCTGTGTCTAGATAAATTTCAATAATGATAACCTATGATGTTTGAGCTTTAACCCTACACTGAAATGTTTAAGTATGTTTCTGTTGGGTCTTAGTTTAAGCTCTTAGTAATAATTGAATTTAAACTAACTTTGCTTTGTTTTGTTTTACAGATTATGTGGGGTTAATGGTGATTTCCTGTCTGTACAACATGCTGGGTTAAATCTCAATGCATGCTCTACTACACTATCGCCATGATTCGATTTCATATCTATAACTCTAAAGTCCTTGGTTCTCCTATCATCAATTCGAAGTCAGCGAACAAGCAGCAAGCTCTCACAACAAGCAGGTCAAGCCTATAATAATCACGCCGAAACAGATCACCATAGCTATTCAAATTGACAACATGTGGATGACAATGGAACTAATGAGAAAAAAATATAATCAGAAACCAGTGCAATTTGTGTTATAATGTCTGGTGACCTAGAGTTCACCCTTAGTCTTAGCTTTTGACTTTTGCAAGCTCATTGTTTTTCTCCGCTTTTTGAAACCAATCACCGATAATAGGTGCAAAGGTAATTAGTTTTGACAAGTGTCATATTTTTATGGGAGTTCTAATCCAGCTTATGAGTGGTTATCAATTTTTATGGTTTCGGTCCAGGGTCTGGTACAGAAATGTGTTGGTTGAATATTAACACGTTATTCACTGCACTGTGTCTTTATATGATATGTGATTGACCTTTAGTTTTGTACTGTCGCACTTTTCGGAAATAAAATTTGTTATCCCAGTTGTCGAAGATTTTTACTGTGTGTGTGTGTCCCTCTAATTTTCTTGTACGGTTAATCGTTTGCTGCATCTGACAGTGGCTTTTGTGTTCTTCTGTAGTTTAATATTCAATAATAAGGTAACTATTACTACAGATATATTTACAGATATATTCAACTTCTCTCTAGACTCTCAAACAACTCCTGATATATGGAAATCGGCCATCATCAAACCACTGCCAAAAACTGACAAGCCAAATCAACTTAAACACTTCCGACCAATAGCCCTGACAAGCTGCTTATGTAAAACAATGGAACGTCTGCTGAAAAGCTATATAGTTAAAAACATTCCTCTCGACAATCGCCAATTTGCCTACCGAGCTAAAAGATCAACCCAGGATGCAGTATTATGCCTTATTACCACAATAACTAGTTACATAGACCTTCAAGCTGCCAACTATGCAAGATGCCTATTTCTCGACTTCTCGTCTGCATTTAACACCATCAGTGTCAGTAATCTCCTCACAGAACTGCAACATCTAGACTCCAGAGTTACAAACTGGGTGTCGAGTTTCCTGACAGGCAGAACACAAAGAACAATAGTAAACAATATTCTCTCAACATCAATCACCACCAACACAGGAACACCCGAGGGTTCTGTCCTCAGTCCTCTATTATTCTCAGTGTATACAAATAGGATTAGGTCAGAACAGAGCAATATAACTATTTTAAAATATGCTGATGACACTTGTATTGTTGGTTGCATCTCTGATAATAATGACTTGTCTAATTATTTTAATGAGATCAATAGAATCTCTGGTCTATGCAAAGAACTGGACTTATTACTTAATCCTTCTAAAACCCAAGAGATGCTTTTCTCCACTAAGAGAGATAAACCTGACAGTCCTACTCTCGAATAAAATGGTGTAAATATAGATTTTTGTGACAATGTTAAATATTTGGGAGTTCTCTTTGATAACAAATTACGTTTCGAAGATCATGTCAATAATGTTGTATCCAAAGCAAATCAGAGAATGTTTGTCATCAGAACCTTTAATTATCAGAGTACAAAGCCTTTAGCCTGCATGTTATTTAAAAGTTTTATTGTATCCATTCTAACCTACTGCCTACCTATTTCGTTCACTAGTATTTATTCACGAGACAAGAAAGCTCTGAGAAAGTCTTTTAAGCAAGGCGACAGACTAGGTCTTGATATTGGGGACCTAGATTCAGTCATATCAAAACGTACAAAGAACCTGGCCCTCCAGATAATACATGATGACGAACATTTTTTAAACAATTTTCTTGAGAAACTCCCCTCAGGCAGATATCGCAGCCTTAAATACAGAACTGCCTGGGGTAAAGACTCATTCCTCAGACACTTGATTTTGATTTTGCAAGATATTTTTTAATCCACTAGAAGTCAGACTTTACTTTACTCATTTTGTTTATGTTTCTTTTTGGTATTCCCTACTCATGTAACAGTATAAACACTCAATCTCGCAGCATACCTAATGTTTGTGACAAAATAAACCAACCAACCAACCAACCAACCAACATGCATAATTCTCTTTCATTTTTTTTAATCGATGCCTCTGATAATTAATTGTATTAAATAAAAGTTTATTGCAGCTACACACACGTTTATTTCATAATCTAAAACGCATGACAAAAATAATAGCATACGTCTTAACGACCAGATAAGGTAATTGACTTTGGTATTTTACTAATTTTACTATTAGGCCAGCAGCGGCTGTACATAAAAGGCTCTAAAAATTACATCTGTGTAAGTGTCTTGAACAGAGAAAACTGAAGACTGCATCTGGTGTAGTTTTTTATGGCCGTTCTGATGACGCATATGTACCATTTTACAAATGGGGCAAAATGGGGCGAATCCAAATAAAAAACACGGAAAAGGGGGTTAAAAGGACGTTTTTTGCAATTTAACTTCTCTTGGCAAAGTCCATAGAATGAAGCAGTGTCATTGAATTTTTTTTATCAATATCATGCATATCTTGAGTAGTTTTTGGGAAAATATCATACTGCTAAACCCAATGGTTGACGTTTTACAGACAAATTGTAGTCACCCCTCGAACACAGTTGCGGCATAATAATAGGTTTTGTGCAAGCGTGCAAGAATAACAGTGATAAATGTACTTCTCATGTCATTTTTCATGATTTGTTTATAAAAAGGCCCCATCATAAAGTATCTGGTAGCAGTGTAATAATAAATTGAGAATATATGAGAAAGGGGTGGATCCAGTTGGGATGTGATAAACAGGTAAACGTTTATGAAGTTTTATTCTGGTAAAGCGTGTAATCTGATTATGTATTTTGAATTTAATAGCTATTTTAAATAGCACATAAGTATCACTGCTAAAACAAAACAAAGAAAGGATGCAAATTCATACTAGTTTAAAGGTCAAGGTCTTCATCATCGGTAATTTGGTCATATTCATCTTGCTGAGTGTCGTCCCTGCCATTGTCGCATTGAAGGCATCCACACAATTGCGTACAATGCAAACCGGCCTTCAAACATGAGCATCCACCGCTTTTTTTATGGCCGTTCTGATGGCGCATAATTATGTACTATTTTACAGATGAGGCAAAAGGGGGCGGATCCAAGTAAGAAACATGGAAAAGGGGGTATATAGAGCGTTTTTGCCATTTAACTTCTTTCGGCAAAGATCATAGAATGATGTGGCGTCATTGAAATTTTTTTATCAATATCATGCATATCTTGAGTGGTTTTTGAGAAAATATACTGCAAAATCCATCTATTGACGTTTTACAGACAGATTGTAGACACCCCTCAAACACAGTTGTGGCATAAAAATAGATTTTGCGCAACCTTTCCAGAATAACAGCGATAAATAAACTTCCTATGTGATTTTCATTATCTTTTTATAAGAAGACCCTAATATAAAATTACTGGTAGCAGTCTAATTATGAATTGGGGATATATGGGGACAGGGTGGATCCAGTTAAGATGTGAAAAACTGTTAAGATGCGAAAAACAGGTAGAGTCCAGAAACTTCTTGCCAATGAGTGATCAAAAAATTGCATTTAATAATAATTATCTCTCTGGGGTTACCTAGAATTGAGTGAAACTAAACTCGAATTTCGCTGCGAATCCAAATCAAAGTTCATAACTCTCAGAGTGCATATTCTTTCTACAGAGGCTAAGAAAAGACAAAAAAGTTGCAAAATTTGGTTTTTTAATGAGCATTCTGTATGTGTAACATCTACCAAGGCACAAACAGATCCTCTTTATTGACTTATTGAGAGGTGCAATACAAGTACACACCAGTATAAACAAAGATATATCCACAATGTGACCAGTGTCAACGTGAAGGAAAGCAAAGAAAGACGAACTAATGTGCTTATCAAATGCATCGAAAACCTGTATTGATATAATACATTCTTTATCAAGGTAAAAATCCAGTCAATGACTAATTGGAAGGTGAGTACAAACATATATAAAATTGTTACATAAAAATACAATAAGTGAATACCAACAATAATATGACCTGTGTAAACAAGAAGGAAAGCAAAAAAAACGAGTATTTCCTGCTGTGAAAACCAGTATTGATAAATACATTCAAGGTACAAATCCTCTTCATTGACTAATTTGAAAGTAGATATTGGTACAAGCCTGTTTCAAATGAATATATACAGCAGTAAAACACATACCTGCAATGTGACCTATGTCAACGTGTGGGCATGCAACAAAGGACATCAAGAATATAAAATTCATGTGAAAACATGCTTTGACACAAATGCATGCAGAGTATTTTTGTACTTGGTCATCTTGTTAAATTTGGTGCTTCTTAGTCTTGGACTTTGGCAATGATCTATGATCGGAATAGTTATCTTAAGCCTTTTTGCGTGGTTCTTCCTCCTTCGCTGTATCACTGAAAGAATGATGAAACTCAAGATTAAGGAGCGGAAATACAATAGCATAACTGGATCTCAACTCAAGTTAACAGCAGGAGGTAGAACAACCTTTGAACAAAAAATGATTCTATCTCACATCACATCTAGCAACTAAGTTAAAAAGCTTGCAAAACAAATCTGTTGGATGAATATGTAATTCGTATTACAAGCAAGTAGATATATAAACACGGGGGGAGGAAGGGGGGTTATGGCTTTCTTGTAATAGATGTCAACTGCTTAGACCTATGACATCACCCTACACATATTTTACAAGCAGACTCTTCTTCAAATAAATCATAGATGCTGAAATAGATATAACACTACAGAAATAACCTATAGTTACCCTAGAGGAGTAATATTTGGCGAGGTTTAGCTAGTTTATGGGTGACTTAATGTTAGCTAGCACTTACTTTTGGCAAGCTGAGGTGAGAGTCTAAATGAAATAAGGCTTGAATGTCACCTGTCTTAGGAGTGTGTGAAATGGTGAACATCTCCTCCAGCAAACTATTTACTCCTCTAGAGTTTTCAAGGTTTTGAACTATCCTTCACCTTTCATAAGTCTTCCTGGTATAGTATTTGATGGTAGTGTGCTTCTCTTGCCACATCATCAGAATTTTCAAATATATAATAGTAAGCTCTCTATTTCATTAGCTTGAGCCACTTGGTACAAGCCAGCTGAAAAAAAAAACGAATCGAGCATCTGTAATTCATAAACACTGAACAGTAAAGAGTAACCAAGCTGTCGCCTTGTTTCCGTTGTCATCATCACTACTAGATACGTATCTTCATTCTAAATACATTAATGATAGTTTGATAACACTGCTATCACAACACATTAACACTACTAATAATGCTAACAGCAGTGTTACGCCTTGCTAGTAGTAACAGCAATCCAGTCCCACTAGCATTAAAAGGCTGATGAGTAACTGGCATGCTTTAAATGTAGTGATTTGGACCACGGTCCTTCTGTAGTTGGTGCAAGTCCAGTGGTCGAGTGCCCCAGTGGTCGAGGCCTTTTCTCTCTTAGGCCTTGACCACTGGGGCACTCGACCACTGGACTTGCACCAACTAGAGAAGGCCTGTGATTTGAACTGGAGTAAGCTGTAATAGCGAAGTTACTCCTTGCTGAAAGTAAGGTCAACAATTACATAGACCTATTTTTTTTTTACATAAACCCAATCTTTTTAAAATATTGATTTTCTAATAATATTGATAACCCACCATCACATTGAAACACCTAGGATGGGGATAGGCTACTAATACTAGAAGAGACACTAGTATGTTCATGAAATAAACAAATAAATGTACTTGTGATGTGACTGAAAAGATCTCTTTTGTTTGGTGTTATAGTTACATCTTTGCGTCTGATAATGTCCTGTATTTATGCTGCGTGTAATGATTTAGTGTTGTGTCTCGATGGTGAGTTATATTGGGAGAATTCTTATGAGTTGGATAGTGTGAGATGTTAATAAGGAAAGAGTGAGCTGATAGAATTGCTACTTTTATTCTCGATACCAATATCACAACTGACGATAGTTAGGGGAACATTACAGTATATATGATACTAATTAGTGATGCACAGCATCACTAACGAAGGATTGTTGTGAGCGACGCAGCAAGCAGCAATAAAAAACTGCTCTGACATTGTTTTTAGTAAAACCTATACTAGTAATATTTAACAAATGATAAAACATTTTCACCGAGCGCGGAAAAAGAATAGCTATGACTTAGACTCGGATAGTACTTCATCTTCCTCTGAACCTACACTGGTTTTCACAATGAAGCCTAATTCAACTGAGGAACATGTCAACCAAGTGCCATATTATCTGGACAAGATAAATGCCATTCAGAAGAAGCTGGATAGTACCTTTAACCAAACATCAACTATAGAAGTTAAGGGCACTACCAAAAACCCGCAGATAGTGATTGTATGTAACACCGCTGCATTCGAGTGGATCAAAACTTCACTAGCAAACTTTCTCAAAACTAAAGATATTGAAGGTGTGTGTTCTAAGTTGACTGTTGATAAAAGTGGAGCATGTATAAGTGTTTCGAAAAAGCTAAAAAAAAAAGGAAAAAAAAGTTTATACTATCAACTTTTTTAATACGACATCCACTATTTTGGTGAACGGAAATTCAGATATTAACTATTTCATGGCTCACTACGAGGAACTAATGTCTAAGATGCCTCATCACGTTGTTGATGCTGCTAACCAGGATTACCAATCAATCTGCCACACAGCTCTGGCTAGTGTAAAAAACTATGAAAGAGATAGCTTCTCAGACGAAAGTAATATGGATACATCAATCAATAGTCCATCTTTCACACATAGCAGAGATGAAGCTACTGAGCCATCGCTCCCAACTCACCCTGTCCCATCAACTTCATCAAATATTGAAAGTGAGTCATCAAAGGGTTTGCCTTCCCATCCCACCACCCCTTCCCAACAGAGCCCAGTCAAAAACCAGAGCCCAATCAACAATACGGCCAGTCCTATATCACCCATCCCCAACACCTCATCTCCTATTATCCAGTCTGACATAGATATCACTCATGTTCGAACCGCTATAACAAATTCCTCTCCCGTCAACCAACAGCTTAAATCTGCAACCTTTAACAGGAGACAAGCTGAGACAGGAAAACATGACCAACTCACTCCACCAAAGAAATCAAGAGAAAAATCAAGATCAAGATCAAGATCTCCTCTCAATAAATCGATCCCTCCACCAATCTCTGACGTAAGTTCTTACCCACCAATTTCTTCACCACCTACCAAAATTCCAGACTGCAGTCTAGATATGTGCAAGGCTTTGAACAAGTCACTGCAATCAAGAATTCAAGAACTGGAAGAGGTAGTCAATAACCAGGCCAAGATCATCCAACAAATGCAGGAGAGCAGAAACATCGGACCATTAACCAATGACACATTACGTGCTCACCTGAGCCATTTCTCAGAAACTATGGAGCAGAAATTTAACCATCAACTGTTCTGTGTAAAACAACAACTGGAATCTTCCAACAACCAGAAATTTGGAACGTATGCAGAGGTTGCTGGAAAAACACAAAGTCACGACACTGGTGCACATGTTTCCCCCTTCATACCAACACCACACACTTCCACTCAACAAAACCAGGCAAACCCTTTATCCCGACCACTATCCTTCCAATCCCACGGCCGGCCTTCCCCTTCACCACACCATAGTGGATCACCAAACAATAATACCCTTCACAGCAGAAAGTCAAAACTCAAATCATCCAGTAAGGACCAACACAGCTCAGACCATCCACAGTCAACGCATAGAGAACCATTTGCACCTGAAAGAAACATTATCGTCAATATTGAGAAAGACTCAGCTTTCCATTTAAATTACAACCAAGATATTACTCGACAAGAGATCTGCAAACATTATGGTCTAGTGATTGTAGAAAAAATAACGCCATATAAGTTTAAGTCAGATCATCCAAAACTGGCCATTCAATTTAGAGATACTGCTGCAGCTATAAAAATTGTAACGGAATGGAATTGTCTCCTCTTTGGTGGATCGACTGCAAGGAGACCACAAGACCCCAAGACTCAGAATTTAAACTGTGCCATGATGTACAATGTCCCTAAAGAAGGCAGTAACAATGATATAGAGCGAGATATCAAAGCAGTTTATCCGGAGGCCACTATTGAGAGACTCTCAAAAGGTGGTAAGACCTTGCGCACTGTGAAGGTAAAATTCGCATCACAAACCGACATGAAACACGCTATACACAATGGTATACCACTCAAATCTTTATTCATATATTGCCACCTATCAGAAATTTCAACTCCAAATGTCTAGTTATTTTACTCAAGGCATGAAAATAGCTCATCTAAATATTAGAGGGCTTACAAGCAAAATTGATGAAGTTAAAAAGATCTTACATGAAAATGATCTTGATATTTTTTGTTTATCTGAGACTTTTCTAAATGAGTCTAAATCAAATAGTTTTTTCCATATATTGAACTATAATATTGTAAGACAGGATAGGAATACTGGTCAAGGAGGGGGTTTGCTATGCTACATACGTGTTGGTATTTCATTTGAAGAGATCAATGTTGCAAACCATTCAATGCCTGAGTCAATTACTTTGAAAATCTCCCAAACCCACTCACAATCTTTTTTAACATGCTTCGTTTATCGCCCACCTAGCGCACTTGTTGATTGGAATCATGTCTTCACTCATTACATCGAGAACATTGTATCAATTTGCAGGGAAGTAATCATTTTGGGTGATTTTAATGTTGACCTCGGTCATAACAGCACATTGGTCAGGTGGTTTAGAAATGTCATAAATCCACTTGGACTTACACAACTAATAAAGGATTTTACAAGAATTGCAGAAAATTCTGAATCTATCATTGATCACATATACACTAACCAACCAGCCAATGTTCGTTCTAGCTTAGTTCTGAAATACTCTTTAAGTGATCATTTTTTGGTTATGGCAATACGAAAAAAGGGTGTTGTAAAATCAGAGAAAAGAATTAAGATAAATTTCAACGATTATAGCAAATTTACCGATGAAAATATACACAAATATTTCAGCAATGTTGACTGGCACCAATCTCTATGTTACAGCAACATCAACCATGTCATAGAGAATTTCAATGAAACTTTCTTAAATTTAACATCAAAACTTATAAAACGGAGGACTCGCTATGTCAAATCTGAGGTCCTTCCTATGTGGATTGATGATGAAGTGCGTGATCATATGAGACTAAGAGATCAGTATAAATCTCAAAATTTATGGGATTTTTATAAAACTGAAAGAAACTTAGTGACTAACATGATAAAAAGAAAAAAGAAGAAGTATATGACAAAACTGGTAGAAAATTCCAAAGGCCATAATACCAAATCATTGTGGAATGCGCTAAATATCGGAAACAAAACTAAAACCTACATTGACAATGCTGCTGATATTTCTAGCAGTAATTTGAACGAGCATTTTACATCTATCGCTGCGAAGCTATCAAAGGATTTTTCGTTGATTTCGGATTTTTCTAGTACTTTACCAAATTACCACCACAAAGGTTTGAAACAATTTCCAAAATTCACAACAGTCTCATTGCATAAGCTTCTAAAATCAATACCCATAAGCAAAAGCACTGGTCCTGACCAGATTTCAGTTCGGATGTTAAACAAAACATTTCCCTACATAGGTCCAGTGCTCACAGATATTTTCAATAGAATTTTAGATGAAGGAGTATTCCCAAAAGTCTGGAAAATTGCTCGCGTAACCCCTATTTTTAAGTCAGGGTCAAAAGATGACCCAGGAAATTATAGACCTATATCAGTTTTACCCGTTCTTTCAAAGATATTTGAAAAACATTTAAATATTAATATACAGATATTTTTGAATGAAAACCATCTAATATCTTCATCGCAGTCCGGTTTTCGCACTGCACATTCATGCAGCGACGCCGTTCACAAAATTATTTCTGACTATTCTTCTGAGAAACTCAAACAAAGGAAGAGTATTTTTCTGTTTATTGATTTCTGCAAGGCATTTGATTGTGTTGATCACCAAATATTAAAAAATAAACTACAGAACTTTAATTTTGAGAACAAGGCATTTTTGTTGCTTTCATCATTTCTACAGGACAGGTCTCAGTATGTTCATTTTGATGGTGCAGTGTCATCAATACTTGACATCAATATTGGGGTGCCGCAAGGTTCAATACTGGCACCAACTTTATTTCAGATTTATATAAATGACCTACTAAATCTACCTCTCTCCTCGAACTCTTATGCATATGCTGATGACACTGTTTTTGTAGCAAGCCATTCTGTTCCCTCTACATTAGTTCAAATTTGTAATCGAGATTTGGTTTCAATCAACAAGTGGTGCAAAAATAATCACATGACAATAAATTATAAAAAATCACACTTTTTAAGTTCTTTTGGAGAGGATTCATCATTAAATTTAAAAATTGACAATAACCAAATATTTCAAAGGCATGAAACTGAACTTCTTGGCTTTAAGATATCTGACTCATTTTCATTGAATGGCCATTGTGAGACTGTTTTGGATAAGGTGTCAAAAAATACTAACTTACTTAAGCTATGCAGACCCTACTTGACCACGCATTCTGCTAAACAATTTTATTTTCAATTTATTCACTGTTATCTCATTTATGGTATCCATATATATTACAACTTATGTGCATCAAATATCACAAACCCTATTTTCACTCAGCAAAAAAGAGCCTTGAGAATTGTGGCCAATGTTCAACATATACCTTTTTATTTGTCACCTACTAATGACCTATATCATAGAAGGTATATGGAAAGAAAAGCCATTTGATAATAAATAGCGCTAACAAATAGGCAATAGGCAAACTTCAAATCTGAAGAGTAAAACCATGTTAGCTACAGTTCTTCAGTTGACACCTGAATGGAGTGTCCACAATGAAAATCCCACAAGCACTGTTAGAAGCATACATGTAGAAAGTTAAATGATTAGATTAGATTTTTATTAGATTAGATTTTTGACACTTCGAAAACAGCATAGAATCGAAACCTCAACCCCAAAACACCACTTTTGGAATATCAGATATATAATGTGCGGTAAGAGGGTGAGAAAGTGGTGAAGAAAACTGCACTGCATTGAGTAATTTAGCCGGGTCAATCACAATTAATGAAACACACACACGCTCTTACCTTGACATGCATCTGCAAAAAATATAGACACATTAAACGTTTTCAACGATCAATAGTTCATGACCACAATGATGGTTATCATCTTTAGCTTTTAACCAAGTCAATGTTGGCGCATGTATGTCTGAATACCTTGGTCGGATTCGTTCCGTACAACAGATCCGTGAGGTAGGCGATGGTGAAGAGGCCACAATCACTGGCCCCCTCCTGTCTCTGTACTGCTTCCCATCTTAATCTTAGATGGGGAGCCTGTGTCTTATGCAGACCTGTATAACAAGTAAGTGAAAGTTTCCAAGTGTAAGATGTGTAAGATATAGCAGGTTGAGTAATCTCATGAATATATTAAGCGGAAGAAATCAAATGACGGGGAGAGCCACTTAAGATGTTCTTATCATGAAAAATCACATCGGATCAGAGGTTTTAATTATTAAATGGTTGTATAGCTCTTTGGGGCAACAGTATGGCTGATGTCAAATGTGTATATGTGAGACTCAGTCTGGCACGCTCAAATACAAAATTCATAAACACAAGACAACTTAAGTCTCTCCTGCCTTAACTTACTGGCTATTCCACGGAATGCCTCATAATCCAGATCGTATGCAAGACTGTCAAACATCCTGACGAACGTAGAACTGCCGATGTTACTGATAGCAAGCAAGTGGTTTCTGTTGGCGTGTAGGATCTAAAGCATACAAGGGTCATAATACATTCAACAGATAACACTTACTGTATTTCGATTGCATTCTTCCACCTCGAGCAGGTACATCAAGGTTCATACTTCCATCATACTTGTTTACTTAGCACTAGTCAATATGAAAGGTCAATTGATGATGGTCATGTGACAAGCGGATCCTTGTCTTAATATAAAAAATGGCTGCACTTTCAATCCAACAGACATAGATAATCTACCAGTTCGTGTAACATTAACTTGAGAGATAGCAGGTATTGTTTATGACAGATCTATATGGGAGAAATGTATTTCACATTGTAAAAATAGAAATGAGTGCCTGCAGATTCCTACTATCAATTGTGATAATAATAATTTGACACAAGCAGAACTAAAAACTCACCTGCACATACTTTCCGGGTAGAGCGCAGTCAAACCCAGTTGGCCGTTGGATATAACAAGGAGCCTGTGCTATGATACTCGGCCACTGATGACGAATGAGATTTATGGTCAGTTCCATATCGTCATCAGTAAGCCAGTAACCTGGCTCCAGCATCCTATGTGACGGATTTTGTCTCAGTCTCTTTACAGTCTTCTCGCTGAAAAGAAATGTTAATAATGTCGTTTAGCCATTATTAATCTAACAAGAGAGTGCTATTGAGACAGTAAGTATGACATGATGCTATGGCTTCAGGTCTGATTGCAAACCTGGCGTATACAGATGTGACACATACATATGAGATTAGTCAAGGGCTCGTTGCCTGCGTCTGAGATTTTGTGGGACTCCACTTTGGGTATTTGATAGTGGCGTTCCACAAAATCCCAAACACAGGCAACGGCCTCTTGACTTAAATGAGATTAGACCATAGATATGGATAAGACACATTCTTTTTCATTATTTGTGCAAGCAAGTACCGATATAGTTTGTCAGTAAGACGGCAAACAGAAGATTGACAAACCTTTGTATCGCCTCAATCTCTTCTTTCTCCATACACTCAGACAGGGTCTCCACTGTCTCTACTGTTGATACTCCTGTCTTTCTTCTTCTGTATTTCAGCGGGATTTTCTTCTTTCTTTTGAGTGCACCACTTCTGATTATGCGCCTGCCACGCTGTGTTGAGTTTGCTTCCTGAGATCTGCTAGGTCTAAGGGGCAGGTTTCCTTGTGTCTTTACGCCTAAGCATTCTTCTTGAATAGCCGATATTTTTCTCATAACCTCGGCAGCAGTGGTATTATCGACACAGTTATATGTCCAACTTTTTATTTGGTCACAGACCGAACGGATAGCTGACAGGGAGGAGACTAGTGACTGTTCTTCAATGTCTTTCTCTGAAGGTGGAGGAGTACTTGGTGTACTTGTAGGAGTGAAGGTTGGTGACTGACAAGTTGGGTGCAATGGATAATTCAGTTCATTGAGTTCTGCCTCACTGTCCAAAGTAATCCAGCTATTAACAGCAAGATTGGTTGGGATTCTGAGTACTCCCTCTGGATTCAACCAGTGTTTGATAATATGTTTGCAGGGGAATGTATGTCTTATAAAGTCAGGACACTCACATGTTGGGTGCTCTCCCAACTCGACTTTGTAGGAGTCTTCCTCTTCCATCAGCTGATTCGCGTCGTCCAGCCTCGTCATCACATGGCTCACAAAGTTGTGTGGGCGGTTGTGCAGAGTGGTTGGGATGTTTGAGGCATAGCGCCTGGTAGTGCCGGAACACTTTCTGTTCAGATCTAGATATCTATAAAATAGTATGAATAATTAATAATTAACGAAAAATTAATAGATGTAGAGAGAAGAATGGGAACTGTTGCAAAATGCTATTAATTACTTACTCGGATAGAGAGTATAAGTATTACCCAAATATAATTCCTAAAGTGTGTTCTTGGTAATTTAAGGATTTCTTGAAACCAGGTTTGAGGATTTCAAAAGACTTTCTTGATTATCATGGTATTGGATTATCCAATGATCAGAATGAAGAATGATGGTAGCGGTGACGAATGATCACAATGGGCTGGCTTGGTCAATAAATTTGATCTATTGTTTGTTATAGACCGAAAAATCAAATATATCATTTCAATGGTCTGGAGCATCAACTTTCTATCTAGTCTACGTGGAAGTGTATATACTTTAATGGTTGGTAATAGCTACTATGCATTAGCTTGAGTGTGAGTTATCCCCTCCCCGAGTGGGAGGAGATAGCTCACAGTAAAGTAGTAGCTAGGTAGCACAGTAGCTAGGTTGGTCGTGACTTTTAGTAATTGTCGTATTTGATCAGTCCTACTTGGCATGATGAGTTTCGAGCCACCGTAGCAACTTCACAACCGTGGCTGTTACAGTTGGAGCCCTGGTCCCGTGTACGATGGTTGACTTAACAACTCTGTTGATGGCCTCAATACCATTATTGGTCCGTACAGATCTTAAAACACGGTTCGTTCTATAACAGCGGACCCACCTCTGCAATAATAGAAAAACATTATGTTTGTTCACTACCAATTTCAAAATCTACATCCTTAGAAGGAGGAAAACATAACAAAAATATTATTTGAGCTGGTTTATTGAAGCCAATCTATCGCATTATTATGATAGCTGAACATCTTGTGGTCATATTTAGCTAAGTTAATGGGTATAAAACTTTTTTCAATACAACTTATTGTTGGTAAGAGGTATGATGGGTCAAATCTGACGTTTTTGAGTTTCCTAGCTAGCTTCATAGCTTTCCTAGCTGTGGGCTATGTCACGGTATTGGTTGGTTATGCTAGGCATGGTCTTACTATTAGTTGTCCTCTCTCTCTCTTTCTGGTGAGTTGGAAATGAAATAACCTGGCCAAGGACTCACCTTATGCATATCACCTGAAAACCATGTCTGGTTAAGGTAGTTCTGGAGGTTAGTGTTTCCCTTCCACTCATCACTAGCCCATAGTTGAAGAAGATGGGTATTGTACAGCTCTAAAAACCACACCTATATAGTCAGTCAGTTATATATATTCCATGTTAATCTGTCCGAGAAGTTTTAATAATATAGAAATGCTACATTTGCATCTACAAGAATGATTTGATAATGAGACTCGCCTATAAGAATTAAATTCATAGTTAAATGAGAAAAGGTCAGCATCGGTCACCATATGAATTGGTCACCGAATCAACATTGATTTACGTCACTTTAGACGAGATCAATCACAATAATCATTACAAGACTTGCAATCATACCCCAGGTCTAGCAAGGATATAGCTAACAAAGGCCAGAGAAAAACTGAGGTAGGGTAGCCTTATGTTACAAAGACTTTCAAGACTCTCAAGGGAATGGGGTCACTAACACCGAACACATGTTAGGAACTTGTTATATATAGGTTACCAAAGGGTATGATTCCATTTTTACCATAATCATTAGGTTTTTTTTACTTGTTTCAGCATACCTTCTGTTGTACTCGTAGCTATAGTATTCAAAAGTTTTTTTATCTTTAGTTGGGCGTCTTTGTCGATGTTATTGGTTCCCTTTACCAGCCAGCGGTTCCAGGCTTGAAGGCGGTGAAAGTCGCAAATCAGAGCAGCTGAACCTGAAACATATTTATAGGGATAAATCAAAATTTGACATACTACAATATTTGTGCGGAGCATGTAAGAAAGCACAAGGCTTTTTATTGTAATCACTCTAGAGTTGGTTGGTAGAATGTCTTCTGGATATCTTATGCATAGTGAGTTTTAGCTATGGATATAATTAAAATCATGTCGCTATCTAAAGTTTCTCCGTCAGCATAATTTATACATAGACAACTTACCAGGGAAGACAGATTCCACAGCTGTTATCTCTGCTGTGCAGCAATCTACCATCCAATGTTTCGGCTTCCATGAGCTGTTCCAGAACTTCAAGATAGAGAGAGCTTTTGATATCTGGTCATGGGTCTCTTCACTCACAATGAAGCTTGCGGCTATTTGATAGTTTGCGTTGGTTTTGACAACAACGAAAAACAACGGCAGCCCATATCTGGTGGTCTTATGTGTGGCGTCAAGCAGGCACAAATCATTACCGTAGATGCTTAACAACCTTTGTTGTTCCGTTGTTTGGTGAATGAAGGTGAGGGATTCCGAATCCCCCTGACACTTCTGAAGAACCCTGTGATGAGACGGGTCTAACCTACATAGTCTATCCTCCAGATTGTCCTGATCGTCCGTGTGTGTGCTGCAATAGAGGTGGGAAGACTCGGTGGGTAAGCAAATATCACCAACATAGTTTGAGGCCGAATTTAATTGAAATGGGGGAGTGGGTTTAGTCTCAAGCTAAGAGTCTGATCAGGACACACTACTGCATTTTACAGGGAATCAAGTCGACTAAAGCGCTTAAACAAAAGGCAAGTAGGCCAACAATTAAGAACTAATAGAATGATTCATAGAAGCTTACTGTGTTGCTGCAATGACAGCATCGATGGCATTTTTTAGATCCTTTGGTGTAGGAAAGAACCTTCTGTTACTTCTGTGTGGCGGAGACCCATTGAATAAAGTGTCAACAAAATCCTCCAGGTGTTTAGCCACTTGTTTGGTGCTCGTCACAAAGAGGTGATTCACTATGTACGCTACCAGCTCCCTGAGGCGTTCATCCATTGGTTGATAGCCGAAGTGCTGCAACAATTATTGTGAAAATCAAAGTAATAATGTTGATTTGTTGAAGCTGGCAGGGGTTCCAGCCTTAAGCGTAAGTTGTCTTACTTGGTACTGAGGTTAAATTGACATGAACCCTAACTAACTTGACTCAAATTAGCAAGCGCAATCAATATCATAACAAACCAATACTTTCGAAGAATCATTCTCATCTTTTGGTTCTTGATTTCACAGCCCTTCAACTTAGTTTTTTATTAAGCATACCTTGTCAACTGGATGGTTTTGGTGATCGTTGTCCTCTGGAAATGTGAGCTGAAATCGATGTGTCAGCTGACCGCTCTCTCCTACGAAGGCCCTGCCTGCAGCCTTCAACATGTTGCCCCTTCTCTGCCGCTCTGTGTTGCCAACAAATCCGCTAATCTGAAGTAGAGTCCCAATAAAATATATGCAAGTACAGATATACGGTGATGCAAAGTTGTGTGAGCAAGCCTATACAACCAGAGCATATTTACATCAGCTATGATATATAGATAGATATAATATGTACCTACTAGTTACAAAGTCTGTTGATGCTCGAAAAGTCCGGACTAGTTAATCAGTTTCCTTTCCCCTTATCCAGAATTATATTTGTGATGGCCTCAGGTTGTTTTTTTCTACAATGTAGCATGTTTCTTTACCTTATATCCATCAATGATGACATGGTGAGTGATGGTGACTTCTGCCGAGCAACCCAGTTTCCAGCTATCTTGAATGTATGTCCGGTTCTTCTTCTCATAACTGTGAGCTGTCTTTGATTCCTTAAAAAGAAATCAATAAGCTGTGAATCACAGGTCGTTACTATGACATAATTACCCAAATAAACGTAGATACATACATCCCAAGCTTGAACGGCAGGATTCTCTTTGCTCATATATTTTCTTGTGTTGTCAACTGTTGCTAGCACAACTGCCATTAGAAATGCCATAAGCAAGGCAAGGTAGGATTGAAGGCTGTTAAAGACAATGTTGTGGCCTCTCTATTACAAATTTACAAATCCGCCTGCTCACCTTAGACTGTCTGCACTTGTCTTCGTCCCTTCCATGGTGATCATGCCCATGCTGACAGGAAAGTTTATCTGTGCCAAGTCTGACGCCAGCGAGCGTCCCATCGATGCATACGACCCTTAGTTTTCTTAGGTCTACAATGAAAAGACATAAGTTTTATATGGCACTTACTCATACAAAATACTAAAATCCATTTCATATTGCTTAAAATGGCCTCAGATAATCTGGTTTTCTTTTGCAGCAGGCCTGTGTTGAGTGTACTGTTTATCATGTCTCGTGTTGCTAGTTTTGTGTAATGACAGAGTGACATAGTCATCAATATTTGTATCGGTGTCTTTGTTTGACAATGAGCAAACCAAGATGTATGTGAAGGCGTCGAGTCTCTAGCAGTTCCCAGTACAGGTTCTTCAGTAGGCTAGTAGTGGATATATGGCTGGTCCGAGGTATATGGCTCGCCGCAGTGATGCTTCTACCTTGTTTGACAGTGGTGGGGTCAAAGCTACATGAGTCATACTCTAGGACGAGCCTGATCAGCTGCTTGTATGCCTTTGCTCTGAGATTGATGGGTTGTGGAGGGCATACTTGCCAACCTGTACGCATAAAGCGTTTGTAAACGCTTATTTGACACTAATTGAGTTTTAAACGCAAAACGCTAGTTGTACTCATTTATGGTTTTCCAAACGCCTGTTCATCTAATTAGGCAATCAAAAACGCATCTTTTATCTTTAGTGTTTACTTGGTTGTCATGGTTAAATAATAGTCTAAAAATCTGGTATTGGCTGCAGAAAACCATGATGTTGATTTACAGTTGACTTTTTACCTGTCCAAGTTTTGCATGAGCCAAATTGCAACTTTTCTTCAATGAGACACAACATAACTCATTCTGCTTGCAGGATAGCCTTGTGACATAGTCTATCTCTGCAGCACAGCAGTGGTGGCGCTGCCTTCCATCAAGAAAGGCAACTCCCAGGGTTTAAGGTTATGAGATATCAAAACCAGTGTTCCATTTAGGCTCAAATATATCCAAAATATGGGTTTCCATTGTTTTCCCAATTTTGGTACTCAGACTAGGTGAATTAGTTCAAGCCCTATGCTGCAGAGACGAACGTATGCCTCAACAGTTCGCACATGCGCAGACTGAACATAACTAGTAATCCATTGTAGAATATTGTGGTTCTGCCAACTTCAACTTTTCTTTAATCAGAGTAACAAAGTTGTCTACCTCCTTGTTGGGGTGAGATAACTCAGATCTCCTGCCCCAGTGTTTCAAGGGCAAACCAGGGAGGATGGGCAAACAGGGTTTCAAATAGCCTGTCTTGTCCAGACAGGCTAGGTTACAAACAACTTCTCATTTATTATTAGCAGATTGCACCTTACAAAAAATTTTTGGGGCGTTTTCTGGTCATTTGAGGCACCCTGGAGTTTTGTACTCATTTTTAAGCATTTTGCAAATTTTTGTACTCATTTTGGAAAAATTAGGTTGGCAAGTCTGGGAGGGACTGTGCGTTTAATGCAGCCTAGTGTAGTAACTAGTGTTGTTGATTGAGGCAGAGGCACATAGTACATACATGTATGTACATACATACAATAATTATAATAAAATACCTGATGATTATAATAATTCAAACTTCTCACTTACCTTGTGAAGTTGGATTCTTGCTGACTTTCCGCATATTTCCATTCATACGCACATACTTGACACCGTGACTTACTTCATGAGTCTCCAGCAACTTGAGACACTCCTCAAATGTCTCTGCTTGTACCTGGGGCATTGGCATATTCGTACTTGCTATGATGATGTGTGCACACAGTAGTTTCAAGAGTTTAGTCATTCCCGCCGAGCCTTGGGAAAACCCACAACATGTGCACACATTGTTTATCAAAGTGAGGTTGACCAATCATTAAAGAGTATTTCATTAACCAATCAGAGTGTGCACGAAGTGTTCTCCCGATAGAAAAATCCAAGTCAATTGATGCAGCAAGCCTCATGGTTGGCGGCCATCTTTTATAAACAAAAATGCTCTGTCATTGGCTAATCATCAAAATTATCCATTTTGATTGGCTAAATGTTGCCAAGTAACTTTTGCAAGTTAGTTCTGCAGAAATATTGTAGAATCTGCATCAGAAAATAATTTTAGCAAAACATTATTTTATTGCCCCACTTATGGAATAGTACCACTTCAAAAATCGAAACAATAATAAATATCATTTGATTATTTGCTATTAATTTTCTCTGTTCATCATCCTTACACACAATGAAACAATATTGAGGTGCTGCTTGTAAAGAAGCCAGGGGTTCTTACTGGGCCAGGATGGGCAGAGATGATCAGTTAAAAGTTGCGATAAACTCTGAGCAGTATTTCGTAGTATAACTTACCAAGAAGGGTACAACCAAGAGTCATTCTTCCCAGATAGTGATGACGTAGTACCCAGGAAGTGAGCTCAGCACTAAGTAGTACTCAATAGTCTGAGAAGCATCTGGAGGCAGGTATACTGTAGGTTGTATTCACTGTAGTGCTCCAGATCTGGTGTTGTGTAGTTAGCTAGTCAGACTACTCCACACCGCTGCTGGCCTATATGTGCATCACTTAAAATTTTACCCCTTCCAATACTGAGCAATTATTTTACTTGCATTACGGGATTTAAGGCTCTGAATAATTTATCACCTCCATACATCTCTGATTTTTTTGTTACCACACCACACCGATTTCCAAGAAGAGATACACACTTACTTAAACCTCCATTAGACAACTTAAACCACAAAATAGCAACAAACTTTAATATTTTACCCTCTTCATTGAGAAGCACTCTTACTTTGAATATGTTTAAGAAAAGGCTAATGCAACATTTTTTCAGTTTATTGGCAGAGTCTTATTTTTTGTTGAATCTTTGTTTGTATCATTTTTCTTTTTTGCCATATGTCTTATGCCTTATGTCACATCATGAAAAACATTTGAAATAATGAATTGTTGCTGACAATAAAAGTATATATATAAATATATACGAACTAGGGCTTCTCATTCATGCTGTTAACATATTTGTGATACTTTGTAGTTGTCTTCTCTTGTACACGAGAAGGCAACTAGCAAATGTAATACATAAAATTCCTCATACTCCACAATCTCTACTAACATTCACATTACGCGTAACCACATTCATCTAAACTCATTCACAACAAGGGTGTAATTTATATTTTCCGTTTACATTCATCTTGGACCAATGAACTCCCTCTTCAGGAGTTCATTCCTTGGACTGTGCCAACAGACTCTGGGCAGTTGAATTTCAGAAATAACTTTTGCCCTCTGTCAGGAAACTAGATAGCCAATGTGTTGGCTCTGTTTGGTTGGTGAGGAGCCAACTCAGAGCCAACACATCGGCTGAGAACTAGTAGATTATTTGAATGCTGATTCATTCTGCAACCGTATCAAATCTTATGTCATTGTCTTATCCTGGTGAATGAGAAGATAACTTCCAAAAATTTGGTATTTGTACCTCCATTTTCTCAAGAACTTTGTGTTGCTAAGCACTTTGCGCATGTGCACTAATCAATTCAGATTGGTTATAACCAGGGAGAGTCCATCTCCGAGCAGTGTGGTTGCTAAGGGAATAACAAACTCCTCTGCCCCCAATTAACGAAGAGTACAAAAAGGATGTTTTGAGTTAGTAAAGCGAGTAGTTGAAGGTTTTTGAGCCAATCACAGACAGCAGGTCACTGACAGTTGATTTGATGAGTTGCAGCCTTGTGTGTGTCTGGTTTGTGTTTGTTGTGGTGAAGATGTGAAACTGCGTATGAACCAAGTTATCGCGGCTGCGCAGCTTCTGTACCCGCCAAATGCGTTGCTCAGATGAGTCACTTCTCTCTCATTGGCCAGAATTTTAAACTTCCAAAACAAACAACACAGGCACGTGCACACAATGCCTAGCCACAATCAAAGCAATATAGCACCAGTGAGCAGATGAAACACATGAGAATAACACATTACAGAAAGAGCTATCTATTGGAACACATACATACTGCTGTCATTTTATTGATAGATGAGCATGTGAACACTTGCTAATTTCAAACTGTGAGGACAATATACATCATGGAGCACCCATCATCATCAGTCCCAGATATTTTAATTCTAATTGTCTAATTGTAGGTTGTTACAGAGCATCTGATTTACAGCACAATGTGGCAGCAGTACCACCATAATCACTCTCTTCGAAAGTTTGAGAAGATATAGAAGCAGGAGTACAATGCCAAGAAATCGATGTCGAAAACATAACTAGCACTGTTGACAACATATTGATATAATCAGCAAGCGGTGTCAGCACTCTGCACCTTATGCTCATAAATGCCGATGACGATTACTAGATGTTTCTGCTTTTTTTCTGTCCACTTTAATTTAAGCGACTATCACACAACAAACGATTTAATGCTTTTCGAGATGCTCACTCACAACCATGAGAATTTTTTCTGTTCCAGTATTGACAATGGCCGTGGTTGTGGTTGATGTCTAAATCAGCAATATTATAATTCTAAGTTTAGTTATTTATTTGCGACCAATATATATTATATTGTCATCCACACCCTTATCTTGAGACACGGTGGCTAAGACAATGAAAAGTATATGTATTTTGAATGGTGAGTAACTGAGCAACACTACCCACAAAGTGGAAAAACTGTAGATATTGGCGCTGACATGCATATAAAATGAAATGAGATAATTAAGGAATGCTAGAACAAAGGCTAGACAGTGTGTACAGCAAGAGGTGATGATGCAATTCTGGAATTAGGGTGTGTGCTTGTATATATATAACCATATAGCAATGAAAATCTGACTGCGTAATATGCCACCAAGTAGGATTGAGGGCTGGCTAACACAATTGGTCACCAGGTTTTGGCGCAAAGTAAAATCAGTCAAGTGAAAAGTTGATAGCAGAAGAATTCTGTGTACATTCCATCAAATAAATATAAGATGGCAGCCTCAACCCTTGGACACACAACTAAATGGAGGCTCCAGACAACACAGCTAAACAAGTGGTAATGATAATTGTTCCTATATTATAATTAGGGAACTTATTTTTACACAACACAGTTTTTACACATCCATGTACTGTCTTTATCTTTCAAAAATGGCTCTCTGCCAGTAAACCCTGCACATCGGTAGTGTGCCCATCTGTCACACTTATCACAACATATGCTGGCCCGCGCACAGTGTTTCCCGCAGTACAGGCAGGGAGCTATGTCAGCAGATGCCAGCTTTCTTTTCTTGGTAGCTGCCGCTACTGACTTCCTGGTAGCGATCTCTTTCACGACTTCTCTCTTGAGTTCAACTCTAAACCTGCTCGCGCTGAACCTGACATCACGTTTCATCATATTTAACTTTAAGTGCTCGGGGATGTTGAGTGAGGAATAAATATCGTTAAGTTCAGTATTTGCTAGCAGGTTGTTTAGAACAGATGAATAGAAATCCCGTCTCTGGGCATTGAGTTTTTCAGGAGTTTCTTCCCTACGGATAAGTTCGTCCAGCTTTATGAAGAATTGCTGGCTCTGAGCATTTAACCGGATCATTGAGCCTTTGACATATTTCACTTCATCTGTATATCTATTGGAGGCTGTTCTATCGACGAGACACTTCACCATTTTGAGATCATTGATTTTTTCGGGATGACTTTTGATTGCTTTTGTGAGCTCCTTCATAAGCTGAAAAACAGCCCAGCCACCAATATTGCATATGTTATCGGCACCAATGGCACTGTTTCTTACTTGCCTATTTGGGAGTGGGTTGACATCACCTGCAACAATGATGTGCTGTTGAACTTCCTGCACAATCTTGAAGCAAACAAGACTTGTTTCCTGATCACATCGCCTATCTAGCTTCACTTTCAACTGTTCATAGCGTGGGGATGTCATGAAATGGCTGACTTAGGCATAGAAGGCGTTGTAATTAGCTATCTTTGTGTCTGATTTTTCTAGTGTCTTAGTAGCGATTTTCCCAAGCTCTTCCCTAACGTTGAAAACGAACTTGAGCAGCCTTGTGGTACGATAGCTGCCGACTCGATCCTTGAGATGTCCTTCCTCGTCATGCTCAAATAGGTTTGTCAGATCAGCATGACTCAGCTCTGTGTATTCACTGTAGAATGCTGCCACCACATCTTCAGCATCACTATCATCTGAGTCTATATCTTCATCTGAACTAGCGTCTAAACATGTAAACAGTAAAATATTAGAATTTGCTCATGAATGAATGAATAAAGTTCACGCATAGTCGTAGATTCTCCGGAATTCCATACACTGTCTGAATTTTGGTTTTTGAGAGAAATTTGATGAACATATCAACATTTAGTGAAGAATATACAGCGATTGCGCTATAGATGATCGTTATTGGCGTTTGAGACTCGAGACTGGATATGATGTTGAACGAGTCACCAGACCAGGTGATAAGGGAATGTGCTCCAACACTTGACACTGGTAAAAAATGGTCTGTCACAGAGACTGTCAGAGATGCCAAATCTCGACTGGAGATAAGTGAGATTGTGGGTGCTGTGACAACTGCACGTCATGGCATCGGCTGGGAAGCAAACCGGTGGTTCTCAAAGGAAAGCCCAAAGGTTAGACGGGAGATGGTAGTTGATGAGGTGCGCAAGATGGAAGAGGAGCGCCGCCAGACACAAGCTGTAGGCCAAGCCCAACAAGGCAGGTGGACTTGTTGGGAGTCTGTTGAGCAGCGTCAGCTCAAATGGACAGAATTGTGGTCGATGGAGCCACAAAGGATCAGCTTTCTGGTTGGTGCAGCTTATGATCAACTACCGACCCCGGCAAACCTGGAACGCTGGAATTTGACCGAGAACTCGAAATGCGCCGAGTGCTCGGCTAAGGGCACACTTCGACATATACTGTCGAATTGCCAACAGAGCCTGGGAAGATACACGTATAGGCATAATCAAGTCCTGAAAGTGTTGTGTAAATACGTCACGGAGAAGTGTGAATATGCTAATGCTGGTGGTGAAGCGCGTGAAAAGATTTTGCGCAAAAAGGGATTGATGAACAGCGGAGAATGGCAGGTGAGATGCGACCTCACAGAGCAGCTCAGCATGCCACAGCATATTGTGATCACGAACCAAAGACCAGACTTAATTGTTTGGTCTGACAAAGAAAAAGCACTAATACTGATGGAATTGACGGTGCCTTGGGAAGAAAATCTCTCATATGCGCATGAGAGAAAACTGACAAGATACGAAGATCTGGTCACACAATGCCAAGACAAAGGTTGGAATTGCGAATTATTCGCAGTGGAAGTTGGCTGCCGTGGATTCATGGCTAGATCAGCTACCAAATTTCTGACCAGAGTTGGGCTTTCAGGAAGAGCACTCAAACAAGCCACAAAAAGCATAGTACATGAGGCAGAAAGCGCATCTGCATGGATATGGCAACAGCACTGTGTGAAGACAAAAGCTAAGTAATCCTATTACTTGTAAGCTGGGGTTTAACACACTCACTTTGTTTTGTGGAGTTGGCCAGCATTTAATTCCTTTTGTTATAATCCTTGTAAGGATTAGAATGAGGGGATTAAGTGATGATAAGCAAATTGCTTGGGGTAGAAGGCTAAGCAAGATTATGCCTTTAATACTCAAATTAAAGTAGTTTAATCTCTGCAGAGTGAAAATCAAAGTGAGTCTGAGTTAGATCTAAGGTTTTACAAACATAGGATTAAAAGCTTGGCCCTCGCATAAAAGGCAGGCAGAGCGAGACAGGAAATCACAGTCAGCCCACTGGCTGTAGCGCAAACAAGTCATCTCTCTGACTTGTGTATGAGTTGTACTATGCTCAATGTGGTGAATTTGAGTAGTGAACGAGTGGCACGAGGGGCGGGTGCCTTGACGATAGCGACTTTGCGCCGATGAGTTGATGGAAAGCAAACCTCCCTGCACTGGTTTGGCTTAGAGTATAAGCATGAGAGTGATGGGGCGAACATTGTTGCACTGAAACAATGAAGAGTTGGCAGCCTCCCTGGTTGCGCAACAGCGTAAACACACCAATTATGTCAAACCACCGAAACTGACAAAATGCACTGAGGGATCGATGAGATTGATTGAGATGCTCAGCAACACACAGGGGTGGCTTCATGCTGCTGGGGCCGGCCATGAGGAGGTTGTACTAGAGAAGGCCTCGAAACAGCGTTTGACTCATGGTTTCTAGCTGAAGACCTGTGTGTTGTGCAGTGGTACGCGCACCACTGTATGTTGTATCTGATCGTTATTGGCGTTTTTATCATTCTATGGTGGCACATCACAATCAACCTGACCTAGTGGGTCCAGGGATCCAAATAATTTTTTTATTGTCAAACATCATACATTATGCGCTGAGTAGTTTTAATGCTAAAACAGGGAGTTGTCTTCTCTTTGTGACACAAGCACGCTACGTAGATACTTATATCAACTAATTCAAAAAGCAACCTTAGTTTGGCAAGTTTGGTTCCACTATTGACAGATTATAACGCCATTGTAAGTATGTATGCACCTTTATATGCACAGATCTATGTACAGGTGCGCATAGATGCTCATATAGATGATGATTGGTATCATCATGTTTGACATAACACTGTAAGGCAGAGCAAAGATAGTAAACATTTTTAGCAGCAAGGCATATTAACTTAATTGAACTCAAGAAAAAATGGACGATCTTCAGTTGCTACTCCAATTGGAAACATTGGCAACACTTTCCTGTATCTTTGTCGCTCATCAACGCAGGTTGCGTCCGAAAAACAGTTGTGCCTCCGCGATAACAACTTACCAGATACTGACTCGGTAGGCGGTGCTGTCTGTGATGTAGATGGTACACTGGTACTAGTGGTAGGTGGGTTCACTGTTGATTGAAAGGGAGATTTCGCACTTGAACAACATTGGCTGTCTACTGATCGACCTATAATACAACAAAGGATAATATTTCGGGATTGTTTTGGATAGCATAGTATGGGTAAATATAACAGGGTAGGAAACATAGACTATGTATTGGGAAAGACCAAGGCTAATATGAGCTTATCAGTGCCACTTGTATGGCAAACTTCAGCCAACATTTTTCATTTGTTATTTTAAAAGTTCTAGTGGCTACTGGTGATGAATACTTACCTTTGTATTGCTCCAAGATGAAATCAGGGTGCTTCGTGGGAGTGCAAGTTTTGAGGTTTATGATTGATATACGCTCTTTCTTCTGCCCTTTACCAATGGCTACGGCGAGCTGACCTGGCATATCCATATTCATTGCATCAATGATGAGATGCTTCGCTATAGTGAGGCCCTGTGCTTTGTGTACAGTCAGCGCATACGCTAATGTTATTGGAAGTTGATGACGTGTCGCTATGATTTTTCCATATACATCATAAACATGGAAATGCACGGGTTGTATCGTTACTTGTGTATCGTCCTCAAAACTGACGACAGCTTCCACATTGTTGAGAGACTTAATTACACACTGGAGTCCATTCACCAGATTGTGTGAGATAGTTCTCCTGAGAATGACCGGAGCCCCAACTTTCAGACAAAGTATATTTGGTACAGTACAGCTAATAAGAGAGCGTTTCCTGCCAGAATCTTTGCTTTATACCGATACATCACTGCTATAATAGCAATAAAATTATAATTTAACTAAAAATGTTACAATAGGCAGCAAGAAACTTTTCCATATATCACAGAGTTGTCTTACTACTACGCCTGGGCAACAACTCCCGCTGTGATCATCAATAGTGTATGCAAAATCCTATTAATTACATCCCGCTGTATGTTCATCTGCTCTTCTGTCACACAGGCTGCTGAACAGTATATACAGAGTAGCCACAGAGCAGTTATCTTTAAAATACATTCAAGACAAACTGATGTTAGAAAATCTATCGGTTACAAAGAGATCTGTTATAGGCGCTTTGGACCCAAAACGGTTTAGACTAAATGAGGATGGTAGGATTCGATCAAAATGGTGCAACGGGTTAGTTCCACTCGGAGCCAAAAGCATAACTGTATGCCATTGGTGCAGGGGATTTCAAAAATTCACACCCGAGATAGAACTGAAAGACATAGAGTCGGACTTAGCTAGCATACTACATAAGGTATTCCCTAATTGCTCACAAGAGCAAAAGCTATTACTTGCCGCGCAACGCAAGGCAAATATGGTCAACCCTCAGGCTATGCGTTGGGACACAGAGGTTATCAGGCTGTGCCTCAGCATGTTTATCGCAAGCCACAAAAGTTATGCAATGCTTAAAGACTCACAGATGCTCATATTGCCATCTGGCCGCCAGCTCACCATATACAAAAATAAGATAAAGCAGAAGCCAGGAGTAATTATCGAAATGTTTCGATGGATGGGACAGACTGCACTGAACATGAACATTGAAAAACATGGATACGCAGGCGGCCTAATACACGATGAGATGAAAATCCAAAACGATCTTGTGATGACAGTCAAAAATGGCATGCCTGAGTTGGTGGGTTTTATCGACACATCTCCAGAGACCAATATTATCTATAACAAATGTGAGAAGGAGGTAGGTAAGCGAATGGCCACACAGGTACTTCAGTTCATGTTTGTGGGATCTACTGGATTCAGATTCCCTATAGCTCATTATCCAACAAACACCGCAAAGCCACTTGATTACCACATAATAATACCAGAGCTCATATACTATCATAAGCTATTTGGATTTAGCGTAGAGTATGTGATGTCAGATGGCGGAGCAGACAATCGGAGCTACGTGAAATCACTCTTTCCAAAAGAAACCGCAAGGACATGCAAATATACGTGCAAGAACACTGTTGATGGACAAAAACTTGTGTATATTCAAGATCCGATGCATTGCGTCAAAAAATTCCGAAACAATATCCTAAAGAGTGGAGGTCATCCAGAAAAGGGACATACAAGACATATCACTATCGACAATCAATCGGTCAACTGGCAAATGTGGATTGATAGCGTACGCTGGGACCGCATGTCAAACAGTCGTCCTATACACTATAATATGACAGAGGAGCATTTATTCCCGACAGCATCACAAAAGATGAGAAACAAAATAGCAATAGACAGCTTAGGTAGTAAAATGCTATTCCTAATGAAAGAATACCGAAGCTCACTTAAAGATGGGACTGTGCTTGATGGGGCCATCAAGCTTCTAGAACTCACAACTTCGTTGATCAACATCATCCAAGACATACGCCCCATAGAAGATCCCAATGATGAGCGGCTAAAGTCCATGGACGACATAGCTCAGTTCATTATCAACTGGAGAGCGCGCAAAGACTCCTACAACTTGCCCAGCCCACAGAGTATGGATGATTTAGAATCATATCTGCTCGGCTTCCCACAATGGGCAAGGCAACATCTTACCGCATTCCCAGGCTCCTATGTCTCTATAAGTCTGACAAACTCTGACCATATAGAGAACCATTTTTGCCAGCAAAGAGCGTTTTACAACGGTGCCAATGATATGCCAACTTACAGCCAATACGGTGCAACAAACAATAGCATACTGATCGGCCAATCGGCAGTAGCCAGTGCCAGAAGGTCTAATGCTGGAATATCTGCAGCAAAACCATACAGAGCAGCCATATAACATTTTATGAAATAGAGGCCTTTTTCCCATAGTGATAGAGACTGTTACTGGTTCATAGTTTATACTTGCATAATTAATGTTATCATAGTCATCAGAAATATTATGACAGACCGCCATGAATAATGTTGCTATACATAGCAAAATAGTTAACAAATTTATGTAAAACAATGACGCCACCATTATCTCCACTTGTCTTTCTCCCTGGGCCGGTCGTTGTAACCGGCACCAGCAGACACAGCAATGATTGCAATGCTGTTTGAAGTCTTTGTAGTTGTAGCTCAATGCTGCATGTAATATCAGTCACTATCCGCATTCACAATTGTAACTTACCATCGTGGCTTTGCAAAGCTTCATGGTTTGATATCTCTACATCAACATTGTGAGCGTGTAGTTTTACTACGTCTGTTGATTTCGTAGAGGAGAAGTTTTTAGTGCTAAGTTGTTGCAGGACCTTCCTGTTGATTGGGAGTGTGCCATATCAGGTGTATAGTGGAATAATCAGGAAATATAATTGGAGGAACAAGTATTTAATGTTATCATCTCAGAAGCCAGAACCAGAAGGAAGTATAAAAAGAAAATAATGGAGTTAAAACAAACACTATAAATCTTATCTACTTGTATGTATCATGTCAAGGTTTTCTACTATTTGTAAGAATATAAAAATGATATAGAGTGTAAACTAAAACTAAGATGAGGCACAGGCTAATAAGAGTTGTCCTACTACTGTTAACGGTGAGATAACTCTAAAGTCCTATGACAGGATTTGTGGTTGCTACTAGTTACATCTTAACACGCCCCCTCAATCATGAATCCTATACGGACCAACGGACATATCGACGGTTTTGTTAGACAGTCTGCGGGATTCTCTACAGTGTTTATGTATTGAAATGCGATGTGTTTCTGCTCACGTATAAAGTGGTGGCGTATGTCGATATGTTTGGTTCGATTGTGCGAGACGGGATTGCCTTTACTAAGGGAGAGTGCGCTCTGATTGTCATTGTATATGACGTTGGTTGTTGGTTGTATCATGTCGAGGGATTCACAGAATGAACGGAGATAGATGATCTCCTTAGTCGCATCAGACAGTGCCATGTACTCAGCTTCAGTTGAGGATAGTGCTACTGTGGTTTGCTTACGGGATTTCTAACTGATTGGTGTACCAGCACCTTTAGCGAGTGTGAATATGTATCCTGTTGTTGATCTACGATCTTCACAGTCACCTGCCCAGTCGGCATCACAATAACCAGTGAGTTTTCCATCAGTGGGTGAGAACATGAGAGAATGATCAAGTGTTCCCTTGAGGTACCTGAGAACTCGTTTGGCGGCGGTTATGTGTGGAGGGCCAGGTTTGTCGAGAAACTGTGATAGTTTGGAGATTACCCAACTTATGTCGGGTCTTGTGGCGTTGAGGTAGATAAGACTTCCTACTAGTCGGCGGTAGGGATAGTCTTTTACCTTATCATGTTCGGCGTCGGTAGCTTTGGTTAGACTGAGATTTCTGTCAGCTGGGGCCTTGACAGGTCTACAGTCAGACATACCAAATCGTTTCAGGATCTCTTCAGTGTAGCGTCTCTGAGACATTTGGTAGTTACTACCATCATGGCGGGTGAAGTCGATACCTAGAAACCAGCTGAGTTCACCGCGGTCGTCCATGCGGAATCTTTGGCCTAGTTTCTGTTTGATATCGGTCATGGATGCGGTCGACTTACTGGCAATGAGAATATCATCAACCCAGAATAGTATGTAAGCTGGATCATCAGCATGTGTGGTTTTGTATACACATGGATTATTGTCGTTGGGTATGAAGTTTTCAGATTTTAGGAAATCTGTGAGGGTTTGGTGCCAGTTGCGACCAGATTGCTCGAGTCCGTAGAGTGACTTCTTCAAGTGGCAGGTTAGCCATTGTGTGTGATGCGATTGTTCATATCCAGGCGGCTGTTGTAGATATATATCGGTATCGATAGGAGCGTTAAGGTAGGCACCTTTCACATCAAGTTGATGTATGACCATGTTGTCATTAGCAGCTTTCTGTAACAGTGCTCTGATAGATGTGAAACGTGTCGTGGGTGAGTATGTGTCATAGTAATCGATACCATGGACTTGTGTGAAGCCTTTTGCTACATACCTTGCCTTGAATTGGGTTTCGTTGGCATCTTTGCCTTGTTTGATTGTGTATACCCATCTACCCTTGGTTTCAGATCGTCCATCAGGTAGTGGTTTTACGTCCCAGGTGTCATTTTGTGTGATTGTCTCCATTTCTTTGTCCATAGCTGCTCTCCAGTATTCTGAGTCAGGGCTTTTGACAGCCTGCTCATACGTTTCAGGTATACAGGCTACAGCAGAATATGCAAAGTCAATGGAGGCTGTGAGATAATAGTCGTTGAGGTAAGCAGGTTTCTTACGCTCTCTCTGTAGTCTAGTGTAACCATCATTAGACACCTCTGGGATTTCCGGTTGACAGCTACCCTCTGTTAGCCCCTGGTTGACCAGGCTAGTGTCAGGATCACAATTGTCTGGGTGATCTTTGGCCTCTTCAGTGACAGATTGCTCTGACACTGTTCCCTCAGTACCTTTAAGCTTGTTAGTACAGAGGGATACACCAGGTTCTGGTTCTGACTCTTCGATGTGGCTTGAAGGCGGTCCGGTCGGTTTGTGTATGATGACGTTGCGAGATGTGAGTATCTGCTGGTTATCGGTGAGGATATAGTAACCTTGACTGTGAGTGTTCACGCCGATGTAGATACCACGTTTACCTCGTGAGTCTAGCTTGTGTTTATACGATTCGATGTAGTATGTGCACTCAGCACCGAATGTGTGGATCTTTCGCATGTCAGGCTTGTATTTTGAGAATAGCTCATAGGCAGTTTTACCAGTGCGTCGCTGGAATCCTCTATTTCGGAGATATACTGCATACTTGACAGCATATGGCCATAGCTGTTTGGGAATATTAGCACTGTTTATTAGGCAACGTGCCATTTCCATCAGACTACGCCAGGATCGTTCTGCCTTACCATTTTGATATGGTGAGTGTGGAGCTGTTGTGGTATGTTTTATACCTCTATCGAGTAATACTGACTGAAAGTCCTTACCAATGTACTCACCGCCGTTGTCCGTGTGTAACTCTTTCAACTGCCCTATGGGAGCTATATCACTAAGGAACTGTTTGAAAGCTACATGTGCCTCATCTTTGGACCTTAGACAATATATAAAAAGCATAGAAGAGTATTCATCAACAAAATTGATACAATAGCGGTGGCCTTGTTTGGATGGGGGACCTATAGGGCCTTGTATGTCACTGTGGACACGCTGAAGAGGTGCAGCAGTCAGGATTGGTTTGTCATCCTGAACTTTTGGCTGTTTGGTCATCTTACTCTCTTTACATACTACGCATGTACCTGGTTCGGATGACTTACTGATAGTCATACCATTTGTGACGTCAGCTAGTTTGACGATATCTTCATAATTCATATGACCTAAATCGATATGCCACTGTTCGAGGGACTTATTTGTATATGCTGTTGTAGGCCTATCATTTATTTGGAGATAGTACAAGTTCATATCATGTGTGAGATTGAACCTTGTGTTACCAGCCTGTATGTAGTTTTCATCCTTTGAGAAGACAACATTAGCGCCCTTACCCACAGCAGCACGAACTGAGAACAGATTTGTGGGAAATGATGGGGCTAGTAGTGCATTTTCGAGTGTTATGTCATGTGATACGCCATCAGAATCTAGCACACTATACTTAGCCTTACCCTTGGCAGTTACGATTTCGTTGCTCATGTGACCATCTGCGACTTCGACAAAGTGGTTTGCCGGTTTGAAAGTGTTATCATAGTCAATGAAACGGTTGGGGTCATTAAGTATATGTGATGTTGCACCCGAGTCGACAACAAGACTGCGTGTCATTGACTCAGACTTGACTCGGTGGGCCATATCTACGAGTTTGAATGAGAATGTATCAGCATAAGAAACAACTTTAGCAGATGTCTGCGTTTTCTGCTGTTCGCGTTTCTTAGTATAGCATGTTTTCTCATTGTGATGGGTTTCTTACAATATGTGCACATGAGATTAGACCTAACGGGACACTTACTTGTATTGTGATTTTTGTCACCACAGGCGTTGCACATGTTGGATTTTTGTTGATAACGATTACGTGCCTGACCCGCGGGTGGGCCATGAGCTGCTAGTACACTAGACTGTTCTTTTCTCATAGCCTCAGTTGATGCATAGTTGCGTAGTTGCGACTTGAACTCGGCCAATGTCTTTACCTTATCAAGCTGTGTGTGGACTACTACAAATGGTCGATAGGATTCTGGCAATCCTTTCAGTATCATCGCTATAACCAAGTTGTCTGATATCTGTTCGTTGGCTGCTCGTAAGCCTGTAGCTGCTCGCTCTCCGCGGATGATATAATCGGTAATATCCTCATGATCGGACATCACTATTGTAGTCAGCTCCTCGTAGAGCGTCAGCACTCGTGGCTTCTCAGTGCTTGCATAATGTTCACGCAGAATTTTGAGAGCCTTCCTACCATCATTTGGAGCATCATTCATGATGAGCATAAGTGACCTCTGTCCAATACTTGTACAAGTTCAGCATAGGCTGTCTTATTGTTCTCATCGAATTCAGCATCATCCTCTACACTTGGTGCTTTTGGTAATACAGCTTTGTGGTATGATTTGTTCTGTGTGTAGAGGAAGCTTAGGAACCTTGTTTCCCATATTGCATACTTGTTTGGATCCCCACAATAATAGAGCCTTGATCTGGGCCCATAACCTGTTGATTGGGAGTGTGCCATATCAGGTGTATAGTGGAATAATCAGGAAATATAATTGGAGGAACAAGTATTTAATGTTATCATCTCAGAAGCCAGAACCAGAAGGAAGTATAAAAAGAAAATAATGGAGTTAAAACAAACACTATAAATCTTATCTACTTGTATGTATCATGTCAAGGTTTTCTACTATTTGTAAGAATATAAAAATGATATAGAGTGTAAACTAAAACTAAGATGAGGCACAGGCTAATAAGAGTTGTCCTACTACTGTTAACGGGGAGATAACTCTAAAGTCCTATGACAGGATTTGTGGTTGCTACTATTTACATCTTAACACTTCCATGTCTGTTTTGTCACCACACCGCGACTCAGTTCATTTACCACTCCGATCAGGTCATCTATGAAAATGTTATTGAAAATGTATTCAGCCGTATGGAAATGCGCAGCGAGGGCACAGGCTTGATTTTTCATGTACTAATAGCTTATAACAAAAGAGCGGCATCTATGACTATGAATTGAGTTTGAGGTTCATTTCTTGTTACCTTTTGCCAATTGAAAACCACAGACAGCAGGTCCCTGACATTTGATGAGTTGCAGCCTTTGTGTGTGTGGTTTGTGTTTGTTTACCAGAACAAACCCAAACCACACACACAAGGCTGCAACTCATCAATGTAAGTGGAAGGGGGGGGGGACCTGCTGCCTGTGTTGAAAACATTATGCATATGATATGATACATATAGATAAGATGATATTAAATCGACTCAGTGCACTGTAAAATTTACCTTCTTCCTGACGATGAACCACAGTTAACGAGAAATGGTGAGGAAGAAGTTTCGATAACATGTCCTGGTGCTTCATGAGAGACTCTCCCGGGTCACCGTACCTACACATTGACAAGTTAGACTTATCAATTTATCACAACACACTGACAAAGTGCAAATATGCCAATCTTTTGAAGATTTTTTGTCGCAGATACTTGATAATCTCTAAAGGTTTACCTCATCCACTCCCCAATTATATGCCAAAGATTCATAAAACTCCATCCACCTTAATCTCCGATGCACCCGGATTAAAATTTTGGCAAGCATTTTGCTGAATTTGCAGATTTAGGCGATTTTGAAATGGGGCCCTTTGAAATGTGACATCACCTTTGACATAACGTTCTGACACAGTGGAAAATTTTGTACACATTGGGTTTGATGGCTTGGCGTCTTTATGAAAAGAGAAAATTGGGTTAATGAAAAGTTTTCAGTGGCCATATCTGGTTTTCAGAATGATATATTTTGCAAAAAAGTGACCATGAATGGCGATGTAAGTTATAGCATGACTGAATAAATGTGATTGTGTTATAACAGATTTTTCACAAGTCCAGATGGTAGTAAATAGACACCTGTAGCTTCGCAGGCATAGAGTACACATGAACGCCGTATATCACTGACTGGCACACCATATGAGATATATTGAATGTAGTTAAATCAATGGTTAAATCTTTACAAGTTTTGTTAGACTAGTTATAACACAGAAGGTTATAACAGGTTCCTTGCTTCCAATAAGCAATCCTCTATTTAATTACCTTGGATTAGGAACTGGTTGAAGTTGTAAAAAATCACCAGCAAACACCATCTGAATACCCCCAAAAGGTCGATCCGAACTTCTTACTCTCCTCAGCACAGCTTCTATTTTACAGAACATGTAATAGCTTAGTCTGAGCCCCCCTGACTTGTCCCTCGTCCGACGTCCCCGGGCGAGAGAAAGTCTGAGAACAATGCAGGATCTTGCTGGAGTTGTCTGCCCTTGAGTGTTGTAAGTTAATCAAGGGGAGCACTAAAACTGCAATATCTATTGATTTCTATTCATGCCACCTACTATATTGCTCCAGGTATGAGAGTTTTCCAGTCAGACTCTGGGAAAAGTAGCCTCATGTTTGGGAAATACCCATGAGCAGAGATATTCACTGCCAAGTAGTGAAGAAAATGTCAGCCAGAATTTCTTTCATTTTGAATAAGGGCGGTCATTCATGACATTGACAAAAGGTCATACAATGTGTATTATTGGACCCTAGGCTATATGAAGTAAGATTAATGTAGAAGTAATGAGAGGAAAAATCCAAGCATATCCTACGTAGTGCATAGTGCATAGTAATAGCTCATCATTGAAATCTCGTCAACAAATAGCACCTCGGTAGAGCGAATACTCTGTATCTGCTGTGGCGCCATCCTGTGAATGATGGTCGATACCGCATTTCGACCATCCATGATTCCTGAAATAGAGTGCAATGACTGCATTACCAGTTCTATTACAAAGCAATGCGCAGTCACAACGTGCTGATAACTGTGAGATATATCTGAGCTTGGGATTTATAACATCAATAGCAAGATTTCTGAACCGTATATGGTTAAAACATTTTATACTCTGGCTCTGGAACACATTGATATCAAGGATTTGTACATGATCGTGAGCTCAGTCTTGCTACCTAGCTAATATTACCTGGTATGTAAAAGCAGTGATTTTTGCCATGTACACTAGAGTCATGCAGATATTATAATCCCCAGCTGATGTGGTTAACCCACCACAGCAGTTACTAATTAACATTACGTGATATGCCTGTGATGCGATCATAGATTTAAAAAACAGTTTTTTAAATCTATGGATGCGATGCAGGCCTATGACTTTACACAAACTATTTCCTATTTTGGGAACGCCAGCCATAAAATCATTGAAATGAAAGGCGCACAACTACCAAGTGGCAGAACTAATGGGGATCGGACACATACAGCCCTCATCCACTGTCTGCTAGGCTGTCGCATATTCGACCCACTTGGGGCCGGATACCCGAGCAGAACAGACACCACTATTTCATTCATTTTGCTCATGTTTATTTTGTATGGAGTTAACTTCTTCCTGTTGAGAAAGAAGGCAACTCCATACAAAAAGTGTTTTGTTTACCTAATCAAATTTATCCACAACATTGTTCTTTAGCATTTTGTTACAAGTAGGTATTAATTCAATTTACTAATGACTCATAGTTGAGATACCTTTTAGACATTAAAATCAATTTTTATTCTTGAATAATAAACTAAGTTAGATACCAGAAAAGCAATCTATACTTTACCAGAAAAACATGCTCCAAGGGCTCTCCAAAAAGAACTGACTTGCCTTGATGTTCCCCCGGTTTTTATATGCACAGGGGTTCACCACGGCGGGCGCGCATGGCCAAAAAACCGGAGATTGCATCCGCCCATCCTCTTGACAAAAGCGGAGATTTGATCCAGATTTTGTTTCTGATAAAAAGTCTTTAATTATCTATATCATTTAAATGTCAGCGCCTAAAAGGCGGAGGTTGGACTTTAGTTATATACATTATTCTGAAGTGGTTGACGTCAACTGGTATCACCTGGCTCCATTCTCGTTATCTGAAATCTCCTGAGCTGTGAGAACGTTTAATCCCCTCCAAAAAGGCGGAGGTTGGACTTTAATTATATACATTATTCTGCAGTGGTTGACGTCAACCGGTATCACCTGGCTCCATTCTCGTTATCTGAAATCTCCTGAGCTGTGAGAACTTGAGATCTCACAGCTTCTGCCCTCCCTTTTTATTGACTCTCCTGAGTCATCCGAGAAAGCTGTGAGGTTATCTCACAGCTTCTGCCGCTCCTTCTCCTGACCCTCCTGGGTCCTCCAAAGGAAGCTGTGAAGTTATCTCACAGCTTCTGCCGCTCCTTCTCCTGACCCTCCTGGGTCCTCCAAAGGAAGCTGTGAAGTTATCTCACAGCTTCTGCCGCTCCTTCTCCTGACCCTCCTGGGTCCTCCAAAGGAAGCTGTGAAGTTATCTCACAGCTTCTGCCGCTCCTTCTCCTGACCCTCCTGGGTCCTCCAAAGGAAGCTGTGAAGTTATCTCACAGCCTCTGCCGCTCCTTCTCCTGACCCTCCTGGTTCCACCAAAGGAAGCTGTGAAGTTATCTCACAGCTTCTTCTCCTTGTTTCTCCTGTGCTCTGAAGTAAGCTGTGAAGTTATCTCACAGCTTCTGCCGCTCCTTCTCCGGACCCTCCTGGGTCCTCCAAAGAAAGCTGTGAAGTTATCTCACAGCCTCCGGCTCATGCTGAACCCCGCTGCCCGAGTTGAGGTCTCACTTCCTCTGCCACTCCTCTGATCATCTCCTCCTGATCCACTTGGGTAGCTAAGCTGCCATAGTTCACCCTGGGTCTCCATAGTAATTTTCAATTAGTGACATCTCCTTTCTATTGAGTCTCCCTGTCCATCAGGATAGCCAGCCCACCATAATGAATGATTATACATCCTAGATCGCCATTATATAAGCAGCATTGAAAGCAGCCATTCACTCCCTTCTGAAAACAAATCGGTTAATCCGGAATGCCAGACATTCCACGGAGAACCAAAGGAAATAGCATAGAATGGTTATCAGGTGACCTAATCTAAAGACTATGACACTAAAGGCAAAATGACAGGTCACTTCCCACTCCCAACAATTCTAAGCAAATTCAGGAACATTGTTTAATGTACACAATAGACAATTTTAGCATTCAATTCGGAGTTGTATCCTCCTTCCTCGCGACAAAAAATAAAACTCATAATATTATCGCAATTATTTCCCTTCGCACTTGTGAGAGAAATGTCTAAATCTTCACAAGCTTTATTTACATTATATTCCTGGCTCATCAGGATAGTTGGCTCGACATTGTCCATTATGTCGTCTGAACCATAGCTCTTAGTACTGGCACTCCCTCATTACCCCTCGGCCATCTACACTGCATCACTGAAAACAAATTAGTTGACCCGGAATGCAAGGCATTCCATGGAAAACCACAGAAAATAGCATGGAATGGTAACCAGATGAACTAACCCAGTGATGAATGAAATAAAAGTTATGGATAGATCCGTTCAATCAAATTTTTGTTTACAAATACAGTATTGAGCCAAAGCGCTTTGAATAAACTACCTGGTTAGACTAGTAACTATTTATTTACTTTTTCCTAGCTTGGAGTTGTCAACTGACCGACACTGGCAACCAGACAACTTTTATAATTTGTGAAGGATAGAGTATAATTATTTCCCATCTAATAACTTAAACCTAAATTACAAATTTAACCATGGTAACTATAACTTAAACCTACTGCTACAGAAAACACCCAATTACTACTGGTAAGGTACTCTCAATATTGGATAATGGATAGGTACCATTGGAAATTACTGATTCATCAATCAAATTTAAACTAATGACTCTTTTAACCCAAACGCTAATCCTTATTTTTCGCCCTACACCCTTTTTGGTGAATTAATTTTTTCAACTAACAAACAACTAACAGACAAATGACACTGACCAATGACCTTAACCACCGAGAATTCTGCCGTGGGTCCTGTACATTTCAAACAACAGTCATACTCCCCACCGCTCTCGGCATAACAACATCCACTGTTGCCCAAATCAGCAGTCTCTGGGAGTGGCCCTGTAAGAAGAACTCAATTCAAATTGAATATACCATCAATATTTTGCCGATTCAAAGTTTGGAATGCCTGTGATCATGAAGCTCACCCTACCAACGTAGGCTCATTAGCCCAGTTTGCCTCCCTGATTGCTTTATATTGGAAGGCTCACAGTAATTGCACTACAACTGAATCATAGTCGCGAGTGACTTAGGCCCTACCATCAGGTGGAAGGGAAACCCAAACCCTACATGAAAGATTATTCCCGCATGTGGCAGTCAGGGAGCGGCAGGACGCTGTGAAAGGCAATTCCTAAGAAATGTTTGCTGACACTGAATACTGAGTATAGTGAAACAAAAATGAATAGTTCTTCTGGGCCCCTCCCCCAAAAACCTGCACATCACTCAACAGTTGGATACAATGCTTCAATCATCGGAGTAATCCTACAACTAAAGCTCCCAGGTCCCTGCGATCCAAATTTGACAGACAAGGTCATTGGCATGTGCCTACATTCAGAATTAGCTATAAATGTTTGTTTGAATCCATACACTCTTATTTACCTAATACAAAAAAGTATTAATTGCATAATTTATCTTCATTTATTTAATTACTTCAAACACCCATCCTAATTCAATCTTAGTTCATTGAATATCCATTGTGTATGAAACTAATGCTAACAGAGAGTTATCCCCTCCTACATCAATAGATGGAGTGCTAATAAAAACTCCATCCTATATTCCACTAATGCTATTTAGGCTATTGAGGCTAGTAGTGTTGTCAGAACTAGTGGTCAGTTGATAAAACCAGTTTTACTAACATATAGAGATATCTGCATTTACAATTACTTTGAACTTCAAAAAACAACTATCTAAAGTTTCGTCCGGAGTTTTAACGGCGCAATAAGAGTAACCATTATAGATAAACAACACAAACGTCCAATACCAAGACCTCCCTTAAATAGTTACCTAAATAAATGATAAATCACAAACTTTGACTCCCAAATAACCGTGAAAACTCTAATGCGCATCTCAAGTCTTATATTATCTAATTACCGGTAATACACCATCTGACATGTCCTTCTAAATTAGTTCCTGTATTTCTATGCGTGGTTGTGGTTGATACGCCTGCTATGGGAATTAAAGCCCACTGACAGCCAACCATGAAATAATTTACTTGAAATAAGTTTGTTAACATCAGAGTGGAAGTCAAGCGAAATTATGCCATAAGCAGGTTTAGTAGCATTTAACCCCCTAATACATTAGACATCTTTTTAATTAGATAGTACTCATCAATCATACCTATTGCTATGGAAACTAACTACTTGTGTTAGTTGTGCTGTGCAGGTGGACTTCAACACTCAGCTAACCTCAGCACTAAGTCAACTAGCCTAGTAATAAATGGGGCCATACATATAATAGCGGAGATTCCCAATTTGGTAATCAACTACATATCTTAGTCATTATTAGACCTACAACTGAAAAGATTATCCCCCAACTGGGCGACAAGGTATGTATATTGAGTTATTTACAACAAGTACATGTGAATTCTATGTTTTGCCGGCACAGGGTTATTTGTGTTGAGAGGTTCGCAGCAATATAACTGTAATACTTATAAGTTCCCCAAATGACCATTGAACCATCCCGAGCCGACAAATAACCATCCTTTTAAAAACAACCTGACAAATCACCTACACAAATTTCCAATGGTTTACCTTGTCTTGTAAATACATTGGTATCAGTCAACACGCAATTATCCATAGAAAAATGATCATGAAACCAGCAATATTTATATTCATATCACAATTTGTATTTGGTAGTTTAACCCCATGATAGCCTGTAAGCTGACCAACTGGCAGGTATGGCGATGAGATATCTCAAGGCATCCGCCACTTGTGACAGGTATGTTGTTGGGTAACTTTTTAACATAATTTGGATGTCTGAATACACATAGCATTGTACATCAATGTCCATTATTACGCAATTTTCTTATAGTCACTTCCTATTACTAGCATGACTTACCGTCCCCGTGGTTAAATGATCCCATTCTACCGAAGGGGTTTGTATAAAATGTCATTGCGTGTTGACTTTTGAGACCAGTTATAATTGTTTATATTCCGTTTGTAAAGATCAAAACCACAGACAACGTTGGTGAAAAACTTGCAAGAACATGGGAGTATAAATGTTTCACTAGTTTAAACTATTTACCTCCAAATCTAAAAAGATACTGGTGACAACAAAAATAAAACTTTTCAAGTTGTATAGAAAATTAGTGAACTTAACTCTAAACACAGGCAAAACAACTAAATGAAAGGAAAATTGCTAGTAGTTTTGAAGCTTCATCCTGTAATCAGAAGTTGAAAGCGCCTGATTTATGACAAAAGACTTGAAAAAAAAAATTAAATAAATCCTATAAAATAAATATCCTCCTTATATCCTCCTTTATATCCTCTTTGTATAACATATGGACAATCAATCCCCCAAGTGTACAGAGTCAGACCAGTTGTCAGATAAAGCCAGATTCAGACAATCTTTAATGAAGGAATGATATTAACTCAACTAAGTACGCGTATTTATTTGATTAGTCTGCAGCCTCTGACAACTAGCCCTATAGGCCTATTCCATACAAATGGAGTGATTAGTTGTCGCTGGAGCTCCCCGGTTTCAATTTTCCATAATTTTCCTCCTATTTTCCTTTCAATTTGTCCGCCAATTTTTTCCTCCATAGTAATAATAATATTTTTCCAGTATCCCTATAAATATTTTGTTTATCCGTCCCAGCATTTTTCCTGGACCAGAGTTTCCCACAAGTTCTATTTCAATTCACTTCAGTTTTTCCATCATTTATAAATACTTTTGTTGTCCATGGTTGTAATTTTGTCGTCTCAAAAGAATTTTCAAACCCTATAATTTTCTCAAGGGTTAACCTGGTGATTTGTGAGGTAAAGGCTGTTTTGTCAACTTACGTTGTAATGGGTGATTAATCTCTCTTCAGTAAAATATGTCGTCGGCTCGGGAAGTTCGGTTTGAATACAATCCTATCCAGCATTAATTATATCTAGAGAATAGAATAATAATGTTAATGTCCTATAAATAAAACATCTAGCTGATACGAAGCGTGAATGTGTTGATGCATGATTAACGCCCTTTAACTCTTATTATTACAGGCACTGGAAAGAAACAATCATGCTGATCGCCAAAAATGACAAGCATCATACCAGCACTACAGTATGAGAGAAGAAGAAACATCCACTACACATCTTGAGAAATGGATAATGATAACTGAATTATGGCTAACTGTGGCAACAAAACTACAGCTATCGTCTCACTGGATTAATACTAAGAGACGCTCGATTAATACTAAGAGAAAAAAAAATGATACTGCTACATGTACTTACATGGATATTACTCTAGATCGATGCTAAATAAAGTGGATATAATGACAATAACGCAGCATGATCGCGAATCAGTCTCAAAACTTGAAGGTCGTAAGTTAAAATTCACTCGGGGCACCAGAATTCTGTCGCATATTCGACCCACTTGGGGCCGGATACCCGAGCAGAACAGACACCACTATTTCATTCATTTTGCTCATGTTTATTTTGTATGGAGTTAACTTCTTCCTGTTGAGAAAGAAGGCAACTCCATACAAAAAGTGTTTTGTTTACCTAATCAAATTTATCCACAACATTGTTCTTTAGCATTTTGTTACAAGTAGGTATTAATTCAATTTACTAATGACTCATAGTTGAGATACCTTTTAGACATTAAAATCAATTTTTATTCTTGAATAATAAACTAAGTTAGATACCAGAAAAGCAATCTATACTTTACCAGAAAAACATGCTCCAAGGGCTCTCCAAAAAGAACTGACTTGCCTTGATGTTCCCCCGGTTTTTATATGCACAGGGGTTCACCACGGCGGGCGCGCATGGCCAAAAAACCGGAGATTGCATCCGCCCATCCTCTTGACAAAAGCGGAGATTTGATCCAGATTTTGTTTCTGATAAAAAGTCTTTAATTATCTATATCATTTAAATGTCAGCGCCTAAAAGGCGGAGGTTGGACTTTAGTTATATACATTATTCTGAAGTGGTTGACGTCAACTGGTATCACCTGGCTCCATTCTCGTTATCTGAAATCTCCTGAGCTGTGAGAACGTTTAATCCCCTCCAAAAAGGCGGAGGTTGGACTTTAATTATATACATTATTCTGCAGTGGTTGACGTCAACCGGTATCACCTGGCTCCATTCTCGTTATCTGAAATCTCCTGAGCTGTGAGAACTTGAGATCTCACAGCTTCTGCCCTCCCTTTTTATTGACTCTCCTGAGTCATCCGAGAAAGCTGTGAGGTTATCTCACAGCTTCTGCCGCTCCTTCTCCTGACCCTCCTGGGTCCTCCAAAGGAAGCTGTGAAGTTATCTCACAGCTTCTGCCGCTCCTTCTCCTGACCCTCCTGGGTCCTCCAAAGGAAGCTGTGAAGTTATCTCACAGCTTCTGCCGCTCCTTCTCCTGACCCTCCTGGGTCCTCCAAAGGAAGCTGTGAAGTTATCTCACAAGGCCACGGATTAATGTATTATGGAAAAACAGACTATTTACTACTATACAGCTTTAAAAAAAATCAAAGTTTCCCCATGGATTTTGCGCGGGGATTTTGGATGTTGATATGTCCCTATAGTCCTATTAATCAGGTGGTTTTGGTAAAATTAAACAGCAAAAAATAACATTGCCTCACCACTACCATCCCAGATTCCATTGACAAGAAAGCTTCAAATTATGCCAGGTGTCTGTTCCTTGACTTTGCTTCTGCATTCAACACAATACATGTTCCATACTTTATCTCGCAACTATCACATTTTGACTCCGATGTCACTGAATGGATATACAGCTTCCTAACAAATCGAATCCCACCCAAAGAACAATAGTAGATGACAATATCTCAAAACCCATCATAACGAACACTGGCACTCCCCAGGGTTGCTGTTTATCTCCACTTTTGTTTTCAATATACCAATAGGATTACCTCAGATTTTGCCATTATGTGTGCTGACACACCACCAATATAATTAAAGTATGGCGTTGGAGAAATCAAGGCTGATGTATCCAATCATATACTACCAAAGAGTACTCCTTGATACTACTTCAGTGTAACTATTGACACATACCAGTAAAGCGGTGTATAGTTGAGCCTGACAGAGACACAGCAGCAAGGCCTGTAGTGGCGGTTAATTCGCAATGCTTGCCAGTATCCATCAAAGTTTTGTATAGGGTCCTTGTAAGTTTACTTTTCCCTGTGCCAGCTTGGCCAGTGATCAGAACATTGTGTCCTCCCTTCACAGCTGTAGTAATCTGTTCTATAATATCTGGTTGCTCCATGATGTATATTTTCCTCACAGTTTGAAATTAGCAAGTGTTCACATGCTCATCTATCAATAAAATGACAGCAGATATGTATGTGTTCCAATAGATAGCTCTTTCTGTAATGTGTTATTCTCATGTGTTTCATCTGCTCACTGGTGCTATACTGCTTTGATTGCATTCTGCGCATGCTCAGCTCTGGGCATGAGCTGATCTCTGCAAAATTGAGCCTCGGAATTCCGAAGCCATCTGATTGGCTACCTGCTCTGGTGGTATGCTCTTCAATGCGTGCGGAATTGATATTGATAGTTATTCTCTCTTGTCACTATTAGCTGATTTTGATTGGCAGTTCATGCAGGGGCTATCCCATTCTCCCTGACCAAATTTTCTCTCAGAACCTAGACTAAACTCATTGTTCTCGCACATGCGCAATTTAAAGTCACGCATGATTTATACTTAGCCTTACGACATCTACTTTGTGGTAACTACAGCCTAGTTTATCAGTGATCTACATGCCCAGTCAGATCACGAGAGTCAGTATGCTTTGATTGTGGCTAGGCATTGTGTGCACGTGCTTGTGTTGTTTGTTTTGGAAGTTTAATATTCTGACCAATGAGAGAGAAGTGACTTATCTGAGCAACGCATTTGGCTGCGCAGCCGCGATAACTTGGTTCATACGCAGTTTCACATCTTCACCACAACAAACACAAACCAGACATACACAAGGCTGCAACTCATCAAATCAACTGTCAGTGACCTGCTGTCTGTGAGCCAATTGTCATTACTGGAAATCCAAGTCAAATCTGTGTGATTTATGAGTGTAAGATGAGCAAGGAATTTGGATAAGAAGTGTGTGAATATACTGTTTGGTCAGTTATTACTGCCAAGAAATGTTTTGTTAAACAGCAAATTCAAAGTATCCATCCTGAATTTTGCTCTTGACCTGATAGACAATACATCATACTCCATGGGCTTCATTATTCATTAGCCAACGTGTTGGGTCTGATGGATAGCTTCATCTCCCCACCCACCAATCAGACCGAGCCAACACATTGGCTACTTATATTCAGTAGCAAGGCAAAATAAAGGTATAAAGGATTTTTTCAAAATGTTCCAATCATGAAAATAAATACATGGTTGGAACCACATGGGTGTGAATTTTCCAAATATGTTTTCAAATTTGCTCTGGGAGCAATATGAGGCAAGCAAATCCAAAATCAAATTTCATTTTAGCAGCCAAAAACATCATCTAGAATTTACAATATTTGATCCCAGGCAGAAGCAAAAAATAGTGTGTGTAACGTTGCGCTATGACTGCACAACGTTACACACACTCATTTTTGCTACTGCCTGAGATCAAATATTGTAAATTCTAGAGTCTAGTTGATACCTGAAGTATCCATGTTCCATCTTCCCTGGCCGCATATATTCAAACATGTGTAACCCATTCCATCAAACATTATGCCAAAATTTATGTATTAAAATGCGATATTTTGTTAAGCGGTGAAGCAAACTCCATGCTTTTGATGTAACATCTGTTTTTTTAAAGCTATACAGTAATATATATATATGCTCATGTTTATAGTTTGATTTGATATAGATGATTCTCAGAAAGATCTAGACACTGGTCGGGGTCAAGAAAGAACGACTAACAGCTACCTTGAACCTCACTAATACAATGCTCCTCACTACTCGTTGATAATGATAACAGCCAACTAACAGATACTCTCAGCTTACTAAATCTCTTGAGCATTGCACTACATTTTTTGACACCTCTTTTTAAGCCTTAGGACTATGTTTAGGACTGTAGGCACTCTCTGAAGTTCTAGATTTTCAACACTGTTTCGAGCTCAATCCCTAAGTTGGCATTAGCTTTTTTAACATGCCGGGATTTACATGTCCGCCAATTATATATATAATAAACATTGCAAAACTAGATATTTATACATTTCTCTCACATTGATTATGAGACGAAACCATACCAATAGAATTACAACAGCGACCCTTGCGCCTTGGCCTACAACTGACTCAACTTGTTTATCACAAGAAAAAGAACTCCCTTTATACCCTGATTAGAGCGTCATGAGCAAAATTGTTGACACCCATGCTTTACCAACTTAAAACATGTTCATTACATGCAAAAGCTCAACTATGTTATGGATTATGATCTGCTAGAGAAGAAGTGTCAACCAGCCTAGCCCTAAGCAAGCATATCCAAATACTAACAACAGGTGCTTGCAATGCAAGTGAAAATAGTTGTTCATCAAATTGGTCTGCACTGAATCTAGCTAAGATATCCCAGTAAAATTTTGGTGATCACTCCCTGATATCACTAGTGAAATAGGTTTATGTACAGCTTAATTGGTACTTCAATCACACACAGTTGACACCACCATCTGTGGTAGTAACTGTGCAAAACCAATCTGAGGTGGGCCAACTACTATGAAAGTTGATGTTCAATCTTATATGAAATTAGAGAGGACATCACTTGAGTACATATAAATGATGAAATAGTGTGCAAACTTTGTCCATCATGCTCTCATTTTGTACCAACACAGACAGTTATGGCCTTACCATACTCAGTGATGAATGGTATGAGGAGACATGTGAAATTTACACTAAAAATCCATCAGCAACAAAACAACAAAAATCATCGCTTCACTTAGACCGAAAAGACTACAGGCCCGCCCTGCTTCCCCGCGCACCCGCTAGTTTCAGTATTGCGCAGATATTTTGAGTTTGTGGGTTGTACTTATATTGTCTTCATAGGTTTCTAACTGCTAGGAAGTTTTTGCAAAATGGCATGAGAGGGAAACTCCGGTAAATGATTGTCTTCACTATTTACCCTCTTGTGGGTTGGTAAAGGAACCCCCTAAGCTCATATCAGTGTGTTCAAGTCCTACTAGTAAAGCAGTAGGACTTTAAGATGGGTTGGGCCATTCATTTTTTCACTTGGCACAAATTATGACTTGTGATCTTACCAATGAACTCCAGGAGTTCATTGATCTTACGGTGCCAGTTACTGCATCACTAGTACCCAATGCATTAGTTACGTTACTTGTGGAAAGTGTAAGTTTTTCTCTTTGTCTCCTTGCTTGTAAGGAGTACTGCCTCCATGTTGGCAGGCAAGAAGACCCTGCACACCCAGTGTATGAGTTTCACTCGCTATACATGCATGCCTTTACGTGCACGGCCACGCCAATAAAGGTGTAACAGTTAGGTTTACATTACAAGTCAATTTTCTTTTTGCTTTTTGGTAATGTTGTTTTATTGGGATAGAAAATTTGCTACACATTCACGGAGACATGATTTTGTTGTATTTCCTTGCCAATAATAGATGAAACTGTGTTAGAACTAGACATAAATCGAGAAACGACCATAACATTTCAATACCTCTATGAAAACAGAAATATGAGTTCAAACACACGATTGACTAGATTGAGAGTTCATATAAAATAATAAAAGCACAATGCTTCAGTATTTTATAGAAAAAGACGGGAGTACAGACCATGGTAAAAACAATTGAGTGCCAAAGTAATGGTAGATAAGTCAAATAAGATGGTGAAAATTAGTGGTAGTCTGCTACTTTTCAGTTAGGTTTAGTAAAGTTGTCACCAGTTACATGTTAAAAACACCGATAATGAAATAGAGTATGAATATGAGGAAAGAGAAAGTAAAACTAATCATTGCAATCATTCCACTCCTGTTCCTAGCAGTCAGTCTCACATGAGTTCTTAGTGAAGTTCAGCAAGCATGCTTATCGCTCGTGAGCACCAAAAAGGTTTCCAAAAACCAGTAAGACAGATATGTGATCTATCTCCCAGGAGGAATCATTTTCCATATTTTGCAGCCAATAAAAGCATACCAACAATATACAGTGGCGTTTTATCATGTTTCCATTGCGCACACTATCATTTGGGGGTAAACAGTAGTCCAGTTGCAGTTTTGAGATCTCCAGTTGGACTCCGAAGAAGTGGTGACCAGTTATTCTGCAAAATAAGACAACAATATCAGTGAACAGACAATGGATGGTCTTTATCCTTTAGGAGAGTAACTAACATTTATGGAATTCAAACAAAAATACTCAAAACCTGCCCACATACAGTATTGGAATTGTTATCTCATGTAAAAGAAAAAACAATTTCTTAAGCTACTGCTGCCGGGCAGGGACATGGGTGCTCATCATACACAGGACACTAGCTTGGATCACCATTCAATGGCATGCCGCAACCTCAATAACCTGCCTCACTTATGTATAGGGTGTCCTTTGAGAGTTTATTATTAGGTCTAGGGTGCTCATTAAATACTGTATAGCTCAAAGATAAGTAATTGAGGCTTTCATCTCAGAATTGTCACTCATTTTTTTGCTGAAACAGTTACTCAAAATCAGGGAGTGTTATCAATGGTCAATTCCATTATCATTTCAAATATCACCATGATAAAAAGTCACCCGAGTTCATTGTTTTCATACTGTGATTTTGACGATTAGTTTGTGCAAATTATAAGCCAATTCGAAGATTAGAGTCTCAATTAGTTAAAGTGTAATTATATAACAAATGATTCCAACATGCATCAAGAAAGGATCACCCACAGTAGTGCGCAGTAAACTACCGAAGACAGAAAAGTCTCATGATCTTTGCAAGAGCTATGGTTATGACACTGTACAACATTGTGAGGCAAAGAGTTTTGAATGAAACACAATTTTTAAGACCTACCTGCCACTTCTGGGCATACTGTCCCATCTCTTCAGTCAGTTTAATGCTCCCGGAACGGTTCAGATGAACTCCATCCATCGCGAATTCACAGCGACTGTAAGTAAAACGCTCATGATGACCCAGAACAAAAAAATATGAGTGATTCAGCAAAGAGTTTAATGTAAAAACATCATGGTTAAACCTAGCCAACCTAGCAGGAGAAAGTGTGTACCAGCAGTCAGGCAAGCAACTGTCCCAGCGCCTGAACAACTCGCTAACACACAGATGTACTCCAGATGGCATGGAATCATTTAGAGCACACAACCTGTCGTAAAGTTCCAGAACTGATGCACCTTTGCTAGCCAGGTCATTTGTTCCAACATGCACTAAAACAAGTTTATGCCTGAGTTTTGAGTTCTCCAACACCCACTCAGCTACACTTTCTACCCCCCTTCCAGGCAAGGAAACAACCTCCAAATCACACCTAACATCTCCAACATACTTGACCAAAGAATCCCCTACAACAAGAACGGCAGACTCGCTGCCGCTATAAACAGGCCCTTTTACCATCTTGATGAACAGCCTGTAGTAAAAACTACTGAGTAAAACTCGATTACTATTCACAATAAATGGAAGGTGACTAGTTATAGAATATATAATTGACTTAGCTGTAAATGTAAATGTGTGACAATATCAGTGATTCACTACGAGGATCAAATCGATTATGAAGAGAGGTTCTCATTCCAGGACTTATGTACTTGTTCACAGACTCCCCTTGTAGGTAGCATTGGGATTATTTGTTGTTTTATGACCTATGTTGAAGGTATCCAGATTGGTAAAGGTAATCATTGGATTATTTCATAAACCCGCAACATCTGACAATAGGCTCAATCCTCATAATAGTGATATCAAAATCTAAGCAAGAATTATTGGTAAACATTGGATTATCCCTGAGGGAACTAAATCTAGGTGAAATCCTACTCCCCACTTTAATAACAGCTAGCTATAAATCCCTTTCAGAGAGTAAAGTTGAGTAACCCGTGAAAGGCTTTATAAATAAGCAGGATCAACTTCAACTTTATGGAGCATTTACATAGGATTTTAGGGAGAGGCTCAATCGGTTGACCAAGCACTAAAGCACACATGTGCATCCAGATAGGGTAGGGTAGGGGATCAAAATTCATTCATTATACCGCGTTGAAGCTAACACAACCGGTGATAATTAGCACACCCCCTCTGAAATTATTGCTTCATACCATTTTCATATCATTTTCATGACCGACTTAAATCCAGATTTCACTTCATCTTCTTGCCATCTTCACCCATTACACCTTCTACAAGCAATAAAATAGCAACATCCATGTTTGAAATGGGATGGAAACATGGCAAACATTTTCAAACACAACATGCAAATTTAAACCAAGTGTCAGAGTTGCCCCCTCTAGAAATTTCAGTTGAAGGCAACTCCTGAATTTACACATTCATCAACCTTTTTCTATAATTTGTGTGCTTCACAGCAGGCTCAGCATTGAGCGGGTCAGATGAAGTACTTCATTGCAAACATTCTATGGGTAGTAGTAAAACGCTATTGATGGCCTAGAGCAGAAAGATCAGAGTGATTCCACAAACAGTTTAATGTAAAAAATCCCGTGAGTATTATTGGCATTTTACTTGGGTATGTAACACCACATCTTGTGAAAGTGACCAAAACAAGGTAGTTACATCCCCGCGCAAAGAACCCCGTTCTTTACTTTTGCATTCGTTGTGACCTGCAGAGGTAAGAACCTCTCCCAGTGGTCGAGGCTAGGACTCTCACGTGAATGCTGAGCGAAGTTAAGCTATATGGAGACGCGTTCATCGCTCAAGATCACACAAAGTCAGTAAAACAACTAAACACCATACCTTCACCAAACCAATACTCTTCACCTGGATCTGTGCTTACGTCCGTTTCACCAACTCAACTGCGAGGCATCTGCAATAAAATTTTAATTTACCTTACAATGTGGAAGTAAGGCAGGAGGTGAGAAAAAGTGAAGCAATCGAGGCACAACGCGAAAAAAAAACAAATATGTGATCACACAACAAAACAGCCGAAAGCAGCAGTGATGCAATGACAGGTATGAGCAGTCAATAGCCAAGCTTTGAATAGGGAGAATAATGAGATAGCTAAAACCTGTACCTGCATCAAAGATGTGTTTTGGTCGCATGTCTCTCTTTTCGTAGGCTTCCCCTGCTGGCTTACAGACTATCCCAATTGAACAGTCACAGGTAACATCTCCTAAAACATAAATATTATTATTAATATAATATGTCATGTCATTTCTGTATCAATCATACACTCCATCCAAATATCAACTAACCAAAAAATGCAAAGATGGACAATGCAATGGACACAAGGGTCTATGGATATATCTATTTAGAACATTATGGACTAGATAATTTCTGATCATAAAGTTCATGATCGTCTTCTCATACACAACGAACAGACAATAATATGAAGTATCAATTTGAGCAGCTTTGAATATCGTGAAGGAAGATGAATTCAACAGTATGATTGAAATAGACAAGTCTGGTTCCTTGAAAGGAAGAATTTTCATTCATCAGAGTAAGAAAGCCAACTAGAAAACTGAAATCTTTTCTTATGTCCCTAGTTATTTTAATTTGAAGAATGCCAATGCATTTCAAACTGGCCATCAGAGACAGTGATCAAGCCTAAAAAAATATAGAGCATTGGTAAGAGAGGGTTTAAATATAAACCTACTTACCAAAACAGTATTTGGCAGGCTTCACCAAGTTGACACCTTCTTTCTGACCAACAACGTATCATTTTTCATAGGTTTATGTGGAGGTATTCCTAATGGGGGAACTCCATCACCTTGGTCACAGCAGGTGTTGACAGCGACAGTGGTGAGACAGGTACACCAACAGAGACTGGCCTGCTAGCTTGTATTGAGGTGGAAACTGTTTCAGATGCGTGAACTGATGTTGGTAGCAGTACACGTTGCTTGAGACTCTGAAACAGCAGACATATTAATAAATAAATCACCTATCATGCTTTATCCAAGCCTTGACAATTTAGATACAGGCATGCATTTTTCTCAGATACAAAGTCCTCTGGCGGAAATAATCAGTCTCAATTCAAATTGATTTTGTTCTTTAACAGAAAATTGTTTAGGTAAGAATTAATATCAAATGGATCAAAATGCATCACAGCGTTAACTTCAATAAAATGCCTCACTTCTGCTTAATATGATTTCCCGTGAAGTCTAAGATGCTCATGGATTCTGTTTAGCTCAAAGATAAGTAATTGAGATAAAACAACAGTTGTGCAGTAAAATACCAATGACATAAGTCTCGGTCTTAGGTCTATGGTTAAGACACTGCACAACATTGTGAGATGAAGTGTTTGGAATGGAACACGATTTTTAAGACCTACCCTCAGTTTCAGGACATGCTGTGCCATCTCTACAGCTAGGTGGATGCTCCCAGAGCAGTATAGATGAAGCCCTCTGTTGCAAATGTACTACGGTTGTTAGTGAAACACTCTTGTTAGCCTGGAAAAAAAAAAGTCAGATTCGGCAAACAGTTTTATGTAAAAACGTCTTAGTGAACCTAGCAGGGGAAAGTTAGTACCAGCAGTCAGGCCTAAACAACTCTCTAACACACAGATGTACTCAGTATGGCAAGGCATTTAGAGCACACAAACTGTCTTGAACAGAGGCACCTTTGCTAGTGATGTCGATTATTCCAAATTGTACTAAACAGAGTATTTGCACACCTCCACGTTCTCCCACACACACTGAGCTACACGCTATACCCCCTCCCATGCAATGAAATAACCTTCAAACCTCTAACATACTAAATTTGTATGTATAAGAGGTACCCATTTTTGCTCTTGCTAGAGTCTGCCCCATGGTGAATTAGTGATATCAGTTGAAATAGAGATGGATTGCAATTATAAGCTGCATATGATAGAAAAGAAAGGCAATGATACCAAATCCAGAAGGTGTTACAATAACTACACACAACAAGGAGTGGGAGAAATGAGCCTTGAACTGTGATGCAGACTCTTGATGAACAGTCTGTAATAGAGACTACTGAGCAAAACAGGTGACAAGTTATAGAAATTAAATATGACTGAGCTGACATTTTACCCAGAAAGCATTGCGTCTGGCCAACTTCATCATCCTTTCCTTGGTTCTCGCCTACGGTCAGCTCCGCTGACATTGGATTCAGTTTATGTTTATTCCAAAATACACTCAAGGATCAGGGATGTAGTCTAATGTAGGATCTTCTGTGGAATATAGATTGAGGAAAAATATACAGATCGTTTTGAAAACTTACCGATACAATCAAATCATCTGCTATGACACCAAACAGGGATATACGGCCTAATTTTCCCTGCATAGTAACCTAGAACATTCAGGAATCAATAACCACAGTTACTCTTCAGTAGTTTCACTCTTCTTCCACACTGTAATTTGTGAATGTACATTGCTCAATGCTATCCTTTTTTCTTTGTCCCTTTCTAGAGATAACAGAAGTGAATAATGATTATCTGCAACATTGCCACGGTTGTTACAGATCATGTTGCCAGCTTTATAAAGCAAACTAAAGCACATTGGACTCCATGAGGGGCTATACAATGTTGAGATTCGTATGTTCAATCAATTGTCATTTAATGAAGAAAAGGGTCAGTATAATACTATAATATTGCATATAGGGCATCTTGTCAAAACCAATGGTGGAAAAAAGAATAAGGCTTAAGATAGTCATCTACTAGTTTATAATTATGCATATTGAGCAGATCTACTCAATGGAGTAGATCTGGTCAATGTTTGTCCAATCCAACCCTGGATCTTGGAGGGCAAGTTAAACTTAACCACAGAAGCCCAGGTTTTGGAATAGACCTTGAATTAACTGACTGAATTATCCAAACCTGACTAGATAAATTTGAATATTTGGCAAAGTATACATGGTTGTAACAAGGAGTAAAAAACTCCTTGGTTGTAACTCCAGATATCTTACTATGAGTTAGAATAGAGGTCCTGAGAGAGTCCTCTTAACTCCTTGCTGATTGCTTGAACAGTCCAACTAATGTGATGTTTAATAGAAGAAATCAGGTCATGGAGCCAGTAGCAGAACCCCATCATCCAGTCCTTGGGTCACTCCAGGCACTCATTTCTATGGTTGTCTATCCATCCATCAACACTGTCACTAGCCTACATCATACAATCATCATCATTCATTGACAAATAATGATAATAATATAGAATCACAGAAGAGAAGTGAGAAAGATATATCTTAATTTATACAGTACCATAGCTCCATATATGCACATCATTCTTGACCTTTATATCACTGATGCCAGAGTATATCTTGCTTGGCTGCTATGAGCAGATTAACCAAGATTTCCATGTCATTAAAGGGATAGATAGACTTGAATTATATACTTTCTTGCAAAATTCAAAATGGAGTTTGAATATATCAATGAGTCCACTTTTTTTTAAAACTGGTCACATCCCAAAACTTCGCGGGCCTACAGACTCACCCCACTTAGACCATGTTCTGTTGTGATATTTAGCAGAGTTTAGTATGACCTACTGTGATTGGTCTAATTTTGAAAGTTAGACCAATCACAGAGGCCATATCAATACAGTGGCCATGTTGTTTCATCTTGAGTATTCTAACTAGCAACTGAAACATGAGATTTTAAAACAGAGAGTACAAGCACTTCTTCAGAGCTAAACCAAACAAAGTACACACCATCAGAATCAGAAACCTTCAATCTTATCAGATAATTGTATGTTGGGAGTGAAAATGGAGTTTTTCTGTGAAAATTCAGGCAGCAGTTTGACACTAAATTTCAGTCTTGCCTACTTTAGTTTTCTAGGGTTTTCCATGGTTTTCTAACAATTGCGCTGGGTGCGCATGCTTCAGATCTATATCCTGAAAAAATTTCAAGGCTGTAGGCACACTGATTTCGAGATTACACTATTAGTATGTGTATAGTATAGTATAGTATAGTATATCACGTGATCAGTGTGGGCTGTAGCAGAGCTAATATATCAATAGAGCTTCGAAACTTGGGCGTGGTCTGGGCGTGTACTATATTATGACCTGAAAAAATAGCACTGTACACTAACTAATGGCAAAATATGACTCGCTTAGCAAATCTGGTGTATGTTATCCATAGAAATCTAACTATACAGTAAATCTGATTCTTACTACAGCAATGTGAGCAAGGAGCTGGATGAGTTGATGTGAGTACAATGGTATTGGTTTCATATGACAAAGTTGTTCAGGCAAGAAGTACCTGCTAATACCATAGTAGTGATATCACTAGGCAGTTGGTTCAAGAAAGGAGAAAAGTAACTCTGGGATCAAGGAGTTAGATTAAGAGGGACTATGCAATGAAGAGGGAGTTCATTGGACTATATATATATGACTGTAACTCCAAGTCCGGTCCATCACGACCTGTCTCTATGTTGTAAGCACAACTTTCTGTAGTACAGTTGAATCAAGTCCAGTTGTTGAGGCCTTGACCACTGGGGTGTTCAACCACTGGAGTTGCACCAGATACAGATGTCCTGTGGTTGGAAGGCCTATAAACGTATTTTTCTGACCGTGCAGAGTAAAAGCATGGTAAAAGCAAGGAGTAAAAGTATGGACAAACATGCATTTATTCGATGTTACTAACTACCTTCTTTCTATCTTCCGATTAAAAACTCAGGGCCTAGATATATGGGTTATAGGATAATTGTTGGGAATATCTCAGTTGGTGAATTACTTAACTTAATCAATGTGTTTGGTCTAATTTTTTAGAGCCATCACATTGGCTTTGAGATACTACTGTCTATATGCAATAGAAATATATAGAGAATTGGTGATCCTGATAATCTGCATGCTCCATAACGTATTTGAAATTTCTTACGTAGCTTAGATCTGTGAGTGGAAGAAGTATGAGCAGTAATTTTTCTGTGTTCGAGGCTGCTTGGTGCTTAAAAAGAAAGGAGAGAAGAGCACAAAAGTGTTAGGATGCCAGCGCTCCTGATTTAAAGGCGTCCACTATCACCACAGACGTCATACCTGGTGGTAAGCTTGTGTCGATGATGAATGACTTCTGGGAAGCCACAGTTCTATAATGAGGCTTTGATCCATATGTCTATCTGATTGTTGGTATTGACACATCGGCCAATCATGGAATTCATTTGATTTGTAATATTCGTATCATTGCCATTTTTGCTTGACAATGATACAGCATTCATGAAAGTGCATGTTAACAGCAAAGCTGTTGCTGTTCGCATGCACTGTTATGAATAGATTATCATGGATGTGCATCTGTTGTATCGTTCGCTTACCATAGCTGTAGCCTCTCTGTAGTTGTCAGTGCTCAAATTTGGAACAAGATCACGAATCATGCAACAATTAAGTTACCATGCTTATATTTTTTCAGCCTCCCAAAGTGGTTTCTACTATAGAACTGCAAGCTCAGAAAGTGACTATTTGTGGCTGAGAAAACACAAGCCTTCATTTCAGGTGGTATGTTCCGTTTCATAGTTTATAATCATGAATTATGTTAGTTTGTTAACAGCAAGCACCAAAGTTTATTGAATCCAAGCTGATTTGGTAGCTAATAACAGAAACATTCTCAATTTATAAAATATAACATCAGGGTATAAAAATCCACTAACGACCATAGGTCATTTGAACAGAAGTAACAGAGAAACAAAACATAAAAAAAACATTTCATTCAGATTTATCAATATGCAATTCAAAGTTTAATATCGTGCGGCTATTGCATGGTTATGGGTAATATCCGTTGCACATAGTACTGAGGATTTATTGCTCGCTCCTTAATATTGGCAGTTTTGAGTTTACTAATTTATTGTATTTTTTGTTCTGACGTTTCTTCTTCTGAGCTGTTTTGATATCCTTGTTGATTTTACTCATGTATTTCATACACCTGACCTTTGCGTACCACCTCACAATTACCCCGATCAATTGTTTGTAATGCAGTGGGCATCCATATGAATTTTCACATCCTCCTTTTATAAAAGATCTAATTAGCTGCTTGGATGTCTCTTTTACCACATCATTGCCGTAGATTAGGATGCCACGTACCTCTCTGAATCTAAGCTCCATGTTATGCGCCCCTTCAAATACATGAATCCTAGGACAAGTCAGCCCATTTTTTAAGCCCTCATACTGTTTGTTTTGGCAGAATTTGACGTGACTTGCACAGCTTGATGTCAACTCTGCAGATGATGTCCGCACCACCTCACAGCATGCAGAACACTTGACTGCCGATAACCCTTTGCTTACTGCCCTTCCGATCAGGTAATACAAGCACTGAAGCTCGGACTCACTAAGGCTGCTTGATTGTTGAGACTTTACATAGCTGTGGGCCACATGGTCCGAGGAGGTCGTTGTGGAAGAGGTTGTAGCCCGAGAGCATACGTCTGCTAGCAGACTCAGAGGATCTATAGCATTGTTAATTTGTTGTTCATTGCTGCATCTGTCTACGATCTCATTGATTGTGAGTGCCATTACAGCCTTATCAACCTCACAATTCGAATCTCTGATTGTTTCCTGGAGCTTGTCAACACAGACAGATCTGTATATGTACCGAAACTGTTGCACAGTGAGTGTGTCTCGATTGCCCCCTTTAGCTCGGATCTGTCCAAACAAATTCTCTATCATATCTTGACATATTCGCCGTGTCCGTATATACTTGAGGTTAGTGTCATTGAGTAGAAGCTGTATACTGGCTATGTTTCGTCTCCAACCGTCTAGAAATGGAAGTTGGGATTTTCGACCCTGGGGAACTAGTTCTGCAATATATTTGTCAGCTTTTTTGAGAAAAGCGAGATGCTCGTTTGAGGATAAACTGATTGGTCTGTGCAGTTTTTTAGCGCTGAATAAGAATGATGAGTTTAATATATCGAACAAGCTGTCAAATATTTCAATAAACTCAGCAGTAGCTTGAGCTCTTGCAGGGAGTTGTCCATTACTGATCATAGTCTTGATGGCACTTGCTACTGTGTGTGATAGAACTTGAGCTGCTCTTTTGACGCTCATCTCTTTGAAGGCCTCTATGTTAATATGCGTATCTTTAAGTTTCGGACAATAGTTTATCTCCTGTTCCTGGTTTAGTTGGTGAAGTCTCTCAATCGTGGTCCATGAGATCTTCTCTCCTTCGCCGTTCAAAAACCCATTTGCTTTGAGATTATTACGAGTGTTCTTTAGTAGGTGTGGTGGATCACAAAACATATACGTCTTAGTACCATCAGAGTTCTCTAAGGTTGGTTCAAGGTTGTTGAGCATGCGCATGGCTTTACTGTTGTTAGGACCTTGGTCAGATATGAAAGCTTTGCATCTGTATCCAGTTTTGTTCACTCTGAGTATGGCTTCTTTAGTAAGCTCTGCTAGGCGTACTGCTGGTATTGGCCCACTACTGAAGAAGTAGCCAATCGGCTGTTTAAAGTTCGCCTTGAGACCGCGGATCATAAACACACCTACACTATTTACAACTGGAAGTTTAGTTGTTTTTGTTTTGTCAAGGCCAACGATCTTATCAGCTATGACGTCGTACTCCAGTTGAGCTGTCAGGTTCATTTCATCGAAGCTTATGGAAACCTCAAGGTCTTCTCTACTTTTACATTTAGCTGCCTTTATAGTGAGTGCTTCTAGTATGGATCTGTGAAAGCCTTCATTTATGTCTATTTTGTCAAGCACTTGTTGCAGTGTCTTGACACTAGGTAGTCTGAAAATCTTTCTTAGCTTAAGGTAACACTTGTTGCTAGATGTCCTTATTGTCAGTGCGAGGTTTTTTAGATCGGCACTCCATCTATAAGCATGTTTTACCTTGCCATGCGTGTTCACTTGGGCAACCAATATTTGGTGAGCCTCCTTAGAGAGAAACTGTTTGAGATCATCCAGAGCTTTTTCTGTGCTAGGTTTTCTTCCTTTTAGTTTATCCAGCTGCGCTCGAACATACCTCACACGGTCACTCAGTTCTGTAATCAAATAATGAAGAAACCTGAACCTGGTCTGGTGATATATAAATGTTGTGGATATCATTTTATAAGTGTGGTAACAGCACAAGATGTAATGAATGATAAATAATTTTTAATTTCCTAGGCTTTGACATACCAGGAAAATCTGTCACCAACTAGCCTAATAAATGCATTGAGCTGATTATTGCAGTGCCTTGCAGGAATAGTGAGAATAAGCTTGTGGGGATGAGTTATTGTCTGCAACTCTGCATAGATTGAAAATGGATTTAATCGAGTTAGCTTGAATTATCCATTTTGTTGCCTTTATTTTAAACGTACATTTAATTTATATGTCACTTACTTTTATTTTCTTTTTTCAGCTTCATGTTCTCCTGGAGAATATTATCATTGGAGGTTTGGATGGTGGACGGTCCAGGTGTGGTCAGCGGCTCTGGGTACTGCAGCGTCTCTGCTGTGGGGGTTACTCGTGGCTCAGCCTTAACTGATTCCAGTGGTTTAGCGATGCAGTAAGCTAAAATGAAATCATAAAGTAACAGCTTTCTGTTCCTTTTTAATGTGAGCATTTGCATTGAAAATTCTAAGCTGATACTCCATGGAATAATGACCAATGTATTATATCTAATAAAAATATAGTATTTATCATCAATAATCAATCAAGTGAGATCCTTATCATGCAACAAAAGAAGTTGCTTACAGTTAGTGTTTTCTTTTTCATCCTGTTCCTCCGTCTCGCCTCCATCCTCAGCTTGTTGCTCATTATCATCAGTCGGCTTTAATGTGTGTTTATTTTCTGGTAAACAGTAATCTACAATGAGAGACATAATTATCATAATCGTCAGGGAGTTGTATGCTACTAAAGAGGGAATGGACAACTCCTTGATCACATGTGAATGCTGCTCCTCTTTTGCTAGGGAGTTGTGTACTCTGAGAAAAGGAAAGGACGACTCCTTGGTTGAAACAGGGCGGATGGGAAATCAGGTGGGTATACCCCCCACCCTCCAATGGAAATGAAATGCGACTCTGGACATTGGGGAGTTGTATATTCCTGGAAAGGGAAAAGGTGACTCCTTAACTATATTGGAATTTTGTCCAGCACTCATGAGTGTTGTTTGACTCAATAACAACAGTACTCTCCTGCCACAAAATGTCCCATCCAACTGCATTAGCAAATCATGCTATCCAACTTGATCTAGAATGACAATTTAATATGACTAAATCGTTGACAAGTTATATAACAACTTGAAAAAATTAAACAGTTGTTATACTATAACTTTATTGATTTTTCGTAAAAAATTAAGGTGGTAATACAAGTGGCGGGGGGGGGGCGTATAGAAAAGTGAGTGGGCATCTAAATGAGCTCTCAAAAGTGATTATTAAGACCATCCTTTCATCTTGAAGGACTTCCTGCATTCAATGAGTTACCTTCTCTTTGCTCATAAAACCACAACTCATGGCATGACCAAAAAAATCCAAGTGCACTTTTTCATAATTAACCTGACTGCGGTCAAGTTGATAAGCGGAAGCATTATCAATAGAAATATGTGTTCCTTTTGTATTATTTGTCAGTGTAGACTTATCAATTCAATCTCGATGCACCGTAATCAGTTTATAAGCTTGGAACCACCGATACATAAGATTTATTACTATATTATGTTATAGTTTCTAATGAAACAACAAATATTTATTCTATATACAGATGGCTTGTTAGGTCCTGCCTTGTAGTAGTTACCAAAAAATATAAGACATGATCAAGTCTCACTTCCATAATATTGTTCCTCACAGATTACTGTCTAGTCTAGTTTTAGTTAGGTCAACTAATTCTGATGTTCCGTAATCAACTATGAAGACTAGGGATTATTGATGGGAATCGATACAGTTAGTTCAGTTAATGTGGTTTATGAGCACCCCAGCATTTTAGCAGCCGTTGATAGTTAATAGTTTTCATATATTATTATCCGGATCACTCAGCTATCAATAA